>JARNME010000404.1:54539373-54729940 GCA_030179655.1 Scaptomyza flava
TTGGTGTTATTCTCGATACGAGCTTATGCTTCCGTGAACACCTGGATGAGATATCCAGAAATGCAGCCACGACGTGAAGATGCTTCCACGAATGATGCTTTTTTTCGGAACACGATAGTTCCGACCAGCACAAGCGCCGTTGTGCTTTTGAACAGTGTCTAACAGGCCACAATACTGGTTCGCAGCCCCGATTTTTGGCCGGTGCAATGGAATCATCCTAATTACAGACGGAGCATCGTGAGTCCACCTATATCGCTTAGTTGCGATCCCGCCTGCGCGCATTCAGAACGGTCCAACGACTGCACCGTTTAGTTCACTCTGCGGAGCGAGTCCTATCTATGAAATGGCACGTGAGGCATTGGAGCTTCACCATGCACTCAACGCGCAATGCCAGACGAACCAGGCCCAGGCGCTCCCGAATCCAGCGCGGAAGCCAGGAAAGGCGTATTGAGCGATGGCAAGACCGATGGCGCAATTCGGCAAAAGGTAGATGGACGTTGCCGGCTCAAGACCTGAGCTAAGCAGTTATGGCTGGGCGCATAACAGGTGGAGTCCACACGTCCTTTCCGTCATCGGGGTGAGAAATCGCGTGTGCCGCGACTTGGGCGAGAGCAACCACCAAGGACGAGATGATGCATGCGTTGAAGACCAGCTGCTGATTGAGGTGGAGGTAAGGGATATCTACCTGAGGAGTGCGTATTTATGCAGCGTGAGACGCCAGGGCCGCAACGATCAGGATGCCAGCCTGAGAGCTGGCACGCAAGGCGCTAGAAAGAGTGGAGTGCTGAATAGTTCGGCTGGTGAGGTGGCAAGGCTGAAAGAGCCGCGTCGCGGGGGCGTGGTCCAGGTGCTTCAGATGCCTGAATTTAGACATATGGCCCGCAACTGCAGCAGCAGCGCATTGATAGATCAAAGATAGGGCAGGAGGTGTGGTCAGGAGGGCACAGAGCCCAGATTGGCGGAGCGAACCCTCAGTACTGCTGCGCAAAGATATGAGAACAGATGATGGAGGCACGTGGCTGGGACGTGGGCGTTGTCCACTATTCAGGAAGGCTCTTCAAACAGCCCAATGAATTGGTGGTCAGCGCTAAATCTTAACCCACTTGCGAAGCGGCTCAGCCACTACTGAGACAACGCGCGGGGATTTGCAGTACGGATGTCCGCATTGATTGGCGAAGCCGTAATAGGAGGATCCCCGGGAACGGATTGGGCAGTCAGCCAATGCGGGAAAGGCAGCTATAATGGACAGTAGAGTCACCACCCACAAGGACTGAATGGGAGGAGTGAGGAATTTGTGCGGCAAACGCACAGGCATCACCTTTTACCGTTGCTACGCCACCACCGGAGCTGGGGCTTGGTCGCTTCCCGAGCATGGTAGCAAGCCTGGTGGAGGACGCACGCGGAAGGACCCCCCCCCCGGGTCCTTAGCGGGCGACGTCAAACGCATGGGCGCCATGAGTGGGGAAGTAAGGCCTGACGAATGCCCGAGGAGCCGTCCTGGGTGGAGTCCCCTATCAGCACTGCGTGGACGTAGTCTTTTTGGCCAACGAGTGGATGCGCACGGAGACATATCACAGGGCGTGCGGTGGATCCAATTATGGATTTAACGTACCTCAGCAGATTCTCTCTGTAGAAAAACGAAGTGGAGGGTGGGTAGTGAATTCACGCCTCGTGATCACCATGTGATTTCCCTACAGTATGGGAGGCGTGAAGGAGGCAGCCACCGAAACTGACAGGCCCAGAAATGGAAGGACAGCACCTGGATGAAGAAACGTTAGCGGGAGTTCGCAGTACGTAACGCTAATGCTCACACCGCCACCGGGGCAGCAAGGGCGGATAAGCGCTCCAGCTCATAGATCGCAAGCATGTGCCTGCTCCATGCCAAGAAGAAAACCAAGCAGAAGATTAGCATAGCACCCTGCTACTGGTGGACTGAGTCGATAAGAATACTGCGGAAAGCGTGGCCTGCGAACGAGAAGGCAATCCCCACGGCCAAGGACCACCTGAACCAACGATCCAAGGAGGAAGCCGGTTAAAGTGGCGAACCTTGTCGCTCTTAACCAGACATCAAAGCCAGTACGAGGAGTGGCGTCCGGAAAATTCGCGACAAGAGGCGGAGGTCGACCCGGTGGGTACGGCCTCCCAAGTGGTGACTAGGAGTTGGAGAGGTCAAGACCCACGCTTGCGCGTGACAGCCCAAGACTGCTGGTCACTAAATCGTGGAGGCATTAATTTCCTCACGATCCGGTTGGAGGAACCGGTTTTGTGCAAGAGCAGGGCCAGCACGTTGTGGTCTGGCCGTGAACCTGTACGACCCGGAGGAAGTGGATGCTTGGGCAGCGGGCCCAGTTTGGCGACAGAACGCCCCGGGCCCCGACTGGCGTCCCCAACAGTGTCCTGAAAGAGGATCTCGCGCTGGTAAGACCGGACATCATGGTAGAGGTGACAACGAGTGCCTGCGGGCGGGAGTGTTTCCCAAAAGCAATGGAAACGGCAAGCGCCTTTGTACTGCTGCCACGGGGACGAAGCCCGTGAAGAACCCTCAGGATACGCCCCACTATGCCCTGCTGAGCACTGGTGGTACAGTATGCGAGAGGATAATCTACGGTCGCTTGCTGAAAGTAGCCGAGAGAGATGGAGCACTGTTCGGGAGCAACCAGTTTGGCTTCCGAAAAGCCCAGGTCCAACGGTGGAACGTCAATAGAGAGGGTGGTGGCTATAGCTTCAAGGCCCTCGCCAGAAGCAAGATGGCGAGGGGGGACGAAGGAGCACTGTGCGGTGGTAACGGTGCAAACAAAGAAACGCGTTCACACACGGCCAGATGGTCACGTGATTCAGGATGGTGCATCGCTTCGAATAGGAGTTCCGGACTAAACCCTCCTGTCCGAATAATCAGCGTTATCTGCTCGGAGAGGGTGCTCGAGTACGCTACATCGGAACGATGGCTTGACGGGCGGGCCCCAACGTTACGGCGGGTGTTCCACAAGGCTCGGTCCTCGGACCACCTCCTTGGAACCTTGATGTACGACGACGTTCCTGAGAACTGCAACTGCCAAATGGGTGCCGAACTAATCGGTTTCTTCGCAAGCCACCTAGCGCGTGGTGGTAGTGGCCAAAAAGGTCGAGCCGGTGGAAGTCGGCCGTGAGCCGCCGGCAGCCGACACGTATCGCGGAGGGCTCGAGCAGGCCGTACTGTGGAACTAGCATGCCTAGAGAACGGAGGCAGTGCTCATTTACGAGCAGGAAGGTGTTGGAGTTCGCTGACCTTCAGAGGGGGCATGCGCTCCGTGAAGTCGAAGGAAAGTCCATAAAGTATCTCGGTGTCCATGGGCGACAACCGATGAACTTGGAGCTCACATCAGGTATGTCACAGGAACGGCGCTAAGGAGCGCAAGCGGCCAATGCTGCCGAACAGTGGGGACCGAAAGCCAGGTAGAAGACGACTGCTGTCACAAGGTAGTTTCGTCTATAGCTACTGTATTGCCGCGCCTATATAGGCATCAGCGGTGACCATCATACTGGTGGGCATGAAGAAGGACGCTGGCTGCGCCATACAGGCTGTTCGGCGCCTCACGCGTAATATTTGCTGGGGTCCGTTCAGGAACTGGTTCCTCCGAAGACGCATCCCGGTGCTGGCTGGGATTGTGCCGGGGACATCCCTGGCTGAGGAGGCGAAGAGTATCCTCATCGCACGGCGCAGGACAACGGGCCGTGTCCCGCTGCAGAGCCAAGAAGGAGGCACGACAGGAAGCCCTGAGTCAGGTGTGCAGAGCAGGTGGGATGCCGGGGGGGCCCAGCGGAGGTAGATGGGACGGCACCGCCTGACCCGATGTCAGCGCTGTTGGCTTTGGCCGCGGAGTTGGACATGGTGGATTTTCCCACCTACCGCAATGCACGCACCGCGGCCACGGAGGATGCAGGAAGATCTCCACCACGCTTCAGCAAACACGAGGACCGCCCGGTGTGCCAGTGCGGCCAAGGGGAGGATGAGTGACCCGGAGCAACGTTCTATGGTACAGCTGCAGACGATACGCTGGAAGACCAAGAACAGTGCCATCAACGGAGAACGTGGCTGAGTTCATGCTGGCGGGCGGAGGACAGACTGGGAGAGTATCGCTCAGCTCATACTAGGCATCCAGATGTAATCGTAGCCGAATGGAGATAAGAGCGCCCGTGAAAAGGTTGTAAAGCCTAATCAAGCTACCGCCCCCCGCGAAGTAATACTTTTGCGGGTGGATCCCGCGGGGGATCTGGTTTGTGTGTGGGGGGGTGAGTTACTACGTAGGCGTCGACGGTGCCGTATGAGTTCGCTGCATATTGTTGGACCGCCTCTATCTTTTGAAGAGCTTCAGCCTCCCGGATTGGCGACCACAAAAAAAAAACAAAGAAACCCAACCCACGACAGGCATATACGCAAAACAACACACCCAGTCTTACGCATACGACACAATGCACACCCAGGCTTACACACCACCCTCCAAGCTAACACACACACACACCTGGCCTCGACACGGCAGGTCTTTACGCACCACCCCAGGCATATACATCTACTACACACCCGCATCGGGGGGGGGGGGACGACACCGGCGCTCGCACACAGGCATTGCCGTACACACACACCCAGGCTTATATATATACCCCAGCACGCACACCCAGGCTTTACGCCGCACACAGGCACCCACACCAGTGGCATCGACAACCCCGCATCACCCACCCATGCGTGTACTACACACCCAGGCACGCGCACCCGAGGCAACACCCGCCCAGGCTTGCACCCACGCACACACAGTGCACACACACCACACCCGGCCAACACACACAGACAGGCTTACATACACACACACCCGTACACAGTCATCCACACCTACCCATGGTGTAAGTTGACGGCCATCTGCGATGGGCCCAAGGGTTGCTAAGGCAGCCATGGCTTAGAATTTGGTGCGGGCCTGGATAGTCAACCCACCCCGTTATTTGTAAATACCATATATGCTCTTCACTGTCTGTGATATGGAATTGGTAACGATCTTAGTGTAGCTTAATTTGTGTGTGCTTTATTTGTTACCCTTTTCCCTTTTTTTCTTCCCCCTTTCAGCGAGTGAGGCCGCACTCACAGAGCCAGCGTGGGGCAAACCTGCGGGGCATGCTAGCGAATCCTCCGAGTTTACGCTAGATCCTGGCGACGCCTCTCTCTTGGGTATGTCCCACGTGAAGCCGACGAGTGTGGTATCGTATATGCTCAGTGGCGCCTCACCAAATGGCGCCACGTGGGGCAAACCCATGATGGTATCTAGCGATCTTTCGAGTTTTACTCTATATTCTGCGACGCCTGCCTCTTGGGTATGTACCCAGGTGTAGCCGACAAGTGGGTAATACCCAGGCGGTTGCGAGATGTGGAGAGATTCGGGGTGGAGGATGGGCACGCATTCCGTAGTCTTACTCTATGCGTGACCGAAATCTTTCTCTCTCCGTAATCTCTCTACACTCGTCCGGGAACTCCTCAAAAGGAACGCGGCCGGTGACTGGGTGCGGGCGATGGGGTTTAGGCAGTTAGTGCTCAGCGTTCTTACCCTCGCCTGACCAGCTGGCGGGTTGCCTCTCACCCCCCTCGTACGAACACAGCACTTCGAGCCCCGACGGCCCTGGTCGGCAAAGAAGAAGCATTTGGGGGACGATTGGTTTGTCTCCGAGTTTACTCTGACTAACCCACCCTTCCCTTCAGGTTCCTCTCAAATCGGTCGCCAGTGCGTAAGATATGCTCACGACCCCCCCCGGCTCTTATTCCCCTACCTTTCCCTTCTTGTCCCGACTCCATAGGTAACTCTGCACAGCTCCCCCAGCGTCCCAACAATTTAACAAATTTTCTGTAAACTCCCTGGACGCAGACTGAGATCGCCGACCTCAGGCCCTAAGCAATTACTGGTCCTTTACAGATGGCGGGCCCGATCCGGGACCACTGGCAAACACTTCTGGGAGTATACCAGCATGGTGGCTTAAAGAACCATACCAGACACATAGTACCTAGGGAGTCCGAGGGGCGCCCTAAACCAGAACTTTGGTACGTTTTTCTTTGCCTTGTTGTTTGTGTCCTTATTTGGTGCCCTTGTGTTTGTCACATCCTCAAAATTAAAGGCTCTGTTCCCCCTCTCGCCCCGTACAAACTGTGTACCCCTTAAAACATCCGCATCCCGCCCCCCCTATTGCCGCGGAAGTCCTTGGCTTTGCTGTCTTTGGCAGGCTAGGCGACAGAGCAGATGCGCCGAAACGCTCCATAAGCGCAGCGGCTGCTGCCGCCTAATAATGGTCAAGCGCTGCCAAAGCCGTATAAGCGCAGCGCTGCCCAGCCTTATAAGCGCCGCTCTGCCATCGCCCAGGAAGGAGTCAGAGCTCCGTTCTGCTATAAATAAGGCAGACCGCGAGCTGAGAGAAGGGCAGTCAGAGACCGGCCTCACCGATAGTGAAACACATCAACAGTGCGACGCAACGATCCCTCTCGAAGGATTAAAATAATACCTACAAATCTACAGATCCTCGCGTACGGATACTAATAAAAAGAAAATCAACAGATCCTCTCGACGGATAATCATAAATAACATCCTACAATCCTCTCGAAGGATAACAATAACTAAATTTTTACAGATATCCTCCCGAAGGATCATATAAATATAAACTTACAGATCCTCTGTTCAGGATATAATATAATAACCTTCTTACAAACCAAAGCATAAATAAAAATTAAAAACAAATTAAAATAAATCAAAAAAACATTTTATACATTTTTTTTCCCCAGTAGATAACATCTGGTTAATGTCAGCTGGGTTTAACTATCGCCGTAAGGGCGACCCAATTTTGTCCATGGCCCGTGAGTTTCCGGGCTCGACGCGAAGGGCACCGGTGACTGAACTACGCAGGCCGAGTCGCAGGATTCATATGCCAGGAAAGCCCATCGCACACTCTCCTAGCGCGTTTTCTCGGAGTTAGAGACGAAGTACCGGGATATCTCTCCAGCCGACCAAAGCGACAGAAACAGAGACGCAGCGCTCCCGGAGTCCATCACCCATGGTACGCAGCTCAGTCTCCTCCAACCAGACCCGTTTATCGCCGTTGACGAACAACAGTATGGAGCGGTTTCCTGGCCTGACCGACCCGACCTGCTGGCGATCACCACCAGAACGGTCCCCCCGGCACAGTTCCACCACAAGTCTCACCAACCACACACGGCACGAGTGTCCCATATGGCGACATTGGCCGGAGAAAGTTCAGCGCTGGGGCATAACCTTCGAATGGAACCCTCCGGATCCCTGCGCTT
Source organism: Scaptomyza flava (assembly GCA_030179655.1). NCBI lineage: Eukaryota > Metazoa > Arthropoda > Insecta > Diptera > Drosophilidae > Scaptomyza > Scaptomyza flava. The sequence continues at coordinate 54,546,680 of JARNME010000404.1, forward strand.
CATTGAGCGCGTAGAAAGAAGAGAGTCGGTGCTCACCAGATAGAGCCGAATCGATTTACCCCCGGCCATTTCGGAACTCCTACCTGTGGAAGCGGGAGGCTGGTTCAGGGTGCAGCTCCCAGGCAACGGTGAGACCTGGACACCGATTCAAGCGAGAATTTCCTTCTGGAATTCTACCTGCCACCGAGGTATTTCGAGAGGCTTGGGACCAGATCCGCACACCAGCTCCAGCAAAACGGGGAACCTTGTCAAGCTGGTATAATGATTTAGCCAATGATGCAGCGTGCGGGTAATACTAGTGACACCGGGAACTTGACCGACTATATGAGAACCTTGCTTCCCCCGGATACCAGCTCTGTATAGTCCGGCGTCACGAGGTATTTCCTGTAGCCAGCTTACACAGCTGGCCACGCCCTACGAGATGGTTCCGCGAGAAGGGAAGACACACTCAGCCCCACACGCAAGCCCCAAAAGTACACATGAGCCTGCATCGACGGCCAGTCCCGAAATACCCCACTTCCGACGCCAAGGCACCGCAACCCCCCGATTTCGTGAACAGTGCCGCGCGCGAGGGCCCCCGGAACCGTGCAACGGGACTAGCCCAGACACAGCCCTATAGATGGCCCATAACGCTTGCCGCCGCTGGTGGACAATCGTGCGCGCGGCATTTTCAACCGGTATGGCGGAACCCACAGTGTACTACTGTTGGCATTGCGGACGACGCAGGATCCGGACAATCAATGCTGTACCCGTTCGTCGGGAAACGGACTGCCTCCCTCCGTCGAAGTCCAGGACCCGGGGGTAGCAAGGGTCCGCCAACGGAGTAAACGAGTCCCATCCTCCTCGAAGACGCAAGGAGAGTAGCCAAAAGTAAGTTGAGAAGGGAAACCTTTTTCCTGGCTACTATCGCACCTGTAGCTACGAGAGTTTCGTCAGCGAAGCGGTTCGCGAAGCAATTGTCCCCCGGGGACAACAAACTTGCAGGTGATAGTAGGCTGGGCGGATGGGTCACATACCACTACCACCCAGGCATGTACCGCTGCCATACAGCTCGGGGAACAACGCGTCTGTTTGCCCTTACTAATACTGCCTACAGGAATCGACGACCTGATCTTGGGGATCGTCGAGGGAAGCTTAACGTCGTGGTAGATGCACTATCCTGGCAACCACTGGAGGAGACGCTACAGACGGCACGAGTAGAACCGGTTATGTGCCATGGCTCCTCAAGCTGACCTACGCGCATCGAGGACCACCCCAAGGACCCTCCGGATTATACACTGGGAAAAACAGTCAGGTTTACCGACATCTAGGTCTACGCCCAACCGAGGAGGATTACGTACCCTGGAAGCTATGTGTGGCATCCGAACAACGCTCCCGAGTCCTCAGGAGTGCATGACAGCCACACCGCTGGTCACCTAGGGTACGGAAGACAGCCAGCCGTGTCTGCAGCATATTACTAGCCTGGTCTTTTAGAGACGTACCCCGATATGTTGCGACGATGTGCCCAAATGTCGGCATACAGGTGAGCCAGTGGAAACCCGCTGGGAAATGTTGACCAGGCAAGTGGAAGAACCCGTTGGGTACCATCTGTTCCGACTTTGTTGGCCCCCTCCCACGATCCACGCCGGAAAACACCATGCTCCTGGTGTTCTTTGATCATCTCTAAATGGGTAGAGCTGGTACCCTTACGCAAGGCACGACCGTGCATTTGGAACGAGCGTTCAGGGAGCGAATACTTGCCGCTTCGGGATACCACGGTACTTTGTAGCGCGCAACGTGGACCACAGTTCACCATCGATCGTTTGGGCCGATTCTGCGAAAAGCTCGGATGGAGCTACAGCACACCGCTCCTTACAGCCCCAACAGAATCCGACGGAGAGGCGAACCGGACGATCAAGACCATGCTGACTCAATACTTCGAGGGTACCAGAGCACGTGGGATGAGTGCTCCCGCAATCATGTTAGCGAACATACCAGCGTCCTCCGATACGACAGGATTCAGCCCCGCATTCTTGGTCAAGGGCGTGAGCCCCGTCTACCGAGTGCGTGTATATACGAAGTCACGCCAGGAAGTGGACGATGTGTCAAAAAGCTCTTCGAGGTCGTGAAGCAAAACGTACAGAAAGCATCCCAGGACCAAGCAAAACAGTACAACCTTCGCCGTCGAGACTGGCGCCCTACCGTGGGTACGCAAGTGCTGGTCAACAATGAGGTTCTGCGTAACGCAGCAGAGGGATTTGCAGCGAAACTAGCACCGAAGTTCGATGGGCCATATGAACTAAAGAAGTTCGTATCCCCGAATGTCGTACGCCTAAATAATCCAGTTCAAATACAGTCCACTTCGAACCAACCTTCCGTTCAAAACTATTTTGCAACTGATACGCGTGTGTGCTCTTAGGTACCGCATTAATAACTGTTATCCATCTGGGCACTAAGTTCACGGCGAGAGCGCTGATAGATTCAGGCTCAGAAGCCACTTTCATTTCAAAGAGATTGTTTGACAAAATCAAATTGCCTTTCCAAAGGGTTGAAGTCAACGTCTCAGGGCTCAATCAAGCGGTTGCAGCCCAACCCCGCAAGCTATGCCATTTCCTTGTGGGGTCTCCTATAAGGCCCAGATCTCAAAGACCACACCCAATTCCATCTCGTCCTTCTCCACACGCGTTTCTGTTAATTCCGAGTCAACGACTAGAGCAGCTCTCACAAAATTTTTGGGAGGTGGAGGATTTGCCGGCGAGACCGGTTAAAGAATCTGACTCTTTTTGTGATAAAACTTTGTCAAAAGACCACAAGAGACGCAAAGGGGAGATATGTGGTGACGCTTCCATTTTCGCGACGAAGTTCATTGCAAAGTTGGTCACTCCAGATCCATGGCATTGTCTCAATTTCTGAAGAATGAGAGCCGTCTAAAGAGAGACCTTTCCCTCAAGAAGCAATATGACTCCGTTATTTAAGAATATTTGGACTTAGGCTACATGCGGCAAGTCAGCCCGAACGTGCAGGGACCAACTTCTATTGCCTCACCATGCAGTTTTCAAAACCCGACAGCACCACGACCAAGGTTCGCGTCGTGGTTCAACGCTTCCAATCCCTCATCGAACGGTCCGCAGTTTAAATGATATCCTTCATCCGGGGCCCATTCTGCAGTCTGATTTGACCGTACAAATTCTCAAGTGGCGCTTCTTTCGATATGTCTTCAATGCCGACATAACAAAAATGTATCGGCAGATACTGGTCCATTCAGATCACACACCGTTCCAAAGAATTCTCTTCCGGGATAACCACGAGAATATCTGTGATTATGAATTGAATACAGTCACTTTCGGTGTCAATTGTGCTCCATTCCTTGCCATTCGGGTCTTACAGCAGCTTGCTGAGGATGTGAAGACCAAATATCCGCTGGCAAGTGAAATAATCACAAGTTTCATGTATGTCGATGATATTCTGGCCGGAGCGCATTCCAAGCCATGAGCCATTGCGGAACTACAATCCGCTCTCGAAAGCGCTGGCTTTCCTATCCGTAAATGGACATCAAATTCGGAAAAAGTTTTGAGGGACATCCCAAAGGCTCACTAATTAAGCGAAGATTTCCTGGAAATCGAAGACGCAAGCACGGCGAAAACTTTAGGCATTCGCTGGCAGGCCACCACAGATGAGTTCTTCTTCACTCCAGCTCCGATGCTCTAATAAAAGAGAGTTTCACTAAGCGGGAAGTCCTTTCTCAAACGGCAAAACTGTTTGATCCCGCGGGTGGCTTGCACCTTTCATTGTTCGTGCGAAATCTTTATTCAAGAGATCTGGCTCCAAAATCTCGGTTGGGATGAATCGTTGCCTGCTGATCTTCTTCGCAAATGGCACGATTTTCTCCTGACGTATCCTAAGTCAGCAAATTCGAATTCCAAGATGGATCACTTTTCGTGCCCAATCAGCCACTTGAGTTCCATGGTTTTGTGACGCATCGCAGCGCGCCTATGGCGCTGCCTTGTATGCTCGTGTCGAAAACCATAATGGGTGTCCGTGTTCCTTGTCACTGCCAAAACTAGAGTGGCTCCAGTCAAAACCATCTCCGTTCCACGATTAGAGCTGTGTGGAGCAGTCTTGTTGTCAGAATTGGCGTCAGCACTACTTCCACAATTACCTGTCAATAAGTATATCATACTATTGGACAGACTCAGCTATTGTTTCTGGCATGGTTGAGCAAACCTCCTTGTAACTGGACCACGTTTGTGGCAAACAGAGTGGCAAAAATCACGAAGTCAGTTGGACATCAAAAAATGGTCTCATGTGTGCTCCGAGCAAAATCCAGCTGACTTGGCAAGTAGAGGCGTCTGACCCAACGAGCTGGTCACAGCGCCTTGTGGTGGAATGGCCCCGAGTGGCTGTCTCAGCCCAGAGATCAGTGGCCAACTCCAGTCGAGATCGCTCATGATACCACGGTCGAGCAACGTGCGATCAAATGCAACATGACACCGAAGCCGTCAGATTTCGATTTCCTTGATCGTTTTTCGAGTTTCCATAGAGCGCTCCGAGTCTTGGCCTACATCCTAAGGTTCACTCAGCGCTGCAGGGGAAAGCGCTTTCCTTTCCGAGTGAGCTTAGCAGCAAGGAACTGTTCGACTCCAAGAAGATTGATAATCCTCACGCAGCATCAGGTTACTCCCAGAGCACTGCTGTCCTCTCTCCAATAGAAGCAGATACCAAGGTCAAGCAGCATCTACAACCTGAATCCGTATCTCGACCAAAGGGAATCTTGAGAGCATGTGGAAGACTAGGTCATTCTGAAGCTTTGACATATGACGAGCGCCATCCGATTCTTCTCCCATATGAAGTTCGATTTTCGCGCCTTCTGGTGCAATTTACTCACCGCATATCGCTTCATGGCGGGAACCATTAACGATGCGCCTCGTCCGGTCCAAATACTGGATTCCAAAGCTCAAGATTCTAATCAAATCCGTGATTAGCTCCTGTAAGGTTTGTGTGATTCACCGTAAGAAACTCCAAACGCAACTTAGGGAGACCTACCCCGATGATAGAGCCACTTTCCTCCAGGCCATTCACTCACACGGGGGTGGATTTCCGCGGGACCCTTTGAAATAAGATTATACAGGCAGAGCCTGCTTAATTACTAAGGGGTAGTGTGCATTTTTGTATGTTTCAGTAACAAAAGCGATTCATCTGAAGCTACCAGTGATTTAACGTCCGAAAAGTTTCTTGCAGCCTTCTCGAGATTCGCAGCCCGACGCGGCTGTCCCCGTCACGTTTACCTCCGATAATGGAAAAACCTTCGTGGGAGCCTCAAAGATACTGATACGAGAATTTGTAGAAGTCTCCAAGCCGCAGTCCTGGCAAAATACAGTCAATTCGGCCTATCCTGGCATTTCAATCCTCCAATGCACCGCACATGGGGGGGCTCTGGGAAGCAGGGGTTAAAGCTTCAAGGCCCTGTTCTACAAATCCACGTCGGCCACAAATATACGTTTGAGGAACTTTTAAACGCTCCTATCCAAGGTCGAAGCGTGTCTTAATTCCAGGCCCATCTCACCCATGTCAGAGGATCCTAGCGATCTCCTAGCGCTTACCCCTGGTCATTTCCTCACGGGGGCCCTCTTCTTTCCATATCCGAGCCAGAAATAAATGAGACGGCTTCGTCTATTATAAACAGATGGCAACGTTGGAAGCTTTAAACCAGCAATTTTTGCAAGCGGTGGAAAGAAGAGTACTTAAAGGAGCTCCACAAGCGCAACAAATGGCAGTCCCCAACCCGTGATCTTCAAATTGATGATATGGTTATCGTAAAGGAAGATAACCTTCCAGCCAAAGAGTGGCGTCTAGGTCGTGTCAAGGCCGCCTATCCTGGCTCGGACAATAAGGTTCGGGTGGTGGACGTTCTCACCAGCCAAGGAGTTTTAAAGTGACCCACCGCTAAATTACTCCTACTTCCTATGGACACTTCCGTTCCTATCCTATCCTACATCCATGGTGCAATTTTGAGTACATATTTTCTTGTTTTGTTTTCATTATACAGAATGGCACCAAGAAAGGCACAAGCGCTGGAGTCCCGTCGGGTACGCGGAGTACTTTAATTCCGCTGCCGTGTTTGCAGTGGAATCCATCCACTGCGAAAATGCAAACGATTTCTGCGGCTGACGGGCGAAAAGCGGCTTCGGGCCGTACTGATTAATAAATATTGCGCAAATTGTTTCGCCCATCAGCATTCCGGAGACACCTGTAGGAGCAAGGACAAATGTCGGAAGTGCAAGGGGGATCACCACACGCTGCTCCACCTCTCCGAAACAACCCGACCAGCAGCATCCACGTCCGGCACCCCATCCACAATCCAACGTCGATTGTGGTATCCAGGGAGGAAACCACAACCCCAGCGGAGAGTCCCCAGCCAGCGATGTCAACTTCGTTGGTCTCGCTGCTTGAGTTCAAGTGGATTACGCTCCTGCCGACCGTCTTTCTCTTCCTGAGTAACGGAAAGACGTCTTTCAAGGTGGCTGCGCTCGTGGACCCGTGTAGTCCGATAAGCCGCATCGGCACTTCACTGGCAAAAGGCTTCGGTGATTTCCGTCACCAGCGTCGGTGCGGATGAGGCCTGCACGGTGTTCCTCCACAACAAAGCGGCTACCTTCATGAGGGAGGCGGTGTTAAAGGTGGAAGAGGGCACCAATATGAGGACGCCAGCCAAAACGATCCCGGAGAGCGTCCAGGCACGATTCGCCGACATTGTGCCTTCTGACGAAACTTGGTTTCGTCCGAAGCATGTGTCCCTGGTGCTTGGGCTGATTTTTATCAGGAGCTCTTGGTACCAGGACTAGTTCCCGGCCAGAATGGTCTTCCGGTGGCACAGAACGCCATATTTGGTTGGATGCTCTCGGGATCGTGTCTGGCATAACTCCAGCGTGCACCCGGCACAATTTCCGATCCCCCCATCCGTCTCAATCTTGCAATCCTTGCAAGGGGGGGAGTATGTTTGCGCCCAACAGCTGCGTTCCTGCTAACTGCGCAGCACTGCTGCCGCGACTAGAAAACTCACCTCAAGCCGAGCCTTCTAGCCGACGGCAACCTTGCTTCGCTTAGGCTTAAGCGGCGGGGGTTAGTTCCTAATTACAAGTGTAACACAAAGGCTCAAAAAGTCACAGAGAATAAATTACTACATTTTAATATTATAACCTAAAGTGTTTATAATCTAACGAGTAAGCAAGAAGTCCCTCAAGTCTTAATTCTACTGCGAAGCCCCCCTACATTTTCATTCATATGCAGTTCATAGCTTGCCACGTTGACAATAACGTAATTTTTGTACCCCAAAATGGCAAAACTCAAAATATTATACCGCAACGTTCTCAACATTAAATAACATAAGAACTAATAATAGACATAAAATTTCAAACAAACATTTAGACGACCTACTAAGAATAAAATGCTATAATGAAGAAATAGACCTGGACCAAATAAGTAAAGAATTATAAAAAAAATAAAGTGAACTTTTTGGATTTGCCAACTTGTACATTTTTTTCCGTGTACCACTGTTTTCTTCGTGCGCGAAAATAGTTTTCAACACAAGCACAAAGCAATAAAAGTTTAGTTCTGTTAGTTTGCTGATCTCTGGAATATACACACACACACACACGCCTACTAATAGACTTAAATACCGAACATGTTGAAAAAGAGTATGAACAGACGAATGTTGAGTGTTGTTTACCCTAATACAATATAAGTGCTATTGCTGATATGTATTTTAATAATATATTTGTTACAGTTGTATATTTTGATTAGAATAAGTTGGCACTAATCTAACAATTGAGAAATTGCTAAAAATAGTCAAATAAATAACTATTCAATGTGATTAGCTCTTCGAGCGGCAAACTTGATAATGTAGCAAATAAGCTTCTTCGAAATAGCATGTGTTGCTGTTTATGGGCATACAAAAAGGAATTCATAGATTTCTGGGTGTTTAAAAATTTTTGTTGCTGCTTGTAAACAAATGCTTCATCATAAAGTACTTATGACTTAATTATATGTTAATAGAAAAGAAAATATATACAATTAAATATGTAAATAATATGCAAAATTTTAAAATTCTTTCATAAATGCTTTTTCATAAAGAAAATAAGAAAGCCTTAAATATACATACACCTGTAAAAAAATTAAAAATATCATAAAAACTGAGACAGGTTCTAGTACACTTGACTTGCATACAAATAACCATTAATACATAAATGTGAGCGGACACTTTCATTCACTGTTCAAATTTAAAAATCCCACACCAAAAATAACAAAACTATCACACGCAAAAATAACAAAACCATCTCATAACAAAACCATCTCGCATATAAAAAGAAGAGCTGTGTGGACCGACCGTCTCAGTCGGCTGCCTGTCTGCATCTAAGCGCAAACAAAAATAATTCTGAGCAAGAACGCGAGAGCGCCGCGTCGGCTCGACACCCGAAGTGCTATGGGAGCACTCAGGAAGTTTTCGCTTAAATGTACAGCATATGCGTTGCCAACAAGCCCCGTACCCAATGGTTGCTCTATAACGCTTTATACTTATTGGTTATGCCCAACGACCATTTAACATAAAGACTTTTTTTATACGCTTAACCCATAAAATGGGTAAATAAGGGTATAATGGTTTTGTGCAAAAGTATGTAACAGGCAGAAGGAAGCATCTCCGACCCTATAAAGTATATATATTCTTGATCAACATCAACAGCCGAGACGATATGGCCATGTCCGTCTGTCCGTCGGTCTGTCCGTCTGTCCGTCTGTATGAACGCGTGGATCTCAGAGACTACAAGAGCTAGAGACTTCAGATTTTGTATTTAAATTTTCCTATACCATGATCAGAACAAGTTTGCTTCAAATTATCGATACTGTTCTGGTTTCCGATATACCATACTATCATAACAATAAATATCGAATTTGGAAAATCTAAAAATGAGGGTTGAAGTAATGGATAATGATAGAACTTTTCTGAAAATTTCGTCCAAATCGGTTGAGAAACACCGGAGATATTGAACTTAATCGATGGAAGCTAAGCCAGTATACCAAAGTCTTATATAAATTAAATATATTTATTGCAACTGGGTTCAGGGTATCTTCTAGTCGGGCTCTCCCGACTAGAGCCTTCTTACTTGTTTTAAATTGCTGATGTAAACGAGCTGTAAACAAAACAGCAACCGATGGGCATACACACTAACGAGTAGAAAAGTCAGTTTCCCCTAATGACAAACAGCTGCGCTTGTTTTGATGATTGCTTTTTGTTTATAATACACATGCCGCCATGTTTTATATGCATTGTTGTTGTTTTTCATTGCTGGCTTGTTGGTGTGCAGTGCAAGGCAACTACTTAGTTCTTTCTTTTATGCGTGTAATTTTGTGTGTATGCATGTGCGTGTGCCATTCGAGAACGCAACAACAACACGTGCTGGCTAGTCTTAACCACACAGTTTAGGTGGGCCTGGGCTTTGTATTAATTTTTGATATTTTGTTTGGGCTAGCTCCCGTGAGATTGTGTGTGCGTCCTTGTATATATACAGATATATCTACATGTGCATATTTAAATGTATGCGTAGCATTTGCCATGGCATTCATTGACCTTTCTCTACTATTATGAATTTCGGCAAGGCAAGGCATAATTAGTAGTTGCCGCACTTCACTTCTCTTGTTGTTGTCACAAAATATGAAATCGGCAATTTCAAAATTTTGCTTCTGCTTTCTGCTGCTCAACAGAAAGGGTGGTATAGACTTTATATGAACGTTATGAAATTAAGTAGCTAAACGTGAGATACTTTAATATTATTTATACATATATTATATGTTCATTTATATTATGGCAGAAAGTAAGTACATTCATAACTAATAAAAACAAGTTCTTAAAATTTAATTAACTAACACTAAAGTAAACGTATTTTGTATTCACATACTGAAAATAAACAATCTGTACATTAAAATTATGTATTTGAGATTTAATGACTTTAATTGAATATTGGGACAAAGGGTGTTTTACTTTGTACAGCTTGTGCATCTCATCTACGACAAGCCAGCACGTTGCTTGATTTGTTTCAGTTCTGCTTTGCGTTCAGCGGCCTATGTATTAAAGGAGTGGTGGCGGGCAAGCGCACTATTGGGGAAAATTACCACTTTATCTGGCATTTGCATGTTTTTTTTTTTTTAAGTTTTCTAATTAGCACAAATTTGCTATTAACGCATTAAGAAAACATCAGACTGTTATGCCCCAAACTCAAAATGTGAAATTTAACAGTCCCATGTGAGAATAACAACTGTTAAGTCAGCTGTTGCAACCGAAAGCACGTGCGGCTAAGTTTATAATGATTATATATATATATATATCATTGAGTTCAGTTTTTAATATTTTGTGATGGCAACACAATTAGAAGAAAATCAAGTCATGAACACTGATTTTGCAGATTTGCACTGTTAGTTCAATATAACAAATCTTTCAAATTGTGCGTGTGTAAACTTATATTTTGTCTTATGAGCGCTTCTAAAGCTGGATTTTTATTAACAAATTTCAACTTTGGAAATGATTATGTAAAAGAGCTTAGAATTGTTTTTGTGTTTGTCCAAGTGTTTGTTGTAGCGTTGTCAGTTCTGAGTTAACAGGTATTGGTCTTAATTTCATCTTTTTCCCTCTTTTGGCGCAATTTGCATTTTTATTAGGTAACCTCTTTTTTCCAACGTCGATTTGTTTGCTGAGTGGAATAGTGAGAGGGGCAGGCACGAACTAGAGAGGCAATTAAATGAAATTTTGAGCTGCATGCGTGCAATAATGTTGATGAACATTTTAAAAGTAAAAAGCCATCAAATTTGCAACAACTTGCATCATAATTGGCAACAACTTTGCCTTTAAAAAAAGGTATTAGACCGGTTAGACGGCCACTTCTTTCATTTGAATCGAAAGGGCTCAAAGACTGCAAGCAGCGGAACTAGCCAAAATCCAAGGTAATTTTTTTTTGCTAGTTCATGCAGCAATCTCAGCTGCCCGTAAACAAGGACTACATGATCTTGCTGCAGTTCTTCACATACTTGCAGAGAAGGGTTGACAAAGCCCATTGATCAGACTTTAAGAGCTTCCAAAGATGAAGCATTGGCGTTAATTTTGGATCAAGGATTGACCAAGGAGCAGTATTGTGCTATCCGAGATGAAATTTTTGAGAGAAATGTGGATATTTACCCAATTTATAAAACGTGGCAGAACAAAAGAAGCACTTCAAAACCATTCAAAAGGATGATATCCATGGCGTATTGGCCAATCACCACACTGATTTTTTATGTGCTGAGCTCATTGTCAGTTATGGATTCGATGGAAGTACTGAACTGGCGAATTATAGCAAGACTCATGCCTTTTTGCCACCACCATAATGATTCTTCGACTAAAAGACTTGTTGTGGAACAATCGCGCCCCTCAGTCTTTTAGGTTTTGCCGTCCGCTAAAATTTGAGTTTCTCAAAATAAACAAAAGAAGTAATTTTAAAAGAGAACAATGACATAAAATTACAAATTGAAAAGTTGAAATCAACGATATTTAAGGTATCTTTAAATGATACTGTAAGGACGTTTCCTAGGCCGAGGTCGGCGTCTCAATCGCGTCCAGGGTGTTTCTACAGATTATTTGTAACAAATGCTGGGACCCTGGAGTGAGCCGCACCGAGGTCGAACACCAATGCGCAAACATAAAGGGGTGAGGGGCAGTACGGTCGTTCCGGCCGGCATCGTCGTAGTGGACAAAAGGGGGGGGGGGGGGGAGTAGGGAGTCCAGGGTGATCACCCGGAAGACTCTTCCACCCCACCCCTCAGACCACTCCTCGGCGTCGACCCGGCGGTAAGCCTTTGGCTTCGGGGACGCGAAGAAGATCGGGAGCAGGTACTCACCCGGTTCGGCTAAGGGTAAGACCCGGAAGCCTTACCAAGTGATCACCTAATCCCGCTCGACCCGCTTTCACTCACAGGCCGCACCTTTTGAAACGCGTGTGACGGACCCAGGCAGGGATCTGGGGCGCACAGAGTAAGACTCGGAATGCGTCCCAGACTCCCCTACATGAGCCCACCACAACCTGCAACGCACGGGTATTACCCGCTTGTCGCTACACACGGGATAGGCCAAGACGCAGACGTCGCAGAATCTAGAGTAAAACTCGGAAGATTCGCTAGTCTGGCTCCTCATGCCGATCCCATGTGGGCCGTAGGGTGAGGTGACCCGAAGCCAGAGGCCTCGACTACCCGCTGAAAAAGGGGGGGAGAGAGATACAAGAAAACACTAACGTGGATACATTTAAATTCTTTATTGCTTGACACTTAAGGGAGTAGGGAAAAGGTATTGGTTTGCAACGTTGGCCGTTGGCCAACTTACCCCGCTCTACCAGACTCATAGTTGTGTGGGGGAGGGATGTATACGGGTGTGTATGTGTGTATGGCCGCCTGGGTGTGTGTAGCCTGGGTGTGTGTGTGGTGTGTGTATGTGCCTGTGTGAGCGCTGGGGTCAATGCCGCGTGTGTGTGGTGTGTGTGTATGCCGGGGTAAGTGCTGGTGTAAATGCCTTGTGTGTGTGTGTGTGCGTATGCCTGGGTGTATGCTGGGGTCACTGCCGTGTGTGTATGGTGTGTACGTAGGCCTTGGTGCGTGCTGGGGTAAATGCCGGGTATGTGTGGATGTAGTGTAGGCGTATGCCTGTGTGACCGCTGGGTGTCGATTCCGTATGTGTAAATGTTGTGCGCGTATGCCTTAGTGCGGGCTGGGGTCAATTCCGTGTGGGTGTATGGTGAGTGCGTATGCCTGTGTGAGCGCTGGGGTCGATTCCGTATGTGTGTATGGGATGCGCGTATGCCTTAGTGCGTGCTGGGGTCAATTCCGTGTGTGTGTATGAGGGGTGCGTATGCCTGTGTGAGCGCTGGGTGCCGTTTCCGTGTGTGTGTGTATGTGTTATGCGCGTATGCCTTAGTGCGTGCTGGGGTCGATTCCGGGTGTGTGTGTATGGCGTGTGCGAGTGCCTTGGTGCGTGCTGGGGTCAATTCCGTGTGTGTGTATGGTGGGTGCGTATGCCTGTGTGAGCGCTGGGTGTCGATTCCGTGTGTGTATATATTATGCGCGTATGCCTTAGTGCGGGTTGGGGTCGATTCCGTGTGTGCGTATGGTGTGTGCGTATGCCGTGTGTGTGCGCTGGGGGTCGATGCCGTAGGTGTGTGTCGTGTGCGTATGCCTTAGTCCGTGCTGGGGTCACTGCCGTGTGTAGGTATTTTGTGTGCGTATGCCGTGTGTGTGCGCTGGGGGGTCGATGCCGTAGGTGTGTGCTAGGGGTCGATGCCGTAGGTGTGTGTCGTGTGCGTGTGCCTCGTGTGGGTGCTGGGGTCGATGCCGTAAGTGTGTGTTGTGTGCGTATGCCTTAGTGCGCGCTGGTGTCACTGCCGTGTGTATATAGGTGGTGTGCGTATGCCTGTGTGAACGCTTGGTGTCGAATCCTTGCTGCTCCTGTTGTGGTTGTTCGTCACTGCGATTTTATGTGTCCCGCTTCACTTTGCATCTGCCCGAAAACTGATTTGCCATCCAAATTTGCCAAATCATTTTTCGGGTGGCCATCCCTGTTTTTCGAACAACGTGAAGTTGTCGCTGTTAGGGTGGCAGTTGCTTTTGCCAAGACGCGGCGTTGCCATTCTCGGGTGGCCATGGCTGTGTCGTAATCGCGACCCGTGTCTGGCAGCTTTTGTGCGGTAGCATTTTGCCAGCAAGAATGCTACCTCACACCCCCCCCTTACTTCGGGTGGCGATGACGGACGGTGACCTTACCGGCGGCCGACACCTTCACCTGGAAAAACTGGCCGTCCACCTCCATCAAGTATTTCCTCCCTAGGTGGGTGTTGTGGTGGATGACGTGGTGGACGCTTTCCAGGACTTCCTGCGGCAGTAACCCTCCAGTTCCAATTACTCGCCACTCCTCGGGGGCCATCGCCCAGTCGATGGCGTAGAGCGGCAGGTTGTCGATACCCGCGACGTCATCCGCGAGGTTTAGGGTCGACAATACCTCGTCTATCGCGTCGTCGGTCGGCCATCCAGGGTCCACCCTTAGGTCTCTCCAGGGGTCTATTTCGGGTAAGGGTACGCTTGAGGTTGAGTCGGGGGCTTCGGGCATTTCGGGGACGTCTTCGGGCGGTACGTAGATATCCGTGGCGCGGCTGTCGTCCGAGTGGTACCCTTCGGGATCCACATATCTGCGGCAGTGTCCCTCAAGGCCAAAGAGGATATGGCCTTCTGCTTCTGCCATCTCGTCTGTAATGACCGCAAGGTGAGTTTTTCGTCTAAACCAGTAATTAGTGTATTTTCTTGGACAACATGAGGTAAGGAGGTTGGGTGAGGGACAGAAGTTAGGTTATGGGAAATGTCGTGGGCATCTTCGTCGTCATCGGCGTGGTATGGCTTCAGATCAGCGAGGTTGGCGACGCGGCGTCGTTTTGTAGCCTCATGGTGGATCCGGACGACGTTTGGGGAGACAAATTTCAAAACTCGATATGGCCCGTCAAACTTCGGCGCTAGTTTTGCCGCGAATCCTTCCGCCGCGTTGGACAGCACGTGGTGTTTGGCCAAAACTCGTGTGTCCAGCGTAGGCCGCCAGTCTGTTCGGCGGAGATTATACTCCTTGGCCTGGTCCTGGGATGCCAACTGTATGTTGCTTCGTACAGCGTCAAATACTCCTCTCAACTCCGTGGCTCGAGTCTCCTGCCGACCACTCCCAGGGGTGACTTGGTCGTATAAGGCGTTGGGTAGCCTAGGCTCACGTCCTTGCACTAAGTAGGCTGGGCTAAACTTGGTCGTGTCTGAGATGCTTGTATTGATGGCCAGCATTATTTCTGGCAGAAGTTCATCCCACGTATTCTGATGACCATCCACATACTGTGCCAGCATAGTTTTTATTGTTCGGTTTGCCCTCTCGGTTGGGTTCTGTTGGGGGCTATAGGGGGCGGTGTGTTGGAGTTCCATTCCCAGCTGTTTGCAGTAACGAGTAAATGACCGGCTCGTGAACTGTGTTCCGTTGTCACATACGAAACAGCGCGGTGTCCCGAACCGGCACAATATCCTCTCCCGGAACGCTTTCTCCAGGTGGGCCGTCGTGGCTTTGCGCAGTGGGGCGAGTTCCACCCACTTGGAGAAGTGGTCGAAGAAAACCAGTAGCATGGTATTGCCGTGCTTCGATCGAGGTAGGGGTCCGATGAAATCCGCGCAGACCGTCGCAAATGGTTCCGCTACTTGCCTCGTTAACATTTTTCCAGCCGGCTTGAGTTGGCTTACCTTGAACACCTGGCACTTGGTACACCGCCGTACGTACTTAGTTACGTCCCGAAACAGGCCGGGCCAGTAGTACCTCTGCATCACTCGTCCGATGGTCTTACGGATCCCAAGATGTCCAGCTGTAGGATTGTCGTGGCATTCGCCTAGGACGCGGAGGCGTTGTTCGGTAGGTACGCAGAGTTTCCAGGGTACATAGTCTTCTTCTAGGGGGCGGTGGCCAAGATGCCGGTATACCTGTCCGTTCTCCAGCACATAATTTGGATATTGGTCCGGGTGGTCCTTGATCCGCTGGACCAATTTGCGGAGCCACGGACAGTTGGTGGCGTCGACCTGCAAAGTCTGCAACACCTCATCCAGCGGTTGCCGAGATAACGCATCTGCGACCACGTTCAGCTTCCCCCGTCGATAGTGGATGTCAAACTGGTACTGTTGTAGTTCTAGCGCCCATCTTGCGATCCGACCAGTTGGGTTGTCGATGCTGTTCAACCACTTGAGCGCCAAGTGGTCTGTCACTACATCGAAGCGGTAGCCCTCGAGGAAGCATCGCAACTTACGGATGGCCCAAACGATTGCGAGGCACTCCTTTTCTGTCGCCGAGTAGTTCTCCTCGGGCTTGGACAGTCTCCGGCTAACGTACGCTATGACCCGTTCCGTTCCGTCTAATTCCTGTGTCAGTACCGCTCCTATACCGAAGTCGCTGGCGTCGGTCTGTAACACGAACTTTTCCTCAAAGTCGGGGCATGCTAGGACCGGTGCCTCCGTAAGTCGTCGCTTGAGTTCGTCGAATGCGGCTTGCTGCTGTTCTCCCCACTCCCAACGCTTATTTTTCCTTAGCAATAGTGACATGGGCTGCACTACCTCTGCGAAGTTGGCCACAAACATCCGATGCCACGACGCGATACCCAAACATCGTCGTAGTTCGCGGATATTGGTCGGTGGTGTCAACTTCCGGACGGCGGCGATCTTGTCTGGGTCGGTGTGGATGCCCTGCTCGCTGACGACGTGACCCAAATACGAGAGGCTGCGCTTAAAGAACTTGCACTTGGCTTTGTTCAGTCGCAACTTTGCCTTCCGCAGCCGTCCAAAAACCTCTTGTAGTTTCTGCAGGTGGTCATCGAGGTCCGACCCCGTGATGATAATGTCATCCAAGTAGGCGAAGGCGTACGGCTCTAGGTCCGGTCCAATGACTCCATCCAGTGCCCGTTGGAAGGTGGCCGGAGCGGAGTGAAGGCCAAAGGGCATAACCTTCCACTGGAACAGTCCTCGTCCCGGTACCGTTAAAGCGGTATATTGACGGCTGTCGCGAGCCATTGGAATCTGCCAATATCCGCTCTTCAAATCCAGCGTGCTGATGTATTTGGCGTTTCGCAGCCGCTCCAGGATGTGTTGTATACGGGGTAACGGATAGGCGTCGGGTATGGAGCGTGCGTTCAGTTGCCGGTAGTCGATGCACATCCTGATGTCACCCGTCTTCTTGCCAACCAGCACGATGGGTGCGCTATGGGGGGACTTCGAAGGCTCTATGCATCCGTTCTTCTGTCGTGTGCGTATGCCTTAGTCCGTGCTGGGGTCACTGCCGTGTGTAGGTATTTTGTGTGCGTATGCCGTGTGTGAGCGCTGGGGGGTCGATGCCGTAGGTGTGTGCTAGGGGTCGATGCCGTAGGTGTGTGTCGTGTGCGTATGCCTCGTGTGGGTGCTGGGGTCGATGCCGTAAGTGTGTGTTGTGTGCGTATGCCTTAGTGCGCGCTGGTGTCACTGCCGTGTGTATATAGGTGGTGTGCGTATGCCTGTGTGAACGCTTGGTGTCGAATCCTTGCTGCTCCTGTTGTGGTTGTTCGTCACTGCGATTTTTATGTGTCCCGCTTCACTTTGCATCTGCCCGAAAACTGATTTGCCATCCAAAATTTGCCAAATCATTTTTCGGGTGGCCATCCTGTTTTTCGAACAACGTGAAGTTGTCGCTGTTAGGGTGGCAGTTGCTTTTGCCAAGACGCGGCGTTGCCATTCTCGGGTGGCCATGGCTGTGTCGTAATCGCGACCCGTGTCTGGCAGCTTTTTGTGCGGTAGCATTTTGCCAGCAAGAATGCTACCTCACACCCCCCCCTTACTTCGGGTGGCGATGACGGACGGTGACCTTACCGGCGGCCGACACCTTCACCTGGAAAAACTGGCCGTCCACCTCCATCAAGTATTTCCTCCCTAGGTGGGTGTTGTGGTGGATGACGTGGTGGACGCTTTCCAGGACTTCCTGCGGCAGTAACCCTCCAGTTCCAATTACTCGCCACTCCTCGGGGGCCATCGCCCAGTCGATGGCGTAGAGCGGCAGGTTGTCGATACCCGCGACGTCATCCGCGAGGTTTAGGGTCGACAATACCTCGTCTATCGCGTCGTCGGTCGGCCATCCAGGGTCCACCCTTAGGTCTCTCCAGGGGTCTATTTCGGGTAAGGGTACGCTTGAGGTTGAGTCGGGGGCTTCGGGCATTTCGGGGACGTCTTCGGGCGGTACGTAGATATCCGTGGCGCGGCTGTCGTCCGAGTGGTACCCTTCGGGATCCACATATCTGCGGCAGTGTCCCTCAAGGCCAAAGAGGATATGGCCTTCTGCTTCTGCCATCTCGTCTGTAATGACCGCAAGGTTGAGTTTTTCGTCTAAACCAGTAATTAGTGTATTTTCTTGGACAACATGAGGTAAGGAGGTTGGGTGAGGGACAGAAGTTAGGTTATGGGAAATGTCGTGGGCATCTTCGTCGTCATCGGCGTGGTATGGCTTCAGATCAGCGAGGTTGGCGACGCGGCGTCGTTTTGTAGCCTCATGGTGGATCCGGACGACGTTTGGGGAGACAAATTTCAAAACTCGATATGGCCCGTCAAACTTCGGCGCTAGTTTTGCCGCGAATCCTTCCGCCGCGTTGGACAGCACGTGGTGTTTGGCCAAAACTCGTGTGTCCAGCGTAGGCCGCCAGTCTGTTCGGCGGAGATTATACTCCTTGGCCTGGTCCTGGGATGCCAACTGTATGTTGCTTCGTACAGCGTCAAATACTCCTCTCAACTCCGTGGCTCGAGTCTCCTGCCGACCACTCCCAGGGGTGACTTGGTCGTATAAGGCGTTGGGTAGCCTAGGCTCACGTCCTTGCACTAAGTAGGCTGGGCTAAACTTGGTCGTGTCTGAGATGCTTGTATTGATGGCCAGCATTATTTCTGGCAGAAGTTCATCCCACGTATTCTGATGACCATCCACATACTGTGCCAGCATAGTTTTTATTGTTCGGTTTGCCCTCTCGGTTGGGTTCTGTTGGGGGCTATAGGGGGCGGTGTGTTGGAGTTCCATTCCCAGCTGTTTGCAGTAACGAGTAAATGACCGGCTCGTGAACTGTGTTCCGTTGTCACATACGAAACAGCGCGGTGTCCCGAACCGGCACAATATCCTCTCCCGGAACGCTTTCTCCAGGTGGGCCGTCGTGGCTTTGCGCAGTGGGGCGAGTTCCACCCACTTGGAGAAGTGGTCGAAGAAAACCAGTAGCATGGTATTGCCGTGCTTCGATCGAGGTAGGGGTCCGATGAAATCCGTGCAGACCGTCGCAAATGGTTCCGCTACTTGCCTCGTTAACATTTTTCCAGCCGGCTTGAGTTGGCTTACCTTGAACACCTGGCACTTGGTACACCGCCGTACGTACTTAGTTACGTCCCGAAACAGGCCGGGCCAGTAGTACCTCTGCATCACTCGTCCGATGGTCTTACGGATCCCAAGATGTCCAGCTGTAGGATTGTCGTGGCATTCGCCTAGGACGCGGAGGCGTTGTTCGGTGGGTACGCAGAGTTTCCAGGGTACATAGTCTTCTTCTAGGGGGCGGTGGCCAAGATGCCGGTATACCTGTCCGTTCTCCAGCACATAATTTGGATATTGGTCCGGGTGGTCCTTGATCCGCTGGACCAATTTGCGGAGCCACGGACAGTTGGTGGCGTTGACCTGCAAAGTCTGCAACACCTCATCCAGCGGTTGCCGAGATAACGCATCTGCGACCACGTTCAGCTTCCCCCGTCGATAGTGGATGTCAAACTGGTACTGTTGTAGTTCTAGCGCCCATCTTGCGATCCGACCAGTTGGGTTGTCGATGCTGTTCAACCACTTGAGCGCCAAGTGGTCTGTCACTACATCGAAGCGGTAGCCCTCGAGGAAGCATCGCAACTTACGGATGGCCCAAACGATTGCGAGGCACTCCTTTTCTGTCGCCGAGTAGTTCTCCTCGGGCTTGGACAGTCTCCGGCTAACGTACGCTATGACCCGTTCCGTTCCGTCTAATTCCTGTGTCAGTACCGCTCCTATACCGAAGTCGCTGGCGTCGGTCTGTAACACGAACTTTTCCTCAAAGTCGGGGCATGCTAGGACCGGTGCCTCCGTAAGTCGTCGCTTGAGTTCGTCGAATGCGGCTTGCTGCTGTTCTCCCCACTCCCAACGCTTATTTTTCCTTAGCAATAGTGACATGGGCTGCACTACCTCTGCGAAGTTGGCCACAAACATCCGATGCCACGACGCGATACCCAAACATCGTCGTAGTTCGCGGATATTGGTCGGTGGTGTCAACTTCCGGACGGCGGCGATCTTGTCTGGGTCGGTGTGGATGCCCTGCTCGCTGACGACGTGACCCAAATACGAGAGGCTGCGCTTAAAGAACTTGCACTTGGCTTTGTTCAGTCGCAACTTTGCCTTCCGCAGCCGTCCAAAAACCTCTTGTAGTTTCTGCAGGTGGTCATCGAGGTCCGACCCCGTGATGATAATGTCATCCAAGTAGGCGAAGGCGTACGGCTCTAGGTCCGGTCCAATGACTCCATCCAGTGCCCGTTGGAAGGTGGCCGGAGCGGAGTGAAGGCCAAAGGGCACAACCTTCCACTGGAACAGTCCTCGTCCCGGTACCGTTAAAGCGGTATATTGACGGCTGTCGCGAGCCATTGGAATCTGCCAATATCCGCTCTTCAAATCCAGCGTGCTGATGTATTTGGCGTTTCGCAGCCGCTCCAGGATGTGTTGTATACGGGGTAACGGATAGGCGTCGGGTATGGAGCGTGCGTTCAGTTGCCGGTAGTTGATGCACATCCTGATGTCACCCGTCTTCTTGCCAACCAGCACGATGGGTGCGCTATGGGGGGACTTCGAAGGCTCTATGCATCCGTTCTTCAGCAGTTCGTCCACTTGCTCGTAAGTAACCTTCTGCATGGCGGGATTCTTCGGGTAGTAGCGTTGCTTGATGGGTCTCTCGTCCCGCATGGTGATCACATGCTCCGCGACGTGAGAGACCCCCTTTAATCCATCAAACATCGCCAGTTCTCGTTTCAGAAAAGCTTTAACCCTGGGATCGGTCTCCTCGTCGGCGTCGCTCGGTTTTCCCTGGTCGTCTTCTGGCACCTGGGCTATTGTTACAGCTTGGGGCTGCTCGAAGGTCACCTCACGACTGCAGACTTCGGGTGTCTCGCGAATGTTTGCCTCTTCCGTCTTTGGAGTGGTTGTCGGGGGTGGTATCCGTTCTGTGGATGGCGCAGGTTCTTGCGTTGTGCTCCTGGGCTTTCGGCGTCCGGTGGGGCTTAGGAACAATTCCTTGGTCATCTGCAGCTCAGATAATCCAAATGTTAGCGTCGCTTGCATCGCACACAGGAAATCAATGCCCAGGATGAGCTCATCGAGGACATTCGGCATTATCAGCAGTGGTAGGCGGACGCGCTTTTCCCCGAGCTGGATTTCTGTGGCACATGCTTTGGTAACGGTCATGCGCGTACCGTCCGCCAAACTTACACCTTCCTTGATTTCTCTGAGTCCCTCAGCCGACAGCTGCTGGGCGACCTTTCGCTGGCAAAGCTGCGAGTTGCTCCGGTGTCGATAGTAGCCAGGAAGGGTTTGCCTTCCACGCTGACCCTGGCTACTATCCTTGCGTTCTCGAGTCGAATGGCTCCGTTGGTTTCCGATGCTCTCTGGTCGCCACTCCCCCCTGGTTCGGAATCTAGGAGGGAGGTGCTTCGTTTCCCGTCGGCCGTGTGCAGCACTCGATCGTCCGAACCCCTCGCCGTCCACACTGCCATCAGTGTATCATCTGCGGGTTCCTGCACGTTCGGGCGGGGTGCCCCGACTGTCTGCATCTTCGGCATGCGTTGCTGACGTCTACCGGGGTCTCGTCGGTCGCTACTGGTGCTCGAGGTGTGTGGTCCCGGAAGGGGTTTTGTGGTCTCGGAGCCGATGGGGTCTTCTCTGGGCTAGGCGCAGGGGGTCGGTGGCCAGTCGTCGGCTTCTTTTGGCTCTGCTGCTGCGTCTCCCTCTCCCTGACCATTTCGTAATGCGTAGCCAACTGCGTCAGCTGGCTCAGGCTAGTCACCTCGTGTCTTCGAATATATAGTTGGTATTCTGGCAGCAGGTTTTCGTAGAGCCGGTCCAGCTCTCGCTCGCCAGAATACCCCGCCCGTTGCATCCTAAGTCGCAGTTGTACCATAAAGCGTTTAAATGGTTCCCCGTCACGTTGCAGGTGACTCCGTATTTCGTCCTCCAGCCGCTCAAAATATCTGGGGGGCAAGTAGAATTCCAAGAATTCTCTCCGGAACTGCGTCCAGGTCTCTTCGTGCATCCTGTTAACCCTGTACCAGGTTTCGGCCTCTCCGGTCAACAGCTCCGAGATCAGTAGGGGTAGGCTGTGTGCGTCGATCTGATGGACCGCGGCTCGCTCCTCTACCCTTTCGACGAAGCTGAGTGGGTCGTTGGTCCCATCGAAGGTTAGGCCCCAGCGTTGTATCTTTTCGGCCAACATGCCGTGTGAGAACTCCGGTCGGGTTGGCCTGTGAGGTGAAAGGCGGCGTAGGCGTGGTGGGGATCTACTGGTGAGTCGGGTTGGGTCGGGTCCAGGTACGGCTCCATCGGTATTAGTCACCGTGATGATCGGCCTGGGTGCTGGAGAGGTGTTCATCTCTTGCGGAGTGGGGCTTGGGGACCGGGACCTTGCCTTGGTGTCGGATGGGGGCGGATCCTGGTATCTGGCCGCCAACTCTTCGAAGCGGGCTACCAGTGTTTCTGGGTGCTCGCTTCGGCTTATGAAGCCTGCCACTCTGCTCCGTAGCTCGGTCACGGTTCCCTCTGCGTCGAGTCCGAATTCGCTTGCCAGGGATATTAGCTCTTCCTTCTTGCGGTAGTAGACCCAGCTCACTGCTACCATGGTTGCCTAATGGGTGCTTCTATGAGGCTCAAGTGAAGTTTATCCTTCGAGGAGGATTGTTGAATTGTTATCTTCGAGGAGGATTGTTTATTTTTTATTTTTTTTTTTTTTTTTATTAATATCCTTCGAGGGGGATTGTTGGTTTTATTATTAATATCCTTCGAGGAGGATTGTTGGTTTTATTATTAATATCCTTCGAGGAGGATTGTGGTTTTATTATTAATATCCTTCGAGGAGGATTGTGGTTTTATTATTAATATCCTTCGAGGAGGATTGTTGGTTTTATTATTAATATCCTTCGAGGAGGATTGTTGGTTTTATTATTAATATCCTTCGAGGATATCTTTCGCGGTTCTGTGATGACTACTGTGTTGTCAGCTCGGAGGCTGGAGTATGACTACCTTTTCTGGTGCTAGCAGCCGGCCTTATATACACAAGCGGCCGCTCTGCCAGCACCAGCAGCGGCGCTCTGCCGTCGGCAGCAGCGAAGATCCCGTCGGCAGCGCGGCGACGCAGCCTTCTGCCGCCGGCTGCCGCGACGCTCTCAAATCCACGACGTTGCGTGGGACGAGGGGGTGCGAGGGTTTTGTTTTTCTTGGCAGGGGGCTTTCTTTTGGTAATAACAGAGAAACAACACAAAAACGTAAGGACATAGAAAGGACAAAAACAGAACGAAACCCTACACAATGGTGTTGATCCCGGACCGCCCCTTTCCGTACAACCGTGGTACAAGTGGTTCTTTAGGCCACAGAAAAAGGGGAAGGGCTCCTTGTCAACAAAATCTTCCAGAGTCCCTGCTCGGGCGCCATCTGTAAGGACGTTTCCTAGGCCGAGGTCGGCGTCTCAATCGCGTCCAGGGTTTTTCTACAGATTATTTGTAACAAATGCTGGGACCCTGGAGTGAGCCGCACCGTGGTCGAACACCAATGCGCAAACATAAAGGGGTGAGGGGCAGTACGGTCGTTCCGGCCGGCATCGTCGTAGTGGACAAAAGGGGGGGGGGGGAAGTAGGGAGTCCAGGGTGATCACCCGGAAGACTCTTCCACCCCACCCCTCAGACCACTCCTCGGCGTCGACCCGGCGGTAAGCCTTTGGCTTCGGGGACGCGAAGAAGATCGGGAGCAGGTACTCACCCGGTTCGGCTAAGGGTAAGACCCGGAAGCCTTACCAAGTGATCACCTTATCCCGCTCGACCCGCTTTCACTCACCGGCCGCACCTTTTGAAACGCGTGTGATGGACCCAGGCAGGGATCTGGGGCGCACAGAGTAAGACTCGGAATGCATCCCAGACTCCCCTACATGAGCCCACCACAACCTGCAACGCACGGGTATTACCCGCTTGTCGCTACACACGGGATAGGCCAAGACGCAGACGTCGCAGAATCTAGAGTAAAACTCGGAAGATTCGCTAGTCTGGCTCCTCATGCCGATCCCATGTGGGCCGTAGGGTGAGGTGACCCGAAGCCAGAGGCCTCGACTACCCGCTGAAAAAGGGGGGGAGAGAGATACAAGAAAACACTAACGTGGATACATTTAAATTCTTTATTGCTTGACACTTAAGGGAGTAGGGAAAAGGTATTGGTTTGCAACGCTACATTCTTGGCCGTTGGCCAACTTACCCCGCTCTACCAGACTCATAGTTGTGTGGGGGAGGGATGTATACGGGTGTGTATGTGTGTATGGCCGCCTGGGTGTGTGTAGCCTGGGTGTGTGTGTGTGTGTGCCTGTGTGAGCGCTGGGGTCAATGCCGCGTGTGTGTGGTGTGTGTGTATGCCGGGGTAAGTGCTGGTGTAAATGCCTTGTGTGTGTGTGTGCGTATGCCTGGGTGTATGCTGGGGTCACTGCCGTGTGTGTATGGTGTGTACGTAGGCCTTGGTGCGTGCTGGGGTAAATGCCGGGTATGTGTGGATGTAGTGTAGGCGTATGCCTGTGTGACCGCTGGGTGTCGATTCCGTATGTGTAAATGTTGTGCGCGTATGCCTTAGTGCGGGCTGGGGTCAATTCCGTGTGGGTGTATGGTGAGTGCGTATGCCTGTGTGAGCGCTGGGGTCGATTCCGTATGTATGTATGGGATGCGCGTATGCCTTAGTGCGTGCTGGGGTCAATTCCGTGTGTGTGTATGAGGGGTGCGTATGCCTGTGTGAGCGCTGGGTGCCGTTTCCGTGTGTGTGTGTATGTGTTATGCGCGTATGCCTTAGTGCGTGCTGGGGTCGATTCCGGGTGTGTGTGTATGGCGTGTGCGAGTGCCTTGGTGCGTGCTGGGGTCAATTCCGTGTGTGTGTATGGTGGGTGCGTATGCCTGTGTGAGCGCTGGGTGTCGATTCCGTGTGTGTATATATTATGCGCGTATGCCTTAGTGCGGGTTGGGGTCGATTCCGTGTGTGCGTATGGTGTGTGCGTATGCCGTGTGTGTGCGCTGGGGGTCGATGCCGTAGGTGTGTGTCGTGTGCGTATGCCTTAGTCCGTGCTGGGGTCACTGCCGTGTGTAGGTATTTTGTGTGCGTATGCCGTGTGTGTGCGCTGGGGGGTCGATGCCGTAGGTGTGTGCTAGGGGTCGATGCCGTAGGTGTGTGTCGTGTGCGTATGCCTCGTGTGGGTGCTGGGGTCGATGCCGTAAGTGTGTGTAGTGTGCGTATGCCTTAGTGCGCGCTGGTGTCACTGCCGTGTGTATATAGGTGGTGTGCGTATGCCTGTGTGAACGCTTGGTGTCGAATCCTTGCTGCTCCTGTTGTGGTTGTTCGTCACTGCGATTTTTATGTGTCCCGCTTCACTTTGCATCTGCCCGAAAACTGATTTGCCATCCAAAATTTGCCAAATCATTTTTCGGGTGGCCATCCCTGTTTTTCGAACAACGTGAAGTTGTCGCTGTTAGGGTGGCAGTTGCTTTTGCCAAGACGCGGCGTTGCCATTCTCGGGTGGCCATGGCTGTGTCGTGATCGCGACCCGTGTCTGGCAGCTTTTTGTGCGGTAGCATTTTGCCAGCAAGAATGCTACCTCACACCCCCCCCTTACTTCGGGTGGCGATGACGGACGGTGACCTTACCGGCGGCCGACACCTTCACCTGGAAAAACTGGCCGTCCACCTCCATCAAGTATTTCCTCCCTAGGTGGGTGTTGTGGTGGATGACGTGGTGGACGCTTTCCAGGACTTCCTGCGGCAGTAACCCTCCAGTTCCAATTACTCGCCACTCCTCGGGGGCCATCGCCCAGTCGATGGCGTAGAGCGGCAGGTCGTCGAGACCCGCGACGTCATCCGCGAGGTTTAGGGTCGACAATACCTCGTCTATCGCGTCGTCGGTCGGCCATCCAGGGTCCACCCTTAGGTCTCTCCAGGGGTCTATTTCGGGTAAGGGTACGCTTGAGGTTGAGTCGGGGGCTTCGGGCATTTCGGGGACGTCTTCGGGCGGTACGTAGATATCCGTGGCGCGGCTGTCGTCCGAGTGGTACCCTTCGGGATCCACATATCTGCGGCAGTGTCCCTCAAGGCCAAAGAGGATATGGCCTTCTGCTTCTGCCATCCCGTCTGTAATGACCGCAAGGTTGAGTTTTTCGTCTAAACCAGTAATTAGTGTATTTTCTTGGACAACATGAGGTAAGGAGGTTGGGTGAGGGACAGAAGTTAGGTTATGGGAAATGTCGTGGGCATCTTCGTCGTCATCGGCGTGGTATGGCTTCAGATCAGCGAGGTTGGCGACGCGGCGTCGTTTTGTAGCCTCATGGTGGATCCGGACGACGTTTGGGGAGACAAATTTCAAAACTCGATATGGCCCGTCAAACTTCGGCGCTAGTTTTGCCGCGAATCCTTCCGCCGCGTTGGACAGCACGTGGTGTTTGGCCAAAACTCGTGTGTCCAGCGTAGGCCGCCAGTCTGTTCGGCGGAGATTATACTCCTTGGCCTGGTCCTGGGATGCCAACTGTATGTTGCTTCGTACAGCGTCAAATACTCCTCTCAACTCCGTGGCTCGAGTCTCCTGCCGACCACTCCCAGGGGTGACTTGGTCGTATAAGGCGTTGGGTAGCCTAGGCTCACGTCCTTGCACTAAGTAGGCTGGGCTAAACTTGGTCATGTCTGAGATGCTTGTATTGATGGCCAGCATTATTTCTGGCAGAAGTTCATCCCACGTATTCTGATGACCATCCACATACTGTGCCAGCATAGTTTTTATTGTTCGGTTTGCCCTCTCGGTTGGGTTCTGTTGGGGGCTATAGGGGGCGGTGTGTTGGAGTTCCATTCCCAGCTGTTTGCAGTAACGAGTAAATGACCGGCTCGTGAACTGTGTTCCGTTGTCACATACGAAACAGCGCGGTGTCCCGAACCGGCACAATATCCTCTCCCGGAACGCTTTCTCCAGGTGGGCCGTCGTGGCTTTGCGCAGTGGGGCGAGTTCCACCCACTTGGAGAAGTGGTCGAAGAAAACCAGTAGCATGGTATTGCCGTGCTTCGATCGAGGTAGGGGTCCGATGAAATCCGTGCAGACCGTCGCAAATGGTTCCGCTACTTGCCTCGTTAACATTTTTCCAGCCGGCTTGAGTTGGCTTACCTTGAACACCTGGCACTTGGTACACCGCCGTACGTACTTAGTTATGTCCCGAAACAGGCCGGGCCAGTAGTACCTCTGCATCACTCGTCCGATGGTCTTACGGATCCCAAGATGTCCAGCTGTAGGATTGTCGTGGCATTCGCCTAGGACGCGGAGGCGTTGTTCGGTAGGTACGCAGAGTTTCCAGGGTACATAGTCTTCTTCTAGGGGGCGGTGGCCAAGATGCCGGTATACCTGTCCGTTCTCCAGCACATAATTTGGATATTGGTCCGGGTGGTCCTTGATCCGCTGGACCAATTTGCGGAGCCACGGACAGTTGGTGGCGTCGACCTGCAAAGTCTGCAACACCTCATCCAGCGGTTGCCGAGATAACGCATCTGCGACCACGTTCAGCTTCCCCCGTCGATAGTGGATGTCAAACTGGTACTGTTGTAGTTCTAGCGCCCATCTTGCGATCCGACCAGTTGGGTTGTCGATGCTGTTCAACCACTTGAGCGCCAAGTGGTCTGTCACTACATCGAAGCGGTAGCCCTCGAGGAAGCATCGCAACTTACGGATGGCCCAAAAGATTGCGAGGCACTCCTTTTCTGTCGCCGAGTAGTTCTCCTCGGGCTTGGACAGTCTCCGGCTAACGTACGCTATGACCCGTTCCGTTCCGTCTAATTCCTGTGTCAGTACCGCTCCTATACCGAAGTCGCTGGCGTCGGTCTGTAACACGAACTTTTCCTCAAAGTCGGGGCATGCTAGGACCGGTGCCTCCGTAAGTCGTCGCTTGAGTTCGTCGAATGCGGCTTGCTGCTGTTCTCCCCACTCCCAACGCTTATTTTTCCTTAGCAATAGTGACATGGGCTGCACTACCTCTGCGAAGTTGGCCACAAACATCCGATGCCACGACGCGATACCCAAACATCGTCGTAGTTCGCGGATATTGGTCGGTGGTGTCAACTTCCGGACGGCGGCGATCTTGTCTGGGTCGGTGTGGATGCCCTGCTCGCTGACGACGTGACCCAAATACGAGAGGCTGCGCTTAAAGAACTTGCACTTGGCTTTGTTCAGTCGCAACTTTGCCTTCCGCAGCCGTCCAAAAACCTCTTGTAGTTTCTGCAGGTGGTCATCGAGGTCCGACCCCGTGATGATAATGTCATCCAAGTAGGCGAAGGCGTACGGCTCTAGGTCCGGTCCAATGACTCCATCCAGTGCCCGTTGGAAGGTGGCCGGAGCGGAGTGAAGGCCAAAGGGCATAACCTTCCACTGGAACAGTCCTCGTCCCGGTACCGTTAAAGCGGTATATTGACGGCTGTCGCGAGCCATTGGAATCTGCCAATATCCGCTCTTCAAATCCAGCGTGCTGATGTATTTGGCGTTTCGCAGCCGCTCCAGGATGTGTTGTAAACGGGGTAACGGATAGGCGTCGGGTATGGAGCGTGCGTTCAGTTGCCGGTAGTCGATGCACATCCTGATGTCACCCGTCTTCTTGCCAACCAGCACGATGGGTGCGCTATGGGGGGACTTCGAAGGCTCTATGCATCCGTTCTTCAGCAGTTCGTCCACTTGCTCGTAAATAACCTTCTGCATGGCGGGATTCTTCGGGTAGTAGCGTTGCTTGATGGGTCTTTCGTCCCGCATGGTGATCACATGCTCCGCGACGTGAGAGACCCCCTTTAATCCATCAAACATCGCCAGTTCTCGTTTCAGAAAAGCTTTAACCCTGGGATCGGTCTCCTCGTCGGCGTCGCTCGGTTTTCCCTGGTCGTCTTCTGGCACCTGGGCTATTGTTACAGCTTGGGGCTGCTCGAAGGTCACCTCACGACTGCAGACTTCGGGTGTCTCGCGAATGTTTGCCTCTTCCGTCTTTGGAGTGGTTGTCGGGGGTGGTATCCGTTCTGTGGATGGCGCAGGTTCTTGCGTTGTGCTCCTGGGCTTTCGGCGTCCGGTGGGGCTTAGGAACAATTCCTTGGTCATCTGCAGCTCAGATAATCCAAATGTTAGCGTCGCTTGCATCGCACACAGGAAATCAATGCCCAGGATGAGCTCATCGAGGACATTCGGCATTATCAGCAGTGGTAGGCGGACGCGCTTTTCCCCGAGCTGGATTTCTGTGGCACATGCTTTGGTAACGGTCATGCGCGTACCGTCCGCCAAACTTACACCTTCCTTGATTTCTCTGAGTCCCTCAGCCGACAGCTGCTGGGCGACCTTTTCGCTGGCAAAGCTGCGAGTTGCTCCGGTGTCGATAGTAGCCAGGAAGGGTTTGCCTTCCACGCTGACCCTGGCTACTATCCTTGCGTTCTCGAGTCGAATGGCTCCGTTGGTTTCCGATGCTCTCTGGTCGCCACTCCCCCCTGGTTCGGAATCTAGGAGGGAGGTGCTTCGTTTCCCGTCGGCCGTGTGCAGCACTCGATCGTCCGAACCCCTCGCCGTCCACACTGCCATCAGTGTATCATCTGCGGGTTCCTGCACGTTCGGGCGGGGTGCCCCGACTGTCTGCATCTTCGGCATGCGTTGCTGACGTCTACTTGGGTCTCGTCGGTCGCTACTGGTGCTCGAGGTGTGTTGTCCCGGAAGGGGTTGTGTGGTCTCGGAGCCGATGGGGTCTTCTCTGGGCTAGGCGCAGGGGGTCGGTGGCCAGTCGTCGGCTTCTTTTAGCTCTGCTGCTGCGTCTCCCTCTCCCTGACCATTTCGTAATGCGTAGCCAACTGCGTCAGCTGGCTCAGGCTAGTCACCTCGTGTCTTCGAATATATAGTTGGTATTCTGGCAGTAGGTTTTCGTAGAGCCGGTCCAGCTCTCGCTCGCCAGAATACCCCGCCCGTTGCATCCTAAGTCGCAGTTGTACCATAAAGCGTTTAAATGGTTCCCCGTCACGTTGCAGGTGACTCCGTATTTCGTCCTCCAGCCGCTCAAAATATCTGGGGGGCAAGTAGAATTCCAAGAATTCTCTCCGGAACTGCGTCCAGGTCTCTTCGTGCATCCTGTTAACCCTGTACCAGGTTTCGGCCTCTCCGGTCAACAGCTCCGAGATCAGTAGGGGTAGGCTGTGTGCGTCGATCTGATGGACCGCGGCTCGCTCCTCTACCCTTTCGACGAAGCTGAGTGGGTCGTTGGTCCCATCGAAGGTTAGGCCCCAGCGTTGTATCTTTTCGGCCAACATGCCGTGTGAGAACTCCGGTCGGGTTGGCCTGTGAGGTGAAAGGCGGCGTAGGCGTGGTGGGGATCTACTGGTGAGTCGGGTTGGGTCGGGTCCAGGTACGGCTCCATCGGTATTAGTCACCGTGATGATCGGCCTGGGTGCTGGAGAGGTGTTCATCTCTTGCGGAGTGGGGCTTGGGGACCGGGACCTTGCCTTGGTGTCGGATGGGGGCGGATCCTGGTATCTGGCCGCCAACTCTTCGAAGCGGGCTACCAGTGTTTCTGGGTGCTCGCTTCGGCTTATGAAGCCTGCCACTCTGCTCCGTAGCTCGGTCACGGTTCCCTCTGCGTCGAGTCCGAATTCGCTTGCCAGGGATATTAGCTCTTCCTTCTTGCGGTAGTAGACCCAGCTCACTGCTACCATGGTTGCCTAATGGGGTGCTTCTATGAGGCTCAAGTGAAGTTTATCCTTCGAGGAGGATTGTTGAATTATGGTTATCCTTCGAGGAGGATTTTTTTATTTTTTTATTTTTTTATTTTTTTTTTTATTATTAATATCCTTCGAGGGGGATTGTTGGTTTTATTATTAATATCCTTCGAGGAGGATTGTGGTTTTATTATTAATATCCTTCGAGGAGGATTGTTGGTTTTATTATTAATATCCTTCGAGGAGGATTGTGGTTTTATTATTAATATCCTTCGAGGAGGATTGTTGGTTTTATTATTAATATCCTTCGAGGAGGATTGTTGGTTTTATTATTAATATCTTTCGAGGATATCTTTCGCGGTTCTGTGATGACTACTGTGTTGTCAGCTCGGAGGCTGGAGTATGACTACCTTTTCTGGTGCTAGCAGCCGGCCTTATATACACAAGCGGCCGCTCTGCCAGCAC
Organism: Scaptomyza flava; assembly: GCA_030179655.1. Taxonomy (NCBI): domain Eukaryota; kingdom Metazoa; phylum Arthropoda; class Insecta; order Diptera; family Drosophilidae; genus Scaptomyza; species Scaptomyza flava. The sequence goes on from JARNME010000404.1 coordinate 54,577,730, forward strand.
CAGCAGCGGCGCTCTGCCGTCGGCAGCAGCGAAGATCCCGTCGGCAGCGCGGCGACGCAGCCTTCAGCCGCCGGCTGCCGCGACGCTCTCAAATCCACGACGTTGCGTGGGACGAGGGGGTGCGAGGGTTTTGTTTTTATTGGCAGGGGGCTTTCTTTTGGTAATAACAGAGAAACAACACAAAAACGTAAGGACATAGAAAGGACAAAAACAGAACGAAACCCTACACAATGGTGTTGATCCCGGACCGCCCCTTTCCGTACAACCGTGGTACAAGTGGTTCTTTAGGCCACAGAAAAAGGGGAAGGGCTCCTTGTCAACAAAATCTTCCAGAGTCCCTGCTCGGGCGCCATCTGTAAGGACGTTTCCTAGGCCGAGGTCGGCGTCTCAATCGCGTCCAGGGTGTTTCTACAGATTATTTGTAACAAATGCTGGGACCCTGGAGTGAGCCGCACCGAGGTCGAACACCAATGCGCAAACATAAAGGGGTGAGGGGCAGTACGGTCGTTCCGGCCGGCATCGTCGTAGTGGACAAAAGGGGGGGGGGGGGGAAGTAGGGAGTCCAGGGTGATCACCCGGAAGACTCTTCCACCCCACCCCTCAGACCACTCCTCGGCGTCGACCCGGCGGTAAGCCTTTGGCTTCGGGGACGCGAAGAAGATCGGGAGCAGGTACTCACCCGGTTCGGCTAAGGGTAAGACCCGGAAGCCTTACCAAGTGATCACCTAATCCCGCTCGACCCGCTTTCACTCACCGGCCGCACCTTTTGAAACGCGTGTGATGGACCCAGGCAGGGATCTGGGGCGCACAGAGTAAGACTCGGAATGCGTCCCAGACTCCCCTACATGAGCCCACCACAACCTGCAACGCACGGGTATTACCCGCTTGTCGCTACACACGGGATAGGCCAAGACGCAGACGTCGCAGAATCTAGAGTAAAACTCGGAAGATTCGCTAGTCTGGCTCCTCATGCCGATCCCATGTGGGCCGTAAGGTGAGGTGACCCGAAGCCAGAGGCCTCGACTACCCGCTGAAAAAGGGGGGGAGAGAGATACAAGAAAACACTAACGTGGATACATTTAAATTCTTTATTGCTTGACACTTAAGGGAGTAGGTAAAAGGTATTGGTTTGCAACGCTACATTCTTGGCCGTTGGCCAACTTATCCCGCTCTACCAGACTCATAGTTGTGTGGGGGAGGGATGTATACGGGTGTGTATGTGTGTATGGCCGCCTGGGTGTGTGTAGCCTGGGTGTGTGTGTGGTGTGTGTGTGTGCCTGTGTGAGCGCTGGGGTCAATGCCGCGTGTGTGTGGTGTGTGTGTATGCCGGGGTAAGTGCTGGTGTAAATGCCTTGTGTGTGTGTGTGCGTATGCCTGGGTGTATGCTGGGGTCACTGCCGTGTGTGTATGGTGTGTACGTAGGCCTTGGTGCGTGCTGGGGTAAATGCCGGGTATGTGTGGATGTAGTGTAGGCGTATGCCTGTGTGACCGCTGGGTGTCGATTCCGTATGTGTAAATGTTGTGCGCGTATGCCTTAGTGCGGGTGTATGGTGAGTGCGTATGCCTGTGTGAGCGCTGGGGTCGATTCCGTATGTGTGTATGGGATGCGCGTATGCCTTAGTGCGTGCTGGGGTCAATTCCGTGTGTGTGTATGAGGGGTGCGTATGCCTGCGTGAGCGCTGGGTGTCGTTTCCGTGTGTTATGCGCGTATGCCTTAGTGCGAGCTGGGGTCGATTCCGGGTGTGTGTGTATGGCGTGTGCGAGTGCCTTGGTGCGTGCTGGGGTCAATTCCGTGTGTGTGTATGGTGGGTGCGTATGCCTGTGTGAGCGCTGGGTGTCGATTCCGTGTGTGTATATATTATGCGCGTATGCCTTAGTGCGGGTTGGGGTCGATTCCGTGTGTGCGTATGGTGTGTGCGTATGCCGTGTGTGTGCGCTGGGGGTCGATGCCGTAGGTGTGTGTCGTGTGCGTATGCCTTAGTCCGTGCTGGGGTCACTGCCGTGTGTAGGTATTTTGTGTGCGTATGCCGTGTGTGTGCGCTGGGGGGTCGATGCCGTAGGTGTGTGCTAGGGGTCGATGCCGTAGGTGTGTGTCGTGTGCGTATGCCTCGTGTGGGTGCTGGGGTCGATGCCGTAAGTGTGTGTAGTGTGCGTATGCCTTAGTGCGCGCTGGTGTCACTGCCGTGTGTATATAGGTGGTGTGCGTATGCCTGTGTGAACGCTTGGTGTCGAATCCTTGCTGCTCCTGTTGTGGTTGTTCGTCACTGCGATTTTTATGTGTCCCGCTTCACTTTCCAAAATTTGCCAAATCATTTTTCGGGTGGCCATCCCTGTTTTTCGAACAACGTGAAGTTGTCGCTGTTAGGGTGGCAGTTGCTTTTGCCAAGACGCGGCGTTGCCATTCTCGGGTGGCCATGGCTGTGTCGTGATCGCGACCCGTGTCTGGCAGCTTTTTGTGCGGTAGCATTTTGCCAGCAAGAATGCTACCTCACAATACTCAATGTGTATATGTAAGATTCAGTCCATATCTCACTGCCATTGATGGAAAAGTTCTGAATACATTAACGGACACAAAATCATTTTAATCATGCCCCATATGCCACTCAAGCCTCAAGCCTTGAAAACAAAAATTTCAAGTGCTTCAAGTTTGTGCCAGTTTTACACAATTTGAAATATGGAGTAAGCCCACTTCATTGCTGGATACGAGTTTTTGAGTTTGTCTCGCATGCTGGGTATAAATAAGTTGGAGTCAAAAAAACGGCAAATTGCTAGTCCAAGTGACAAGCAAGCGATGCTCAAACTAAAGACAAATATACAGGAAATGTTTTGGGCAAAACCAATAAATTTAGAAAAATTCAAAGCATACTATAACCAAACTGGCGAAATGATTGTGGACACTTATCCATGGCTTCCCATGACACCAACTCTCCATAAGATTATTGTGCACTCAAGGCAAATCATGGAAAATACGGTGTTTCCAGTCAACAGCTCCGTTTCATCATTTCATGTTTCAAAGTTGAAACGATTAACTCGTGAACGGCATTTTGGGTGTCAATGCGTTTCATGTTTGTGCAGTCAGCTGTTGTTTGTTTACACTTCTTATTCTTCAATTTTTGTCACTGTTGCTGTTTACAGCGGTTACACTTTATTTGTAAAAAATGCCATTTAAAAGTGCTAAAGATATGATATGCGATGCTTTAGCAAAGCAAGTTATTAGATAAATAGAGGATATTGAGTGTGAGAAGAGCTTGTTGTTTGAATTAGTTGCTCAATTACATGCTTTAAAAATTTGGCGGCCATTTATCATATGTGTTCATACCTTTTTGCGCAAAAATACACCAAAAATACTCAAAAGTACTGAACATCGATAGCAAATATCGACTAAATATCGTGCTCTTCCCATCTTTACTTTGTTGAAACTTGAAACACTTTTTGTATACATAGGCTGGGGTGTTTCAACGTTTCAAGAAATTTTCTATGTATGTTGTTGTTGCGGGACGTTTCAACTTTGAAACGTGAAACGATGAAACGAGCTGTTGAACACCCCAATTGTGTTATGTGATCGTGTTTATTTATTGTTATGCCACTTAATTGAAAATGTGTATATTTATTTATCTCTTTGTGTGGTAGCGGCCGAAAATTATTTGGTTATAAATGTGTATATTTTTTTATGTGCATATGTTTGTGTATTGTGTGTTCTTTTTGTGTGTAGAAATATGAAAATAAAAATAGTTAACAAGTACAATGCTGGTAGGGATAAATTGTTTACATATTGTTTAATATGCAAGTTTGTCGGCAGTGCGTACTGAGTTACATATGTACATTTTATATGTGCATATGTACATATGTATGTATATCGTACGCTTGACTTTGGCCGACAATGTGTGTACATATGTATGTACAGATGTAGGTAAATTTGTTGTAATTTATGTAAATTAATGTGCGCATATATTTTGTGTATTTTTAATAGCGAAATTAATAATATTCTGTTAGACTCCTTAATATTCGATTAACAATGGCTGATGGCTTTTGTTCGCAAAGATTCTCTTCGGTTGTTCTCTAAAAAAGCGCGCGCTTGTCAGGAAAGTAGCCGGAAGAGAGCGAGGCAAAGTCAGTGTGGCCGGGCCACACTTTGTGATAAATCTTAATACTAACATCGAAACCTTAATACTAGCTTACGATATATCGGTATAAACGAGCATAACATAACATAAACGATCGATAGAAATTAAATATAAATATTGCACAAAATAAATACTTTACAACTCGGCCGTCCTGACAGGGAATCGACCTAGATTCCACCTACTCGAGACCATGGAGGCTTGAAGCCTTACCAAACGGCGGGTGTTACCTGTGGTCAGACATCGAAAGCACAATTTTAATCAGACGTGAGCCACAATTTTAGTTTAGATGACTCCAGCACACCATCATACGGAAGCTGTGTGAGCTGGGAGCCTTCAACATCCCGGATGACATACCGGTCATTCGGAAGTTTCTTATGGATGACATAGGGACCGCGGTACCGTTTAATGAGTTTTTTGTTTATGCCAGCCGTCGTATCAAAATTATTGATGACGACGAAATCACCTTCCTCAAAATTAACGGCAGGGCGATGAGATTTGTTAAAGTACTCTGTATTATACTCCTGAGACTTGACAATGTTCTGAAGGGCAATTTTACGGGTATCTACTAGGGACACTTCATCATTAAGCCTATCATCCAAACGCTCAGTTAATTCATCTATAACGGCACCGCGCTGTTCGACACCAAAACGGAGGACGGAGGGTGCAAATTTAGTTGTGGAGTGGATGGAATTATTCAAGGCGAACTCAATTTTCGGAAGTTGCTTCACCCAATCAGCATGATCCAATGGTTCGGCCCATTTAGCAAGCATGGGACTTAAGACACGGTTGACGCGTTCCACTTGCCCATTAGCACGAGGGGAGGCCGTGGCATTCTGGACATGGATTATATGGTGGGACTGCAGAAAATCAACGAATTCGGCGGAAGTGAAGCACGTACCTCGATCGCTAAAAATTCGGCGAGGTCGACTATAGTTGGGGAAATACTGCGTCTCTAAGGTGTTACATGCTTCTCTGAAACTAGTTGTAGCGGCAGAGTACAATTTGACAAATTTCGTAAAGGCATCAATGACCACAAGAAGATATTTTTTCCTAGACGGTGTGGACGGAAGGGGTCCCAAGTGGTCAATATGAAGAGTATCAAATGGCATTGGGGTTTTCGGAATGCTATGCAAGGTAGCATTACTATTATTAGCGGAAGGGGAATAGTAAATACATTTGAGGCAATTTTTAATAAAGTTGTTAACGTAAGATTTCATGTACGGAAACCAATAATGTTTTTTAATCTGTGTACAACATTTTTCAGTGGCCAGATTGCATAGCTTGTCATGCACTGTTCGTATGACACTGTTAATCATTTCGGCAGGGACATAAAGCTGAAGTGTGTCAGTCGGTGATCGGCGATACACGACACCATCTTGCAACTCAAAACCAGCAACCTCTTGGTTCTCTAGGGCACTCCGAAGTTTGACAATTTCTGGATCACGGTTTTGCGTCAGTTGTAGTAGGAAATCCAGGTTCACCTCGTCCACATATGCAGAAGTTTCTAGTCTACTAAGTGCATCCACGTGAGGCATACAAATACCGGACCGATGTACAATGGTGTAGTTATAATTTTCTAAAAGCAATACCCAGCGGGCTATTTTCGCGGAAGATCCACCATTCTTAAGTGTTAACGCTAATGAATTACTATCTGTAATTATCTTAAACGGAATGAACTTCAGGTATGTCTCAAAACGCTTTAAGGCGTACACGATAGCCAGGGTTTCTAATTCATAACTATGCAATTTGGATTCTGGGACGGAAGCGGTCTTTGAAAAATAACACACAGGATGAAATTTATCATCAGTTTGTTTCTGCAGGAGCATTGCTCCAAAACCGGCGGAACTAGCATCACAATGCAATTCAGTTTCAGACTTCGGATTATAAATAGACAGCACCGGTGACTCGATCAGTTTGGACTGTTCGGAATGATTTAAGACACTCATCAGAAAAAACGTAAAGGGCATCTTTTTTCAGCAGGCGCGACATCGGATAAGCAATTTTGGCAAAGTTGGGTACAAAATGGCGGAAACAGAAAAGAGACCCAAGCAGCGTTCCAATTCTTTCCTATCCCGGGGTTCCGGCAGACTTTTTATAGCTTGAAGGAGACCTGGTTTCGGAGTGATACCGGAAGAGTTAGCTAAATACCCTAAATACTCTAACTCTTTGTGCGCAAAACGACACTTAGACAATTTAAGGCGTAACACATTCACTCGTAAGGTATAAAATTTCTCTTTCAGTACTTGCAGATGGGTTTCAAAATCACTCGACACGATTAATATGTCGTCCATATAAATCACTAATTGACCCTTGTTGATCAAGTCCTTCAGCACAAAGTATACAAATCTAGCGAAAACTGGGGGACCATTACATAAGCCAAACGGCATGCGTACGTATTCAAATTGGCCATCAGGTGTCACAAAGGCAGTGTATTTTATCGAATCAGGATGCATTTTGACATGGTGAAATCCACTCTCTAAATCTAGTACAGTAAAGTACGATTTGCTCCCCAGATGTTGAACACAATCCTCTAACAGCGGAATTGGAAAGTGGTCACGGACAGTTATTTTGTTCAGCGGGCGATAATCAACACACTTCCTAAGGGTATTATCTTTTTTTCTATCGGGCACTATAGCGGAAGCATAAGGAGAACTACTATGACGGATAATGCCGGCAGTTAATAAGTCATCACATATTTGGCGCACTTCGTTGCGCTTGTGATGGGATAATCGGCGGGGGCGGCAGAAAATAGGAGTTTGACTTGTCAATTCGATTTTCATTTCGTAATTGGTTGGTTTAATCAGTTCGGAAGGGACATCAACATAAGAGGCGGAAATAACAGACTGCAACTTTGCAGATTGTTCTAACGGCAGAGTAGGCTCTATATTAAACTCATTTTCACTAACAGCAGGTAACTCGATTGCATTAATGGCTGCCAGGGCATCGCCCAGCAAATGCTCAGACATGACGGAACACTCTCTTTCAGTGGTACACGATTGTGATTCGGCAGGCATAAACTCATTTTCATTAAGGGATCGGGTTGACTCATTTTTGGTCACTGTGCGTTCGACATCTTTCCTAAACAAATCGAGTGAATTAAGGACAGCAGTGATTTTCTTGTTACAATTCATTTTGTATTTGTCTAACTTTATTAACTGATATTTGCTATAACACATTTTTATTTTACATAGTTTTATATTAGTTTTAACAAAAAAATCTCTACCCAATATCATAGGCAGATTTGTAGCACTATTGGGCAGTACATCAAGTTGATGCAATACTGATTGGTTGAAGACTTTAATTACACATTGCGCTTTTCCTAAGGACGTAAGCTGGTCGTTACCTAGACCACGGCAGTTTAGCAGGGTTGGCCTTAGCCTATGTGAGGATGGCACCTCCGATTGCCTAATGAAGCTTCTAGGGCTACCCGAGTCAAGGAGGGAAAAAATATTTATTAACTCACTGCTTTTCACTCGATTTGATATAAAGGCAACACTCACCATTTGTATATGTTCTATCTTGTTAAGTTTTGCGTCTCCGCAGCATGGAGGGGTGACTGCGTCAGCGGCAGCGACAGCAGCAGCGGCAGCGTTCATGGCGACGGCAGTTCCCATCTTTGATGGGCAGTTCCGATAAACGTGTTCGAGCTTCCCACATTTGAAGCAGGAATTTGCCGGTCGAATTGGCTTCGGGCATTGTGATTTAAAGTGGCCAAACCCCGAGCAGTTAAAACATCGCACCCCTCTGGCTGCAGGGACAGCGTGTGTGGACGGCAGCGAAGCAGTGCTCACGACAGGTTGTCGAGCCGCACTTTGAATTTTTCGCCTTTCGTAGCGCTCCAATAGAGTTTTTAAATCCTTTACAGTCTTGGCGGCGTACAACATTCCCACAGCTGGCGAGCTGTCCCGAAGACCCTCGATGATTAGATCCACTAGTTCTGACTCCGGGATCGTGGCGTTCATCGCGATCTCCTGCATCTCTATGGCGTACCTCAGGTACGCCTCTCCATGTTTGATGCGTCTGCTTCGTAGGGCTGCGTTCACCTCTTCCACACTCCTTGAGCGCCCAAACTCATATATCAAAACTTCCCGCAACTGCTGGTAGCTGTGCACCGTTACCGTGCGCATTAGCACAGCTGCAGTGCCCTCCAGAAGCCGACGGCAGGCGATCAGCCTCAACCTGTCATCCAGCTGCAGGATGTCGCACGCATCCTCCCAGTCGCTGATCCACTTTGTCACGTCATACGCATTATCGGCCAAGAATTTCGGTACCATCGACTCTATTACCGATACGTCTGTGACTCGCTGGCTGGGCAGGCCAGAGGATACTCCCAATTGCAATTGTAAGCTTGCAATCTGCTGCTGCAGCTCTAATACTTCCTTTTGCTTGCGCAAATTTATCAATTGCTCGTCTAGGCTTACCGACTGCAGGGAAAGCGCTGTGACGGCAGGCATCGGCGCAGACACAGAAGCCGTGGACGGCATGGCGGCAGTTGGAAGCGTCGGCAGAGAGTGTGGTTCCGCTGCAGCAGACATACAGGCGGCATCAGCAGCGGTTGACAGCGGGTGTGCTGTTGGTTTGCCAGGCAGGGGCTGAGCAGCCACGACCGCTGACGGCAGGATTGCCGATGCGACGGCAGAGGCGAGTGCAACAACTGCAGGGGTCGACGGCAGAGTTGGCACTAATACGGCAGACGGCAGGGCGGCAGCGGAAGCGGTTGGCGGCATTGTCTCCGACGGCTCGGCCGACAGGGGGGCGGCAGCGGAAGGGGTTGACGGCAGGCTAGTTGCTGACACATCGATCAGCGGGGTGGACGCAAAAGTGGTTGGCGGCAGTGTATCTGAAGGCTCGGCCGACAAGGGGGCGGCAGCGGAAGGGATTGACAGCAGCGTTGATGGTGGCACGGCGGGCAAGGGGGCGGCAGCGGCAGATGTTGACGGCAGTGTTGTCGCTTGGGCAACAGATTTTGATGCAGCAGCAGGCACGGTGGGCAGCGGGGTCACCGCCGTGACAGCAGGTGGCGACGCAGCAGCGGGTCTTGACACCTCGGCCAGCAGTTTGCGCAACTGCACGATCTTTGCTTGCGACGGCACTACCACATTGTTCGCCTTAAGCAGATTGACGATGTCATCTTTGGTTAAGCCCATCTTGAGTGATCGGGCGTTGATATCTTTATATGTCGTTGAGTGAATCCCACTTCTGAGCTGTTAGACTCCTTAATATTCGATTAACAATGGCTGATGGCTTTTATTCGCAAAGATTCTCTTCGGTTGTTCTCTAAAAACGTGCGCGAGTTATCCTCCCGGGAGCTGAGGGGGATGACCTTTAATGAGTGTGCCGTAGTTGTATGTGAATCCTTGTATATTGTAATTGCAGTGATCGGCCTTATAATAAGAGACCTTTCAATTATGCGAATCCTCGTATGTTGCAATTGTAGTGATCGGTCTTATAATAAGAGACTTTTCAAGTTGGTGGTTGGTGCCAGAGTGATTTCTGTTTTATTTTCGGATCATTGCTTAGCCTAAGAACAAAGTGTGTAAGTATGTATGGTAAGTATATATGTTTGAATGTCGTGCGGCTTCGCCGCTGCAGAATGCTGATTCTGCATTTGACCGGATGTTTTGCACCATAGTTGTCGTCGACGCTCTGTTCGTCGTGTGTTGCAACTATGTTGCTGAAGTGGACGTTTTTGAGGAATGTTGGTGTGGGTTTGTCGTCGGCGCTCTGCTCGTCGTGTGTTGCAATTATGTTGCTGAAGTGTACGTTTTTGAGGAATGTTGGTGTGGGTGTTTGTGCTGTTGCTGACTGAGTTTCTGGGGCAACTCAGTTATAGATCCGGGGTGGTTTTGGTGGGGGGAAAGGGAATGATACCGATGGATCGGTAACTCCTCCCCCCCAGAATGGAGTGACGGCCACAAGGGCGGAATTGACGGCATTGTGACCGGCAGGATCTGCTCAGGATATGGCTGGAAAATGTTAATGGTGCGTCGAAATATCCAGATTATTATGACTGCGACTGACAGCAGTAGACATAGGATGTATAGGATTGATGTGTGTTGCGTTGTTTCTTGATTTACGGCCAGTAGTTTTTTTGACGTTTCCAAGGTTTCCAGTTGTAGGCGTTTTAGACTTAGTTCTTTGAAGGTTACGTTCTTTATTAATTTTTTTATATGGGGTAAGAAGAAGTCAAAATGTTCTTCTACTGTTTCCAATGTGTTGTCGTAGGTTAGGTCGTTTATTTTTATCGTACAGTTTGTATATTTTATTATTGCTGATCCGTTGATAGTGGAATTGGTATGATTTGACGACTGGACTGACAGGTTTTTTGCGTTGAATATAAAAATATATCCTTTTTCCGGTTCAAACACGTCTGTTGAGAGTCCTGTTTCTCTAACGTCGCAGGAGCCGGTTTTGTTTAAGAGTAGATTGCAATTATTGTTACTTAAGTCATTTAATAGTGTTTGTTCGCAAAACAATTGATTGCTTATCAACGGGCATTTATTTTCTGTATAAAAGGTGTTAGTGTTGTTGTTGTTATGTATTAAGTATCTAGGTGTAATTATAAATTGTGTAAGATTAATCGGTAATGGAATTAAACGAGCTTTTTATACCCTTAACCCATAAAATGGGTAAATAAGGGTATAATGGTTTTGTGCAAAAGTATGTAACAGGCAGAAGGAAGCATCTCCGACACCTATAAAGTATATATATTCTTGATCAGCATCAATAGCCGAGTCGATTTAGTCATGTTCGTCTGTCCGTCTGTCTGTCCGTCTGTCCGTCTGTCCGTCTGTATGAACGCGTGGATCTCAGAGACTACAAAAGCTAGAGACTTCAGATTTTGTATATAAGTTCTCCTATACCATGAGCAGAACAAGTTTGCTTCAAATTATCGATAACTATTCTGGTTTCCGATATACACATAATATCGATAACAAAAAATATCGAATTTGGAAAATGTAAAAATGAGGGTTGAAAGAATGGGTAACGATAGAGCTTTTCTGAAAATTTCGTCCAAATCGGTTAAGAAACACCTGGAGATATCTAATTTTATCGATTGAAGTTAAGTCAGTATACCAAAGACTTATATAAATTTAATATATTTATTGCAACTGGGTTCAGGGTATCTTCTAGTCGGGCTCTCCCGACTAGAGCCTTCTTACTTGTTTGAAAATACATTTTTGAAGATAGGTATTTCTATTTTAAATACAATGCATTTTTTGTGATGTAATGCGTGGAGCTTAATTAAATTGTACACTTGTTCTTCTGACGAGAAAGAGAAATTTTGGTTTTGAAATATTAATTTGATTTTGTTGATTTCTTCTTTATTTAATATGAGTTTTGGAATAACATTTATTTTGGCTAATAATGTGCTCTCTATTATTTCGTTTAAATTGTTGATTAGTAGTTCTATGTTGTAATTGAGCCTGTTAATGTATTGGAGTTTTCTTATTTCTTTATTATAATTGTTTAATTCTTTGTAGATTTTATTTTGATATTAATTGAAGAAGTGATTTATTAGATTTTGTTCATTGTTAATGTGGTTAGTTATATTTTCAAATCTGATTAGAATTTCGTTGTTAAAAAGGTCTTGTACTTTGAAGTTGTTCGCAACGCTATTAGTTTTTTCTTTTAATCTCTGTAATATCTTGTCAATATTGGCCGCATCGTTGGCATCCATATTGCCGGTGACGATTTAAGCCAGACTACCTAATCCGTTCACGAGGCCTCTTTTATGTCTTGTTATTGGTGTGAGAGCGTTGAGTTTGCTTTGTGCTTGGGCGAGTTTGGCACCAAGCACGAAAATGGAGTCGTGTAGATTTTCATCGTTTTTGAGAGTATTAATTGTATTATGGAGGTTATTTATACAGTTATCATATTCATTTAGGTCAATAACATGGATGATTTTCTTATAGTTTTCAATTACAAAGGTATTTCCCAAGTTTATTTTTGCTATGGGGGTGGTGTCATTAAAGCTATGGATTGATGTGAGTTGTTGTGCCGCGTGGGCCAACCTGAAAAAATAATTAGGAAGGGTTGAGTCAGTTAGGATCCTTTATGGCTTTCTTGATTTTTGATTTGTGTATTTTTCTATTTTTAGTTGTGATAATTTTACAACCGTGGTCTTGTAGGACTTTGTGTAATGAGAATCTTGGCGTTATTTTGTTTCTCCTGTTTTCTTTCCTGAATATCGTTGTGTTGGGTGCTAACGTCGCAGGTTCTATCCTATCTTTGTTTAATTTTTCCGTCCTTTGTTTTGTATTATTTAAGATGATTTCTTTTACTTTTGGGTATAATATTTTCCTAAATGTATTCAGTTTTTCTAAATAGTAATTTTCGTTATTAAACTCAATTGATTGGTTAAAGTAATGGGTTCTGCCGTGAAACAACTCGAAAGGCGTGTGATTGGTAGTGGAGTGGATTGCGTTGTTATATGTGATTAAAGTTTCCGCCATGGTTTCGTCATGTTCTGCTGTTATCTTAAGTGTTTTCTTTGTGTCTAGTATAATTCTATAGATTTCAGTAAGTGTTGAGTGCAAACGTTCGACCGGGGAATTACTTGAAGATTGTTGAAATGAGGTGACATGTAAGAAAATTTTGTATTGTGAACAGAAATTGCGGAATATTTCGCTTGAAAATTCGACATCTTGGTCGTAGACGATTGTTTTTGGAATGCCGAATTGGCTGAAGAAATGTTTTAAAGATTTAATGCAATTAACGGTGTTTCTGTTTGTGATTGGGTAAGCTGCCGCAATTTTGGAGAATTTGTCGATGATGGTGAGATTGAAATTATTATTGATGGTATAAATATCAATATGGATTATCTCTAGTGGTTTTGCAGGGGTCTCAGTGGTCTGGAAAGGTACTTTTTGAGGTTGCCTGTCATATTTCATTTTTAGACATATTTCGCAATATTTTAATAGTTCTGAAATTCTATCCTTCATATAGGGAAAATATTTTTCACGTTTTAAATGTAATAGGGTTTCGTCTATGCCTCTATGATTACTGCTAGTGTGGTATTCTTCTATGAATTGCCGTTGTTCAGTTATGTCTGTGATTTCCGGAAGGAAACTCATGCATCTAATTAATTTAAAACTTGTATTGTGTGCGAAGTATACTGAATACGCTTGTTCAATTAGTGCAGCCAATTTGTCGTTTGTGAAGAAAGCACAATTTTTGTTTGGCTTTAGGGTTTGTTTTAATATGATCGTTACGTTGTCTAAGTCGTAAGATGGTTGGGAATATATTTTCCTTATTTTATTTTTAAAAGGAACCACTGTTTTACAACTTGTCTCTGTACTTATTAACAGTATGAGTTATATATTTAAGTCGTTGAGGGGTTTGTCTGATTTGCTGATAGTGTTTTTAGTGTTTGGGTGTAACAATATTTCATTGTGGTTTATGAAATGGTTTGTTCTACTTAAAGCGTCTGCTACTACGTTTTGGGAACCTTTTTTGTGAATTATTTCAAAGTCGTAATCTAGCAATTGCAGTCTCCAGCGTATAATTTTAGAATTTGGTTCTTTGAAGTTCATTTGCCAGATTAATGGCTTGTGGTCAGTTATAAAAGTGAATTTTGCTCCGAATAAATAAAGCCTGAAATGTTTAATTGCCCATATAATGGCTAACATTTCTTTTTCAACGGTCGAGTAGTTTACTTCTGTGTCGGACAAGGTTCTGCTAGCGAAGCAGACTGGTCAATCTTTGTTTATGTGTCCTTGTGATAGTACGGCCCCTAGAGCGAAGTTACTTGCGTCTGTAGTGAGGATGAAAGGTTTTTCAAAATCTGGGTGTAATAGGATTGGCTCGTTTGTTAAAAGGGTTTTGCAAAGTTCAAAGGTGTCCATGAATTCTTTGTCGATCGTAATTGGTTTTTTTCCTTTTAGTTGTTTTGTCATTGGTTTTGTTAGTCGTGCAAAGTCCCTTATGAATTTGTGGTAATAGCCAAGAAGACCTAGGAATGCTTTAATGTCTTTCCTGGTTTTTGGGCAAGGGAAGTTTTTTATTGTTTCTATCTTGTTGGGGTTTGGTTTTATTCCGTCTTGGGTTATTAAGTGTCCCAGGAATCCTATTTCTTTCCTAAAAAAATCTGATTTGGAGGGTTGTATTTTGAAATTAGCCGCTCTTAATTTTAAGAATACGGCTTTTAAGTCGAGTCCGTGCTCTTGTAAAGAGGTTGAAAATATTATTATGTCGTCAAGGTATACTAGGCATATGGTACCATTTAAGTCACCTAGAACACTATCCATTACCCTTTGGAAAGTGGCTGGTGCGTTTTTAAGACCGAAAGGCAAACGAATGAATTCGTAATGACCACCTTCGACTGTAAAAGCTGTTTTACTTATGTCCTCTTTTTTCATTTCTATCTGGTGAAATCCGCTAGCGAGGTCTAGTGTGGAAAAGTATTTAGCTTTTCCAATTCGGTCTAGGATGTCATTAATATTTGGAATTGGATATCTGTCTGATATTGTTTTGTCGTTAAGTTTCCTATAGTCAATAACCAAACGCCATTTTTTGTCATTAGATGCGTCTGGTTTTTTTGGAACTACCCAAACGAGGGCACTCCAGGGGGAGTGGCTGGATATAATAATTTTTTGGTTCAACATAGATTCTATCTGTCTTTTGACTTCTAATTTATGGACAAAGGGGTATCTATAAGATTTTGCTTGTATGGGTATTTCATCCACGGTCGGAATAGAGTGTCTTACTTCGTTAGTGAAGGTGAGTGGGTCTTTTTCGTTATAAAATATATCAGAAAATTGTTTACACAGTGTTGTTAAAACTGTTTTCTCTTCCGAATTAAGGTGTTCTGTCCTGAGGAAGGGAGAATTTGAGAAACTGTCGTTGAGGTGGGTAGGTACTATGTTAAAGAGTTCTATGTAGTCGCTTTTATAGTATGGTATTGTTGTGATGGGTTGTTCTAAATAAAGTAATTCGTCTGAATCGGAATGATTTGTTATTTTTAAGTTAGCGGTGTAATTATCTGCATTGTATAATCCTTCGGGTATTGTTAGGTATTTATTCAGAACTGTGTTGCAGCAGTAAAATTCGCCTTGTTCGATTTGAACGGGAAGTGGCAAAATGGATTTTGTGAAGGCAGAGATATTAAAAACATTTGAAGTTTGGTTATTGTATTTTAAGATTGGTAGTACGGAATTTGGGGTAATGAGCCGTGAATTAGTTAGATCAATCTTTGCTCCTAGTTTTGATAAAAAGATCCATACCTAGAAGCCCGTTAAAGTATGTGTGAAATTTAAACAGGAGAAGATTGATATGACCTTCGGTTTTAAATACTGTCGGTATGGGTATTTTTATTTTGCTTTCGATTTGGAAAATGTTTAAGGCGGTTTTAAGAGAAACTGGGGTTTGAAGTTTTATGCATTCAGTTTGATTGATGAGTTTTGGGTCTATAAATGAATTAGTGGATCCAGTGTCTATTAGGAATTTAAGGGAGTTATGTTTTTGTATTTGTATAACAATGTATGGCAGTGAAGCTGCGTGTGTATCGGGATTTATATATCCTGTTGGGACGTTGAGGCTGTTGTCTGAAAATTTATGTCGGTGGTTGAGTTAGTTAAGTTGCTTTCGTCTATGTTATGTAGGTTGTAATTATTCGTGTTTTTGGATTTGAATGGGTTAGTTTTGATATTACTGTTGTTAGTTTGCTGTTGGTAATTGGCATTCGATTGTCGTTGTGGATAGTTTTGATTTTGTTGTTGGTTTGAATATGGTACGTTCCGGTTTGATCGGTCGTTGTAATTGTTTTGTCTACCTTCAGATTTATTATTCATCTGAGAGTTTGGTTTTTTGTTAAAGTAAAGAGCTTGTTCGATTTGGCACTGTTCGTATGCTGTTTCAATGCATTTTGGGCTTATTAGTCGTATAATTGTCTTAAGTGGTTCCCCTAGACCTGATATAAATGCGTTTAGGCATACCTCATTGTACACCGCTTTCTTAGGGTCGATCACGCTGGGAGATTGGCCGTTGTTTGATAAGATGGAGAACAACTGGCTTTTAATTCTGGATAGCCCGAAAAATAACTGACCCAGGGATAAATTGTCCGGGAATGTTTGAAGTTCGCTTAAGAGCCCTGCCTCACTTTTTTTTACTTTTTTATATCGTCCCAAATAAGTTGAGTGTTGGCTAGGTTTAACGCCTCGTCTGCCCTACCTACAATTTTGTTTCTTATTGCCATGAGTGTTAGTAACCCGTAAGGGGTTTGATCAGTGAGGGGTTTGATCAGATGAGCATTATAATTTCTTCAACACTAGCTATGTATTTATCTAACTGGCCTGGGGTGCCGTCAAATGTTGGCAGTTCTTTTACGAATGCTAAAATGTCGGATGCGCTAAGTGTTGTGGACATGTTGCTAAACCCACTGACAGTAGGTGTAACAGGGACAGAATTACTTCCAGTGGAGTTGCCTGAATCCATTATGAATGATTGCGGTGGAGATGGGGTGGTTATTTATTTTTTTGTGGGCAGTGGTCCTGGTTTGTTACTATTTCTTGTTACTCTTGTGTGTTTTGCTTGAACTCCCAGTACCGAACGTGTTGTTTTTTTGATGGTTTGTGTGAGTTTTTTAGACATAACAGTGAACAAGCTCTAATTAATACACATATGTATGTATATGTGTGTATCCTATTGTATTATGTACCTAAATGAGTGCTATCCAACAAGAATAGAACTTATATAGAGTCGTCATGAGGCCAAATTCTGACTGCCAGTTGGAATAGGCAATCGTGGCGACACCTCTCTTACAAAGCGCTGCTGCTGCTTTTTTCTCTGCCAGCGCATTTCATGCCCGATTATCAAGCCACTCGGCTTGGCGACTGTTATACGCTTCTTTTCCCTCATAGCACAGCCAGCCAGCCATGCTCTGAGTATTTTGCTTGTATAAACATATGAGCGTGTCTACGTCACACGTATTATCATTTTTTATCATTTTTGCGACGTTGCCTTAGTGAAGCTATGCATTATACCCACATTCATATATATTTATATATGTTTGCTGTTTTGCTAGGATTTCTACTGATTTTTGTTATTTTGTTTGGGCTAGCTAGTGTTAGTGTGTTAGTGGTTTTGTATTTCTACATGACATATGTAATTGTATGCGTAGCATTTGCCATGGCATTCATTGACCTTTCTCTACTTATTATCAATTTAATTTTGTGCAGAATTTGTATTTTGCCTACAAAAACCTTAAAAGCAAACTTCCCAGACAGCCAAATATCATATTTTGTGCTGATCGACCATTTGAAGTATCAGGCAAACAGCAAAATAAACAAGTGTCAAACAAAATTTGCTTGCCGATCAGCAGCAAAATGTAAAATAGACACTAAGTCTAGGTTTTTGGTGAACATTGGCGATAAGCAGCAAAATGATATGAGTGTATGCAGCAAAATGTATATACATATATGACTATGTGAATGTATGTGAAACATTGGCCGACCCTTTATTTTAGTTCTTAGTTTATTTTCTTTCATTCTTTATTTTCTTATATTCCGAGTTTTCGGCAAATGAAATCGACATATGCACAACTAAATACACTTTCGCAGTTTGTGCGCATCGCTGCATAAGCGTATGGTAGTTGCGATGGCAAAATTGCTGAAAATGGTCATAGAGCTGAAAGCATGAAAGAGTATATATGACCAGCAATGCAAAACTGATATTCGGCTGCTTATTTTACTAGACGCTTGTTTATTTTGCTGTTTGCCTGATACTGCAAATGGTCGATCAGCACAAAATATGATATTTGGCTGCCTTGGAAGTTTGCTTTTTAGGTTTTTGTAGGCAAAATACAAATTCTGCACCAAATTGTATTGAATTAGAGAAAGGTCAATGAATGCCATGGCAAATGCTACGCATACAATTAAATATGTCATGTAGAAATACAAAATCACTAACACACTAGCACTAGCCAGCCCAAACAAAACAACAAAAATCAGTAGAAATCCCAGCAAAACAGCAAACATATATAAATATATATGAATGTGGGTATAATGCATAGCTTCACTAAGGCAACGTCGCAAAAATGATAAAAAAAATGATAATACGTGTGACGTAGACACGCTCATATGTTTATACAAGCCAAATACTCAGAGCATGGCTGGCTGGCTGTGCTATGAGGGAAAAAGCGTATAACAGTCGCCAAGCTGAATGACTTGATATACTCAGGCATGAAATGCGCTGGCAGAGAAAAAAGCAGCAGCAGCGCTTTGTGAGAGAGGTGTCGCCACGATTGCCTATTCCAACTGGCAGTCAGAATTTGGCCTCATGACGACTCTATATAAGTTCCATTCTTGTTGGTGCTATCAGTTGTTATCAGTTATTCTGTAGTTCCTTAAGTAATTATGATTTTGTTGGATATTTGTTTTTCTTAAATACTATTGTTTTGTTTCTTAAAATTAATTGTGTATGTGTTTATTATTATTTATTTATTTATTTATAGTCAGCTAAGAGCAGCTGACATTAAAATGAATCAAATTTAATTTAAATTAAAAATAGTTAAAATAATTAAATTAAGTAAAATATAGAATAATATATAAATCTGAAAATATAATTAAAAGTTAACGTTAAAGCTCTGGGAAATTCAATAAAAAAATTGAGTAGTCCAACATTTGTTGCAAGGATTGGGAAAAACCCAGAAAAACCCAATCAGACCAGCGTTAGATTAGTAATTAGTGGTTACGATTAGATAAAGCAAAAAGGATCGATCTTTTTAGTACTGGAGTTGAGGCCTCCAAGGAGACAAGAGAATAAAGTTTGTTATAGTCAGAACATATAACACGAAATGGTTCATGAATTAAATAGTTGCTGAAGCAACGATCAAGGCTAAGGGGTAAAAAGTTACGTGAAGATCTAATTGGGACATTAAATTTAATTCGACTCAAAAGAACTGATGAGTCGATTTCACCATTAAGTAGGTTAGTAATAAATAATACTCCATGCATAGTTCTACGGTTTAACAGGGAGGGAAGATTTATTAAAAGGAGTCTACTTGAATACGGGGGTAAGTCAACTCCAGGAACCCAGTTAAAACTTCTAAGGGCAAAAAGAAGAAATTTCTTCTGCACAGATTCAATTCTATCCTGGTGAATCGAGTATTGTGGGGACCACACACAAGATCCATACTCCAGGATTGGACGTACTAGGGATGTATAAAGCGTTTTAGTGGTGTAGGGATCATTAAACTCTTTCGACCACCGCTTGATGAAGCCAAGGACATTAATGGCCTTATTGACCATATACGAAATATGAGCGTCAAACTTTAATTTAGGATCAAGAATAATGCCTAAATCTTTAATTTCAAACACGCGGTCAAGTGGTGAAGCATCAAGCAAGTAGTGAGCAGTATGAGGGGTACTTCTACAAAAAGACATGACTTTACATTTAGAACAATTTAAATTGAGTAAGTTAAAACGACACCAGGCCGACAATGCACCCAAATCCGACTGTAGTAAATTACACAGGGAAGCGTCATTATATGTGAAACATAGCTTCACATCATCAGCAAACATATATACATAGGAGTTAGTAATAACAGCTGGAAGATCGTTAATAAACAGATTAAATAGCAAAGGTCCAAGGTGACTACCCTGGGGAACACCAGAGGTAACAAAAATAGGTTTAGATACCGACGATTTAAAAACTACTTTTTGTGTTCGACCACACAAGTACTCCGAAAGCCACAATACGAGTTTTGATGGAAATCCAATAATATTTAATTTTTTAAGCAACAGAGAATGACTAACAGAATCAAATGCCTTACTAAAATCGGTGTAAACAACGTCAGTTTGCATTTTTTCCTGAAACCCTTTGATAACAAGCGAAGTGAATTCAAGAAGGTTAGTGGTAGTAGATCTACGCCTAACAAAACCATGTTGGTAAGGCGATATAATTGAACTACATCCGTGTTGCAGTTGAGAACATATAATTTTTTCAAAGACTTTTGGTATGGCAGACAACTTGGATATACCCCTATAATTTTTAACGTTTGATTTTGAAGAATTTTTATGGAGTGGAATTATAAAGGATTCCTTCCATATATCAGGAAACACAGTTGAGTCAACAGACAAGTTAAATAATTTATTTAAGGGCTTACAAAGAGAATCCGCGCAGTATCGGAGAATACAACCTGGCACTCCATCAGGACCAGGCAAGTAGCCAGGTTAATAGAGTTAAATTCACTCAGGAGCGTAGACTCAGTAACTACTGGGACATATATGCAATTTGACGTTTGAACTTGAAAAGGATAGGAATTACTACTACTATACATACTCGATGAGTATACTGATTGAAAATACTCAGCAAATAGATCGGCTACTGCCTGATCAGAACTTGCTTTTGTATTATCAAGGTATACTGAAGACGGTAAGCAAGAAGACTTACGTTTAGAGTTAACAAATTTATAAAACTGTTTAGGGTCACGTGAAAAGTTTAGTCTACAACGATTAAGATAATTATTATAACAAGATGTGTTAACAGAAAGAAAACTAGATTTTGCTACTAAATACGAAGATAAATCTAAGGTAGTTCCCGATTTTTTAAATTTTTATATGATCTTGTCTTCGCGTTTTTCAATTGCGATAGTTCCCTCGTAAACCAAGGTGGTTTATTATCACTTGAAGAACAAGTGAGGGGAACACAAATATCCAAAAGCGAATTCAAGGTCCCATAAAATATGGCAATAGCAGTTTCTATATCAGTACAAGAATAAAGCCGAGACCAATTAGTATGCTGAAGAAGATAATTTAATTTAGTAAAGTTAGTTTTACGAAAGCAACGTGTTTTTAAAGTATTATTAGATACTGAACTAGGGTTAAGAATTTCGATGGATAGTTCTAATGTTGGATGGTAGGTATCTTCCGGAAGCACTAGAGGGGGTATTCTACTAGCATTACTGCAATCTGAGTAAGAAACAAATATTAAGTCCAACATTCTACCACTACAGTTATGCACCCTGTTAACTTGCGATAGGCCTAACTCCAGTAGGCCATCGATAAAATCATCAGAAGTGACTGGTATTACCACCGAAGATGTGTCATTCACAGACCATACAACATGTGGCAGATTAAAATCACCAACCACTATCAGATTATCCATATCTGTCAACAATGACGAAACAAGTTGCAGGGCACTAATATGAGATGAGTAAATGTTAGTATCAGAATCAGGAGGAATATAAGAGCAAGTAACATAAAGTGAACGGCCGTTTAGTAATATTTTAACACATAAAAACTCTATGTCCGGAAGATCATGAGAATGAATCTGTTCAGAAGAAAAACAAGAGTCAACAGCAATGAGAACACCACCCCCCTTGCGGGAAGTGCGATCGCATCTGTACAAGTTATATTTAGAAGGAAAAATGGAATAATCAGAAATATCAGGTTTTAACCAGGTTTCAGTGAGTGCAACTATTTGAGAATCAAAAGATAAGCTGTTAATATATAATTTAGCCAGTTTAGTGTTAAGGCCTCTAACATTTTGATAGGCCAAGCTAATTACTTCAGTTAGTTTTTTGCCGCCGAGGTGGAGGCAACAGGATGGCTAACAGGCGGTGTACTATTGATCCTTAAACCATTATATTATTAATTCGCCTATTCGTATACTCCTTAACGACAAGCTGCGGCGGCCAAAACTTTTCAGAGCAAATTGTCGAAAAAAGTTCAGGCGGTACACCCAACTTGAAAGAAGATATACTTCTGGCATGTTTAAATTTAAACTTTTCAACAACAATAAGTGGGGAATCGATTTTACTTTTTACATATGCTGCAACATCATCCGATGACGTATCGGATGCCAGCCTAGAAACAAAAACAAATTTATTAAGTGGCACAACAACCAGAGGCTTGTGTGCCCTAATTGTAACGCCAGTAGAATCAATAGGCACACTAGCTGTTGGACCGGAGGACTCATTTATAGGATCACAAATTATGTTATTAGTGGCAAGGTTATTGTTAAGATTCCTTGCCGGGGAGTTAAATAAAATTAATGAGCTAGCAATAGTACCCATGGGGGGATTATTGCTAGGCACAAGAAGCGGTTTAGTGGGCAGGACAGGTGGGACAGTTATTGGATGAGGTCCCGAAGTCTTTTTACGCTTCGGGGATTCAGTTATCACTTTGCCTTTTTGAAATTTGACTCTAGCTGCTCGAAAGACTTTTGCAGGTTATTAAAAGCAACATGCATAGCTTTAAAGCCTTCGTGAGTCTGCCTCATAAATTGCGAAGACTCTTTCACCGCCTCTTTGCAAGACCCACAATACCATTTAAGGCCTGAGTCGGCAAGCAGACATTCCCTGATTTTGGGTGTAAAGCCAACACATTTCATGTGGATGATGTTATCACATAGACCACACAAAATAAAATCTTGGTTGGTTGAACCAACCAATTTGCAATTTTCACTGCAACAGACAAGCATCATGCAAGTAATATGCTTTAGCAAAAAAAGGTAGGGTGCAGGTATGTATAAGTTAAAACGTATCAATGCAAAGAGCACGATAAAACGGTAAAGATCTAAAGAGCGCTTAGGCGAGAGTGCGTGAGCGCGTAAGCAGTTATAACTGCAAGAACGACTGATAAGAGCGGGCGAGAGCGGGGAGGACTGACGTTGGAGAGCGAGAGCAAGAAAATAGACAAAGTGCTTGGCGTTAGCAGACGAAATTACAGAATATACAAAAGCAAATATAAGTATGTATGGATGTACGTGTGTTTTCTGTAATTTTAGGCAACGCAGCGGCTGTTCGACCACAAATTAAAAATCAAATATTAAGCCGGCAATTTTATAACTATACACGTAAATACATACAAAGTACACTTGCGATCACTTTACTAAATGTTTACAAATGTTACCAATGAAAACACCGTTCACAATCACAAGAAAACAGAAAATTTACTGGGAGTACGCAAAAACACAACCGTCACCAACGAAAGTTAGCATTATTAGTGTTATGAGTAAGTAGTATATATATTTTATTTTGTTGTACGATGTACTTGTTGTTTATTGTGTAGTTTAAAATGCTCGTGTTGATTTAATTCTGTAACATAGTAATGTTTAGTACTTGAAAATATTTGGAGTGTATTTTATTCGTATGTGAGGAGCAGAATATATAAATATGTATGCATGTAATTTTATTCTTTTTTTTATTATTTCTTTTTTTTGTATATTTTAAAAAAATTTTTGGTTTCCGAAGTTGTTGATGATTTGATTTATTTAATATGTTGGTCTCGGCAAGAGCCCAAGAACATGTGTACAAGAACAGTGGCAATCACAGAAGTGTTTTGTTCAAAGGTTTTGATGGTTTGTGTGTTTGTTTGTATCAACAAGAATAGAACTTATATAGAGTCGTCATGAGGCCAAATTCTGACTGCCAGTTGGAATAGGCAATAGGCACAAAGCGCTGCTGCTGCTTTTTTCTCTGCCAGCGCATTTCGTGCCCGAGTATATCAAGTCACTCAGCTTGGCGACTGTTATACGCTTTTGTTTTCTCATAGCACAGCCAGCCAGCCATGCTCTGAGTATTTTGCTTGTATAAACATATGAGCGTGTCTACGTCACACGTATTATCATTTTTTATCATTTTTGCGACGTTGCCTTAGTGAAGCTATGCATTATACCCACATTCATATATATTTACTGCACGCTGTGTGTGTGCCCAAGGCTATGCAGAAGCAGAAGCAACACGCAAAACACGAACGAACAGAAGCGACATAGGAAAATGACTTAGACTGTAAGTCTAGATTTTTGCTTCGCCCAGCGATGTTGCACACACATTGAAATATTTACATGTATGCTAAACACACACAGCGTGCAGTGCGTGGCCGTTGTCTTATTTCTCTTTTGCACTTGCTATGCCGAGCGGTTTCTTGATGAGCACCAAAACTGCCTTGGAAGTATTATTCTTCTGGTTTTTCTTGGGTTTTTTGAAGGCATAATACAAATTTAATATAAAATTTGGCTGTTTAGTGTTTGCCGAAATTCATATTTGTTGAGAAAGGCCTGGCAAATGTTACGCATACATTAAAATAGGGACATGCATAGAGACAGGGACACACACACATGCTTATGGTAGCTAGCCTTTCGGCTAGCAAAAATCCAAAATCAATGCCTGGCTACCACCAAAACTGCATACATGTATATTATATGTATATGTATGTTTTTATTAATTCGCTCATTTGCTGTGCAGGTGCTAGGTCGACGCAGTAAGATAAGCAATAAAATAAGCGCACATAAGGAATACAAGGAAAAAAATAGGGGTACAGCAATCGAACAAGCCACTGCGCGCTAGAAAATCGCAGGCCAGCGGCGCATACACACAATATGGCTGGCTGGTTGTGCTATCAACAAAAATGTTGTAGCAAAGTTAGCAAGAGAAGTGGCTGGCGAAACACTCACGAAACACGAGAAACGCACGAAATGCGCTTTTAGAGCGAGTGGTAGCTTCGCTAGCCAGTTCCAACTGGTGATTGGACTATCGGTCGTTGGCGACTCTATTTAGTGTATTCTTGTTGGTTAGACAATATTATTATTGTTTGAAGACAATTGAGGATTAACAATAATTCATGTGGTTAATGTTGTACATATTATGGATTTGCTCGTGGAAAATAATGCCGGCATACATTTGAGTGTAGGTGTAAGAATGGAAAAATAAACATTTAACAAATAAATGATTTGATTTCTTACACCGCAAATAAACTTGGGTCTTTTTATTTGGGAAATTGAAATATTTTAAATTACAGGCTGATGTACAAGGTTATGTATGGCCTTTTATATATCTATGAAACAATATGGCGGCTGAATTTTATTCGGACGTAGATGAAGAATTATATTAATATAATTCTGGAATTGCCTTTCTTGTAGGCATTAACGAATGAAGACGGAATGTACTGGCGGGTAAGTACCAGTACGATAAGTATATATTTTGCACAGGAGTTGCCACTTGGCAATGTACATGAATATAGGAGAAAATATAACTTATCTGATTTTTTAAAGGAAATCCAACGATGCTATGATGCTGTGGCGAAATATTCTGTTGATAATCCGGCTCAAAGGACCAATGATTCTGTAGAGGGTTGATCTTCCTGATGTACGATGTTATGTTCGTATGATTCCGTCGCACTTCGCTGAAAACTACCTTTTGCAGGAACCAAAAATACTCGCGCGTCTTTTCACTCTCAAAGGTTTATTCAGATAAAAATTCATTGTTGCTTAAAACTATTGCGCCTAGCCTTAATTACAGAATGTTGCTAGCT
The DNA here is from genome assembly GCA_030179655.1 of Scaptomyza flava. Lineage (NCBI taxonomy): Eukaryota > Metazoa > Arthropoda > Insecta > Diptera > Drosophilidae > Scaptomyza > Scaptomyza flava. Next base: position 54,603,108 of record JARNME010000404.1, read on the forward strand.
GTGGTGAATTTAGGAATTAGGATGGGAGACGGCAGCTCCTTGTTCAGTGCCTACTTTTAGGCCTGAACAGTGGCATCCAAATGTTTGATGCAGACCTATGTGCAATGTCAATTGCTATCTTCATACCAAATGTGGTGATTCTAGCTCGAAAATTGTAAAAAATGGGGAAAGGGGGGCTAGGGGCGTAATGGGTGGGCATGGCATCCAAAGTTATGATGCAGAGCTATGTGGAATGTCAATTGCTATATTCATACCATGGTGTCGAAAGGGGGGCGAAGTGGTTGGTTGTGGCTCCAACTTTGATGCAGTTCTTTGGGGGTCGTTGCCAGCTATCTTCCTACCAAATTTGGTATCTCTTGCTCCACAACTCTGGAAGATACACGCATTCCCGTTTTTGACGAAGCGTTGGGTGGATGGGAGCGGCTAGGGCAGTATCGGTAAGCATGGCATCAAAACTTTTGATTCAGATTTTGGGCGGTCATCATCACCTATCTAGGCACCAAATTTGGTGGCTCTGGGTCAAAAACTGTTGGAGATATAGGCTTTTGACTTTAAAATGCGGGGGGCTGGGGGCGTGGCTCCAAAATTTTTGATGCAGTTTTTTGTGAGTTGATAGTAGATATCTTCTTATCAAATTTGGTAGATCTAGCTGTAAGGATGTGCGACATATGTGGATTTATCGGTTTTGAGTTATCGAGTTTATCGATTTTCCAGCCTCCCAGTTATCGTAGAACCCCAATCTTGACACTTTATTTTACTTTCCCATAGATAAAGAGAATTGGAAAGTTTCAAGTCTCTAGCTTGAAGGGTGTGGAAAAAAGTTGTGTTCATACAGACGGACAGACGGAAAGACACCATGACGGACATTGCACAAACTCAATATGCTCTTTACCTCCGGTATCGAGTATAACAATACTTTCAAGGCAGTCAAATTAAATTTCTGGTGTTGGTCTATCATTTGCAGGAACAGGCGAACAGGAAAATAAAAAAGCGCAAGAAATGTAAAAAATGCACATGTATTCAAATACTAACAAATTCTTGCTCTCCGCTGCACAATGGAGAATATTACCACTTTATCTGGCATTTATTATTGTGAGTTGACCAAAGTAGATATTTCACTGCGTTTTTATACCCTTAACCCATAAAATGGATACATAAGGGTATAACGATTTTGTGCAACAGTATGTAACAGGCAGAAGAAAGAATCTCCGACCCCATAAAGTATATATATTCTTGATCAACATCAACAGCCGAGACGATATAGCCATGTCCGTCTGTCCGTCCGTCTGTCTGTCTGTCTGTCTGTCCGTCTGTCTGTCCGTCTGTATGAACGCGTGGATCTTAGAGACTACAAGAGCTAGAGACTTCAGATTTTGTATTTAAGTTCTCCTATACCATGAGCAGAACAAGTTTGCTTCAAATTATCGATAACTATTCTAGTTTCCGATACACACATTGAATCGCTAACAAAAAAATATCGAATTTGGAAAATCTAAAAATGAATGTTGAAGTAATGGGTATTGATAGAACTTTCTGAAAATTTCGAGCAAATCGGTTGAGAAACACCGGAGATATTTAACTTAATCGATTGAAGTTAAGTCAATATACCTAAGTCAATTATAAATTTAATTTATATATTTCAACTGGGTTCAGGGTATCTTCTAGTCGGGCGCTCCCGACTAGAGCCTTCTTACTTGTTAGATATAAACTTTCCAAATTCAGTCACCTATACGTGCTTACGTTGCAGGTATTCATTATCCAGCTCAAAGTTTTCAAGAAAAAATAGGCTGTTGTCTTCAAACTCATCTTGATCTGAAAAATCATTAATGTAATCGGGCTCACACGAAAGAAGCTGAATTACCTCATGGGAAGGGAAACATTTTGATGTTTTTTTATACGTCGCGATAAATTTGGGGAAGAAATTAGTGGATCTGATGTACCCAAAACTCTTTTAAACACATCGCCCAAAGATTCATATCGACTGTGCTTTCTAGAGTGATGAAGTCTATCCGATCTTTAAATTTTGATGCGGGACTCAGACGCTTCTTCACCAAAACAGCCGACTGGAAACACCGTATTTTCCATGATTTGCCTTGAGTGCACAATAATCTTATGGAGATTGCTGTTTACCTGATACTGCAAATGGTCGATCAGCACAAAATATGATATTTGGCTGTCTGGGAAGTTTGCTTTTTAGGTTTTTGTAGGCAAAATACAAATTCTGCACCAAATTAAATTGAAAATAAGTAGAGAAAGGTCAATGAATGCCATGGCAAATGCTACGCATACAATTACATATGTCATGTAGAAATACAAAACCACTAACACACTAACACTAGCCGGCCCAAACAAAATAACAAAAATCAGTAGAAATCCTAGCAAAACAGAAAACATATATAAATATATATGAATGTGGGTATAATGCATAGCTTCACTAAGGCAACGTCGCAAAAATGATAAAAAAAAAAATGATAATACGTGTGACGTAGACACGCTCATATGTTTACACAAGCAAAATACTCAGAGCATGGATGGCTGGCTGTGCTATGAGGGAAAAAGCGTATAACAGTCGCCAAGCTGAATGACTTTATATACTCAGGCATGAAATGCGCTGGCAGAGAAAAAAGCAGCAGCAGCGCTTTGTGAGAGAGGTGTCGCCACTATTGCCTATTCCAACTGGCAGTCAGAATTTGGCCTCATGACGACTCTATATAAGTTCTATTCTTGTTGGTTGTGTAGAGGAATAACTGTAATACTCTTTCCCACTTTATGTTTTTACATACAATGGTTAGGGAATTGGTTATGCATTTTAGTTTATATTTATTTTGAAGATAGAAAGTTACGTTTCGTTTCAGTTCATTTTTAAATATAGTTTGTATTAAAGGATAACATCGAAAGTTACTTATTGGATCAGTGAGTTATTTATTTTTCTGATTTTCGTATTATTTAAATACAATTCATATAAAATACGTATTTTAATGATAAGTTATAAAAAATATTTAATTTAAAACATTAACGATCAACGTATTTTAATTTCTTTTGTGGTTTTTTAAACACAAGAAAAATAAGTCGATTTTAGACTTAATAATTGAAGCAACATTATATATAGTTGTCTTCTATTTTGCATATTATATAATAGTTATATAGACGCTGCTTAAATGCATTTAAAAATCAAATAAAACTAAGCAGTCTGAATATTCTTTTAAAATAATATAAGTTCACTGAAAAAAAAATTCACCAGAAATACTGACATTTCTACGTTTTTTCCTGTTAATTTTGCGCTGATGTGTTGTACTTTCAATTTTGATAGGACTGTACTTTCAATGTTCGTGAAATGAACTGTTTGATAGGATAAAACGTAGAATTGATAGGATCATACTGTACTTTTGATAGTATAGAATTTTGTTTTGAAAGGACCATACTGTACTTTTGATAGTATAGAATGTTGTTTTGAAAGAACCCTACTGTACTTTTGATAGTATAGAATGTTGTTTTGAAAGGACCATACTGTACTTTTGATAGTATAGAATGTTGTTTTGAAAGGACCATACTGTACTTTTGATAGTATAGAATGTTGTTTTGAAAGGACCATACTGTACTTTTGATAGTATAGAATGTTGTTTTGAAAGGACCATACTGTTATGAAAAATTGATAGTACATCCTGTAATTTTAATAGGAAATTTTTTCTTCAATAAAATAAAAATTTGTTTTTTTATTTCAGCATTTATTTATTTCATATTTATAGATCATTTTTTAAATTACAATTATCTTATATCTAATAACGTCATATAAACTTATTTCTAAAATATTTTTCTCCATTAGACATTACTGAAACATTAATTGATGGACTGCAAATGTCTTCAATGCTTAAAATTAACAGATCTGTAAATTCTCTACCTACTTCGTAAGCTTGTAAATGATCATTGAATCTTTTAATTTCGAACTGCGATACAATAAAATATGGGATATTTTCAAATGAAATTAAATTTTTCTTAATTTTGTGTAATGTAATTTTAGAATTTTTTTTCGAAGTGAAAAAATAATTTGGTTTATAAACATTTCTCCTGAATGTGACTGAGCCTGCATATAAATGGTTTACAAAACGGTCATGGAAATCTCTAAAATTAATAATATTTTTATAAAAAGTACTGCTTTCAATTTTAAAATGCTTAATATTCGCTGTTATAGTATCGTTCGGAATATCCATTTCGTAATTCTTTAAAAAATGTGTAAATTTTAAAGCCGCTTTCATACTTAATGAATATGTTGTATATTTTCTAGAAGCTATAGACCTTGCATAAATTTTTGTTTCTCTATGTTTGCCTTCAAATCGAAGACAGTGTGAATTTCTAAGGGGTCCTGAATGTTTAATTATAGTGACATAGTGAAGTAAGAAATGAAATTTTGGTTTTAATGTCTTTTTAAATAAAAGAACATATGTTTTGTTGTGTAAGCAAATTAAACTGTCTAATTCATTTAGTAAATCAAGATCAAATGAGCGTAAACTTAAAATATCAATAATTTTTAATAGAGTTATAAAAAATTTCCATATTGGGTCATTTATTGGAATTAAATCACCGATTATGAGTGGAAAAAAGTGAACAAAGCACATCATTTCCCTTGCAGACATTTTTAATTTATAATTTTTTAGATGTTTTATTTCTAAAGGCGGAGAATAGATACCGATTTCAGTATGACCATAATTGTACATTTGCTTACGATAGTTAAACACTTCAATCGAAAAAAATTTTTGTTTTATGAAATATAGAATAACTTCACACAAGTCATAATTACAAATTCCTTCATATAGGTCGTGTGCAATATCTGCACTAAAATTATCGGTTACATGAAATGAGTTTAAAAGGTTGAATAAACACTCATTTTTAATTCCCGTCATCTTGACATCATTTATTTTCAGTGAATCAGTATAATTTTGTATATTTCTTAACTGATCACAATGTTCTTTAAAATCATATATCATATCTGATTTATGGCGAGTACAAAATCGACAATAGTAGTTCGAATTGAAGGAAGTCGTAAAACCAGAAATTCTATTCAATCCTAAGTTGTCACCTAATATATTTGCTAATATGCAATGAATTTTCATTTGGCCTAATTCGGTTGGCACAACTACTCCCTGTTCTTCTAATTTTTTTAATTCAGAAACTAAAGGATTTAGAAAAGGTTCACTCCCTAATAATTTTTGTTCTCTGCTTTTAAACAGTGCAGCTACAAATATAAAATCTAGTTTGGATAGAAGATGCTGTTCTAAAGTTGGAAAACTATAATAAACTGCTGTAATGGAGTCAACTGTTGCATGGCTGCCAAGAGTGTTATTTATTTCAAAGTCGTCTATATAAATATAATAGGGAATAATTATTTTATCTGGATATAACTTAACTTTGTTTTTGAATGATGAAGAATTTACACAATGTGTAAAATTAGGTGTTTCTAAAAGCTTTTTTGTATTATTTAAAATGTGTCCAAGTACTCCTGGCAATTTTAAAAATTTTCTAATTTGAAAGTGTAAGGGCATTATACAACCTTTTACATTGCTAGCATCTAAACAAGGTGTTCCATTCACTATTACTTCTGCTATTTCATTATGTACGTTGAAAGTTATGGGCTTACACAATTGATCAGCATCGGAAACTGTTTTTAAAAGTTTATGTTCTGTATTAATGTTTTTAAAAGGATTATCACATAAATTTACATATTCTTTTAAGGTTTTTCTATCTTTGTTTTGTAATAGATTTTTCATAGGCTCTATAATATTTTTTAACATTGATGACACGCTCTGCTGTATTTCATCTACATCTTTTCTTGTTAAATTGTTTTTGTTATGTAAATTTATAAGAAAATCTCCACACTGAGACGATATATTATTTAGTGTATGTGAAAAACTAATATCTTCAGATGACACATTGTTTTTTTCAATATTTGTTTCATTATTACTAGCAGTCACATTAATACTAACGGAATTTATTTCTAAGACGGCTTCAGATAAAACAATGTTTTCTTCAATATTTGTTTCATTATTACTAGCAGCCACATTTATACTAGCGGAATTTATTTCTAAGACGGCTTCACTAGAACTCGGTTCAAAAGTTTGTTGAATTGCTAGGTGGTTCTTCAAATGTCTTTGAAAATTATATGCTCTTGTAAATGATTGTAAACAATTATTATATCTACACTGATATTTGCTATTTCCTTTCAGGTCATGAAATTTTTTGAAATGCTCAAACAACTTTGGCACTTCTGTAAATAATTTTTCGCATATAAAACAATTTATTTTGCTCTTATATTTTCTACGAGTTCTGTGACTAATGAATTTTTAACATCAAATTCTGTATCGATTTTATATATTTCTTTTTGTAGGAACTGCCTCATTAAAGATGATTCTTTTGGATATTTCAAGTGAAAGACCTGGAACACTTTAAAACAAATATCTAAAGCAGAAATAAAATTTGAAAATTTTAACAAATAGCTGTTAAATGAAACGTAGAATTCTGAAATATTCGTTAATTCCGGGCCAACTAAAATTATATATGGCTGAATGTTTTCCTTATTTAATTCCGCTTTTATCAGCTTTTGCTGCCGTTTGAGTTCTAAATCGTTTATAGCGGTAATACGAAGAAAACTGCTTTCAATGGCATCTGCAATTGTTACCTTTTGTACTTTTATTTTGCCGTTTGCTTCTTTTTTAGAATATCTTCCGGTTGGCTTGAAGACGGCATTAATAAGCATTACTGCAATACATTCCTTAGAGTCTGAAAAAAATTTTATATTTTACTTTTAATAATACATTATTCAAATTTCATATTTACTTTTATTAATTGATGGTTTTTGTATTTCTTTCAGCAGTTCGTAATAACATTTATCCCTCAAATGTTTTGAATAAAATGGCAAAAGTTTGGCCTCTAGTTCGTCAAAATTGGTAAAAAGCTCATATTTTTTACCAGGAAAATTTCTATCAAAGTCGTAATCAATCTGGTAAAACGAAAATTATAATAAGTATTTTGATGAAAAAGTTAAAGTTTACTTACGAATTTCTCTCCACCTGCTTGCTTAAAAAATATCCACTCATTCAATAGTGTATTAAGGTTAGCTGTTTTCAATTCCTCATTACGTAATTCAAAAGTATCGCTCCATAATGTAATAGATTCTTCATCAGACGACACCATATGCATAATTTTCATTTTCATGCTTATTAAATCACTCGATGGAGGCGCCTCTTTTTCCAGTGTTTTTTCCAAATTTTCTTCAAAACAACGTTTTCTGCTTCTATTCAAATTATTAAATTTGTTATACAGCAAGCCAGAAGGATTGTGGGTATTTCCAGCCTTGCGCGAAACATAATTAATTGATGGCGATTCAGTTGGAAAAAGTTTGCCTATTTGTCCAGCAATCTCTTCGACTTGGCGTGGAGGCGGAATAGTGTATTTGTTTTCTTTTATGATATAAAAAAAATCAGCAATTAAACCAACAAGTTTTTTGCGTTGGTATAGAAGAATATAATATATATATATATATAGAAGAATTTTCCAATAAACTGCTTATTTTCTGCAACATAAGAAATACATATACATATATTAAATACACAGAGCTCGCAAAAAAGTCTAGACACTTTCAGACTGTTTGAACATAACGAAAAGAAGGAGCGCAAGCAAAGACAACTTTTTTAAGTTTTTTTTTTTTTTTTTTCTGTCTTTTAGGCATGAGGACGGCAGTAAAAATAAGTGTTGAGAGTTATTTACGAGCTCTGTGAACACAACAAGAACTTACACAAGCTGAAATGACGACAACTGAGCTTGATGATGACGGTGGTGAGCTATTGACCCACTGCAATACCGGGTTGTTGAAAGGACGCAAGCCATATTGTTCTGGAAACTAAAATTTATATTGTACAATAATTTTCTTTCACTATTTTCAATATTTACCTTTTCCACCTTCCAAGCGAAAACTTTTTCGCTTATTTCAGCTCTGAAAGCTATTTGGGAACAATGAGGAAAGATTCTTTCCAAATCAAAATCGCTTATATACTGAATATTTGTTATGTTGAATCCACTATCTACATATGTATATGAAAGTTAAATTATAACAACATAAAAGAAAAAAATAAAAAGTCTTACCATTTAAATTTACAAATGCACTTTGAATATTTAGTTCACTTAGCAATGCATGTTCATCACATACCTTTATATTTTGCTCATCGTCAAATGTTTTTCTTGCAAAATATTCACTTAAACCTTCCATTCTTTTAATTTGCGACTGCACTTCAACACGATTAATAAGAAATGTTGTTACCAGGCTCTACACATAATGTGCACAAAAAAAGAGAACATAACGGTAAACAACGGCTAGACACATAAAAAATGTACATTGTGTGGATTTTGACAGTATGTACTATCAATTCAACAGTATAAAATGTACATTGTGTGAATTTTGACAGTATGTACTATCAATTCAACAGTATAAAATGTACAAATTTGCAATCGGGGGCAGTACAACAACATCTATCATAAATCAAAGGAAAATGAACACATTTATTACACTGTGCGTCACGACAAAAAATCTGTGTTTTTGTTGTTTCTTTTAATGAGGAAGAAAATTATACACTAAGAGAAATTATAGAGTGAATTTATTTATTCGTTTATTAATTTTTCAATCGTTCTTACGAACTTTTAATTGATATCAGTTCAATTGTTCTACGTAACTAGTTGCAAATATTAATATGTTAGTGGTATGTAAATATACATATCCATCATTTATCATGTAATAAAAATCAAATCACATCAAAACAAAACAAACTATACTTTTTCACACAGTGTACAAAATGAGCTTGAGATCATAAATTATAACAAATGAACACTTTTACGACTGTACGTTCGACACTGAGCTGTTGTATGTGCATACATACAGTATGTACTATCAATTCAACAGTATAAAATGTACATTGTGTGGATTTTGACAGTATGTACTATCAATTCAACAGTATAAAATGTACATTGTGTGGATTTTGACAGTATGTACTATCAAATCAACAGTATAAAATGTACACTGTGGATTTTTACAGTATATACTATCAATTCAACAGTATAAAACGTAGAAAATAATTGAAAGTAAAAAAGTAAAGTACAACGTACGATAAAAACGTAGATTGTACGGGATATCCCGTCAAAACAACGTTTTTCCTATCAAATGCCGTTTGATAGGACATTATCAACTTGTACTGTAGAAATTTTTTTTTGGATGTTGGCATATTAAATTTTATTGAACTCTATACTTTGTATAGACGCTGTAACGTTGTTCAGTGAAGTCAATTTTTGACTTATTTTGAAGTATTTATTTATTTATAATACTTACTTTAAATTAAGTTGTTAATTTGTTTTGTTGTTTTTTTTTTTTTTTAACAGAAATAATAAGTCGATTTTAGACTTAATAATTGAAGAAACATTATATACAGTTGTCTTCTATTTTGCATATTATATAATAGTTATATAGACGCTGCTTAAGTGCATTTAAAAATCAAATAAAACTAAGCAGTCTGAATATTCTATTAAAATAATATAAGTTGGCATATTCAATTTTATTGAACTCTATACTTTGTATAGACGCTGTAACGTTGTTCAGTGAAGTCAATTTTTGACTTATTTTGAAGTATTTATTTATTTATAATACTTACTTTAAATTAAGTTGTTAATTTGTTTTGTTATTTTTTTTTTAAACAAAAATAATACGTCGATTTTAGACTTAATAATTGGAGCAACATTATAAAAAGTTGTCTTTTATTTTGCATATTATATAATAGTTATATAGACGCTGCTTAAGTGAATTTAAAAATCAAATAAAACTAAGCAGTCTGAATATTCTATTAAAATAATATAAGTTGGCATATTCAATTTTATTGAATTTTATACTTACCTATAGACACTGTAACGTTGTAACAATCGTTTTACAGTGAAGTCAATTGTCTCACAGCCAAATTAAAAGATGTCTATTGAAACTTTAGATATAAGTGGTGTTTTGGTGCCGCATTCAGTTGTTCGCATATTTGGTGATGGAGCCTGCCTTTTTAGATCTATTTCCTACCTTTTATATGGTAGGCAAGGCTTCCATGGCACCATACGCCAACATATTGTAACCCATGTCGTTACCAACTGGGAAACTTTTGCTTGCTTCAGCATGAACATAAATGGAGAGTGTTATAGCTCTTCTGAACAATATGAGTGCTCTATGTCAAATTCATATACTTATGGTACTGCATGTGAGCTTCAAGCAGCAGCAGAAATTTATGCTGTAAATTTTCAAGTTTTTCTAAATGGAAACTTATATCTATCATTAGGAAATGATATGCATCCTGTGAAAAAATTGCGTTGTACCGGCGAATTAATGAATGGACATTTTGATGTTTATATTCCTTTAGAGGAAGTATTAACTCAAGATACCGATACGTCAAGTGAATGTATAACTGAAAATGTTAAAAGTCCCGTTAAAAGACGTAGTCGGTTCACCGACAAAACAACACAAACGGTACGAAAACATATAGTTGAAAAATATCTAGAAGCATCAAAAAAATATCAGGTTAATAATCCAGAAGCTCATAAAGCTGCAAAGAGAAGACATCAGGCTGATAATCCTCAAGCTAATAGAGATGCAGTGAGACGACATCAGGCTAATAATCCTAATGCACGTCAAGAAAGGCGTTTGCGTGCATGGAGTGTTAAAGCCATGTCTGGCCTAAACTATGATTTTGAAATAGCTTATAAGTCAGATAAAATTACTCAACTTGGTAGTATGAATTTGATATGCAAATATTGTAATGCTTTAAAGTGGAAAAATGAGCCTCTGGGTATCTGTTGCAAGGCAGGAAAAGTTAAGCTTTCACAAAATGAAAGTTTGCCTGATCCACTTAAGAGCTTAATAATTGGTGGACATCCCAAGCATGATCATTTCATTGATCGTATAAGAAAGTATAACAGCTGCTTTCAAATGACTTTTTTTGGTAATACAAAAATTATAAATGAAAGTTGATCAACCTTTAAAGTCCAAGGACAAGTGTATCACTTAATTGGTAGTGTCCGACCTTTGCCAAATGAAGAAATGCAGTTTCTTCAAATTTATTTTGTTGGTGATGATGAAAAGGAAGCTCAACTACGTTGCAAAAATATTCCAAATGTTGATTTAAGCGTAGTAAAGGATCTTCAATGTATGTTTCCTCATCATAATCTTTATGTAAAAGATCTAAAAATGGCTCTCAATCAAATACCAATAAGTACTAAAGATTATAAATTGGTTATAGATGCTGATCGAACACCCGCTGGTGCACACAAAGGGCTTTACAATGCACCTCTATTAAGCGAAGTAGCTATAGTTATTGTTGGTCAGCAATTTGCAAAGCGCGATATTATTAATGAAAGCCATAATAATAAATTACATCGCATTAGTGAGGTGCATCGATCATACGATGCCTTACAGTACCCTTTGCTATTTCCTTATGGCGAAGATGGCTATTCAGTGGATATACCACAATGGAATCCATTATTAAAAAGGGAGGATCCAAAAAAAAAAATGATATCTGCGTTAAGCTTCTACAGCTATAAAATAATTAGGGTATTCAGTAGCTATGCTATGTGCGTAATGTACTAAAGTGTTATATGAAAGCTTTACAACAAACACACAGAAGCATTTATAACACAGCAAACATGCCTCTGGGTATGTTTGCTACTATTGTACTATATGTGTTATTGAGGGGTTGCCAGACTATTTATAAAAACAGCAGCTTTCGAGATTATTGAATTCGTGAAATTAGGTCACACTAGGCGAGTTTTGGTTGTAAAAGTAAGTAAATTTTACTAATTATTAATTTAAAAGACTAAACTGATGTTTTTAAAAGTGTCAGAAGCGACAAAAGCAAATAGAGTGCGGGAGAATGATATAAAACGCTTTATTTTATTTTATTATTTTCAGTTTAACAATTAATCAATTCAATTTCAATATCGATTGTATTGTCATCGAACTGGCAAACAACTGACTTAGCACTTATACGACAAAAGAAACGTAAAAAGTGCACTCACTAGCTACACTGTATTATATATAACACTTTACGCACATAGCATAGCTACTGAATACCCTAAATGATTCGTCAATCCGAGATAAATCATTTAATTTATTGTCGTTCCCTTTATAGTCAATTTTTGGTTGATATGTATGCTAAAATTGAAACAGAAAGGTTAAATTATATTCGCTACAATCAAGCGAAACTCAGAGCAGATAGCTATATACATCTACAATATGCAATAGGCCAACAAGATGTTGTCGCAGCTCAACTTGGTCAGATGGTAATTTTACCATCTTCTTTTACAAGCTCTGCACGATATATGCATGAAAAGACTCAAGATGCTATGACATATGTTCGCCATTATGGGCGACCATATCTTTTCATAACATTCACCTGCAATCCACAATGGAATGACATCAAAAGTGTTTTGATACCGGGTCAAAAGCCACATGATCGTCACGATATTATAGCTCGAGTTTTTCATTTAAAAGTTAAAGCTTTAATGTCACTATTGATAAAAGGTTATTTGTTTGGAAGCGTGCAATGTTTCATGTACTCTATGGAATGACAGAAGCGGGGCTTACCACATATTCATATTTTACTTTTGTTAGAAAATAAAATAAGACCAGATAAAATCGATTAGATTATCTGTGCCGAAATACCAAACGCAGATGAGGATCCTTTGTTATTTAACATTGTTAAGTCAAATATGATTCATGGGCCTTGCGGTGCATTTAATAATAAATCGCCATGCATGAAAAATGGAAAGTGTACCAAAAGGTTTCCTCGACAACTGCTTAAAGAAACTGTGACTGGAAAAGATAGTTACCCTCTATATCGTAGAAGAGCGATAGAAGATGGAGGTAATGCAATTAATATAAATGGTAATTGCATAGATAATCGTTGGGTTGTGCCTTACAACTGTGTACTTTTGAGAACATTTGAAGCTCACATAAATGTTGAGTATTGTAGTTCTAGTAGTTTATTGTAGTCTATTAAATACATCTGTAAATATGTTAACAAGGGCAGTGATCAAGCATCATTTACTCTTGAAGACCAACGTAATGAAATTAATATGTACGAAAGTGGCCGTTATATAAGTAGCTCAAAAGCGGTATGGAGAATCTTTGCATATCCCATACATGAACGTTTTCCGGCTATTACACAATTAGCTGTTCATTTAGAAAATGGTCAACGAATATATTTTAACCCCAATAATCCGCAACAATTACTTGACAGATTAAGCATTACACCCAAAACAACTTTGCTAGCCTTCTTTGAGCTATGCACACGTGATGAGTTTGCAAGAACGCTTCTATATTGTGAAGTTCCATCGTATTTTACATGGAACAATAAAGAATTTCAAAGAAGAAAACGAGGGCATGATGTGCCAAATTTTCCTGGAGTTAAAAGAGATTCAGCTTTGGGAAGAGTTTACACTATTCATCCCAATAATACAGAATGTTTTTATTTAAGACTTTTACTACATTTTGTAAGAGGGCTAACTTCATTTTCAAATTTAAAAACCGTTAATGGTATAGCATACGCCTCATTTCAATTGGCGTGTAAAGCTCTAGGATTACTAGAAGATGATAAGCACTGGGATTCAACTATAGCCGAAGCTGTCATATTACAAATATCTCTCAAAAATCACTCGAAAGGTTTTCAGAACGTGCTATTTTGACTGCGAGAAATGACAATGCATTGGAAATAAACGAGTTTTTATTAAAATCATTTCAAAGTGATGAAATGACATATAACTCTATTGATTCTGTGACTGAAGTCGAAGATGCAGTTCATTACCCCGTCGAGTTTCTTAATTCATTAAATTCGGCTGGCCTGCCTCAACATATCAACTTTAAAGATTGGTTCACCTGTAATGTTGATTCGCAACTCGAAGCCGCCAAAACTGTGCAATGGTACAAGATTGCAAGTTAAAGCCCTTCATAAGAATGTTGTCGAAGCAATGGTCTTTACTGGCAGTGGTATAGGGGAAACGGTTTTTATACCGAGAATTCCATTAATACCTTCTGACTCTGAATTGCCATTTCAATTTAAAAGATTGCAATTTCCTTTAAAAGTGTGCTTTGCCCTAACAATCAATAAATCACAGGGACAAACTCTCAAATTAGCCGGACTAGATTTAAGACACGATTGCTTCTCTCATGGCCAATTTTATGTAGCCTGCTCAAGAGTCAGTTCACCTAAAAGTTTAGTTGTATTAGTACCTGACGGAAAAACAACCAATGTCGTTTATCAAGAAGCTCTTAACAGTTGTTAATAATTGCAAATTAAATTCAACAAGTGGATAAGGCCTACTGGGGAAACCACAATAAAAAATTACGCACCTGATTCTCTACTTCAATGGTGGCGTGGAAAAGAGAATATTAAATACTTTGCTTTAATTTGTTGTTAAATATTTTCTAATTTATTTATTTTACATCTATCTTTTATTGCTAAAATAATATAAACTATCTGCGCAGCGAAGTAAGCGGGGCACTTACTATGTACAGGGGCTTCAACACACGGTTATTTTCAAACGTTATAATTGCTTGCACTCGAAAATCGAGCGCGCAGCGCGAGGGGGGTTGGCGAGCAAAGCGAGCAGGGGGGGACCCCCTAGTATATATATATATATATATATATTGTGTATATATATATCTTATATATAAAATTATCGTGTCACGGGGTGCGTAATTGAACTCCTCCGAAACGGCTCTACCGATTTTTATGAAATTTTATTTGCGTATTCAGTAGGTCTGAGAATCGGCTAACATGTATATTTCATCCCCCTAAATGGTCCACCAAGAATGAATTCCACGTTCATTCCAATCAAAGACAAAATTTATCACAAAGTAGGCTCATTGCTGCCAATGCCAAACGAATCTCATAAATTTTTACAAATCAGGTGTGTCAATCTAATTGTGAAAAAATTATACATTCGCTCTAAAAAAACAAATGACAAAAACACGCAAAGTTGCCAATTTGAATCGTCAAAGGATCAATTCTAGAGCCGTGCGAGATATAAGAGCACGAAGATCAAGCGAACAAATTCAAGAAACCAATGCAGATTTGCGTGTGAGAATGTCCCAGTTACGTGATTCACAAACACAAGAGGCACGAGATGAAAGAAACCAACAAAAACAACTGGAACGAAGACAAACGCGCAGATTCATAGTTAACAGACGTAGAGGAATCGACCAACAACGCCAACAAGTTCATCGTGCTTTTACGTCACATTCATTTCTTCGGTTAGCATTCCAGTATGAGCGCGATATTGAATACTATGCTCATTCAAAAGCAGCAATTGGTGCTATGGACAAGGAATGTTTGCATTATCATGCTCTCAAATTCAAAAATGAGCCAGACGGGATGTGTTGCGCGTCAGGGAAGGTGCAACTACCCGAAATTGAAACACCACCTGAACCATTGCACGGTTTACTTATCGGTACAGATCCATGCATGATCTAATGCATACCTCAAAACTTATTGTTAACAACACCTGTATCCGCACAAAATGTATTTATATCTCAAAACATATGGTAAACAACATCTGTGTCCACACCAAATTTATTTGTAACCAAATCTAACTAATCACGTCATAAGCGAAAGAATGCAATGTAAGCATGTTTCGGTTCAAGAATGAGTTATATACTCAAAGCAAGAAGTTTGACAGAAGAGTTTGAAAAAAAAGGCTCGAGAACGCAAAAGTAATACGGTTGGCAGGCATATGCGTGATTACAGAGAGCGGCGTGCACAGTTTAGAGCTGAGTCCGCAGACAATCAATGGCCAAATTATCGTCAAGGCCGAGTTCCGCTTCGCCTTCGCGATCAAATGGAATAAGTTGGCTTTCACTACGATCCTGACTGCGACTACAGCCTGCGATGACCATCAACAAACGTTTCTACCGTGTGGCGTCCATTTGGAAGAACCGTGTTTCTCTCACGGCCAAATGTTCGTCGCATGCTCGAGAGTGGGAACACCAAGGTGCTTATTCATTTACGTGCCAAGTGGAAAAAATTCAAAGATGTTGCAAACCAAAGTGTTCCATAAATAAGTAAGAGTTTTACAACAATAAATAAAAGGCAAAGTAAAAACCATTAAGAGTTTTAATCGAATTAGGTGTAGCGAAGCGCACCGGGACCGGTCGTTAACGAATACTACCTTAAGATCAATCCTGACATCTTCTGTTAAGATGTGCTGGCTAATCCTGGGAGTTAGTTTTTGGTTCGGTTTATATGTTCTTGGTTTATTTAAAATATTTTGTTCAATCAAAATCCAAGCTCCAGCATTGACCGTCAGAATAGAACTGACTCGCGCCGCTGCCAAGCGAGCGCTTGTTGGCGATCCAAGCGACCGTCGCATGCTTCGAATCAGCAGTTTAGGCTTCCGTTCTGCTGAGTCGGTGGTTGGTGCCGTGGCTGTGCTGGAACGTTCGCTGTTGCCAGACATCCGCCAAGAGGCCGGATCATGTAACGACGTCAGCGATATAGTTGTAGATTTGCTGACTCCGCGGAATGTGGCTTATGGTTTATTGGCGAGCGCGAGGGGTACGCGAAGTGTATTACTGGGAAGCCGGGTGTTAACTCCTCCCCGCCACAAGATCTGCGTCCCGCAGATCGCTAGACTTTTGCCGCCTCGGTAGTAGCCTGCGACGGGAGTCCCAGGGTCAAGTTGGTTGCTTTTGGGATGCCCCTTGTTGACGTAAGTTTCCTCCATATTACGTATAATGATGCCGTGATGACCGAGGCTATCATTACCTCTGAGAAGTAGGAGAACAAAATGCCACCCGGCATGCTCGAGAGTTTCCTTAGGTTCCGGAGGCTGAAGGCGTGAACGTATTCCAATGACAACTCGCAGCCGATTTTTGACACGTTTGTAAGGGCAGCCGGCATAGCCATTAGGTGTGTTGAAATGTAACTGCTGTAATTTCTTCCTTTGATCGTAATTGTTTCGTTGTAGAATTGTACAATAAACGATCTAAGGAGGTGGTTTTCTTTTGTGTGTTCGGACAGCGTTCCATTAAAATTGGAATATTGCTTCG
The DNA here is from genome assembly GCA_030179655.1 of Scaptomyza flava. Classification (NCBI taxonomy): domain Eukaryota; kingdom Metazoa; phylum Arthropoda; class Insecta; order Diptera; family Drosophilidae; genus Scaptomyza; species Scaptomyza flava. The sequence continues at coordinate 54,620,215 of JARNME010000404.1, forward strand.
TCATCGACCAGATTGACGATTTCCTGACTATTTTTTAAATAGCCACAGGAAACGTGTCCTCCTTTGAGCAGTCTCGGAATGCAACTACTTTCCTCTAGCTTCAACAAATCCTTGTCCTGGCAGACCGTTGTGTTTCCTATGGATATACATCTTCCTACAACCGCGTACGTTTCCTGGTCGTCCATAGCCAATTTGTTGAATTCCAACGAGATCTGATTGCCGTTTGTCGATAGTAGGAACATAAGTCGGTATATTTTTTCCGTAACTTTGGGCATTGAGATTACATTCACCAGTGCCGTTCCATTAGTAAGGACTGTGGGACGAGAGAATTCTACTGCTTCGATGGCGTTCTGATATGGGAGGTTGTCCTCATCGGCTAAGATGGTCCCGATTTCGGAGTGATCCAATAAGTTGGTCCTGACTACTCCACTCTTGGCCAGTTAACAAGCCCGTGTCATTTCTCTGACCTAGTTGGCCAGTATGATGGCCTTGTGTAGCGTGGATATCGCCGTCAATCGCATTGACTTTGCTAATTATTGTGTTGAGCTGCTGGATCGACTCGTGCTCGGCGCCGAAGAGCCGCGTGTTTATTTTAATTTGCTGGTCATTGTTCTTAGAAAGAAACTCTTGAGATTTTAAGATGGAGTTCCAGTATGACGAGTCCGGTGATCCCGCTATCCATTTCCATGCTGACCCCAACCAGTCAATTGATCGAGGTTTCCTTGATGGCGTTCTAATCTTGAAGATAGTGGTCTATTGAAGCGCTGATATGGGAATCCACCATCAGCGTCGTTTCTTTCTGCAAATCGCTGATGATCTCTATTATTCTGGCTAGGTTGATGACGTGGGCTAATTTGAACGCCCCGTTGACGCGCCAGACAAAGGCTTGTTGTAGAGGAAAGACGGGTGTCTCATATTTGAAAATGTGCACGGCTGTGACCGTGTGGCCAGGAGCATGCTTATGAAGGTAATTGAATAATAGTCAAGGCAGCTTTGCAAAAGAGTCATGCATTTGCAAGAATATCAAGAATATGGGTTTTATCATTATTAAAAAAGGTCGTATAAACAAAATCTGCGTTTAGTTATCTCATATCTTAGAAAATAGTAATGTGTCTTGTTCGTATTTAGTATAGTGTCAAAAATGTGAACCAATTGGTTTAGATCTCAAAATGCTAAAGAAAACAATCACACAATTAAATTATCATAAAATGAACAAAAGGAATCATATAAAAATGCAACCTTGCAAAGGAGCCGTGTTTTAATTAAAAAAAAAATAAATAAATATGTGTAATCTTAAAATGTTAAAAAACAATCAAACAATTGAACTATCGTAAATCGTACATAAAGAATCATATCAAAACAACCTTGCAAAGGTGCCGTGTGTTAATTATTAGCTTAACTTAAAAAGTTTTATTAATATCTTTTTATTTTATAAATTTTTTTGTTATTTTTATTTATGTATTTTTTTTTTTTTTTTTGTTTTTGTTTTTATTTTATTTTTTTTTTTTCTAACGAAAGTGTCAGAGTACATGATACGTTTCTTGTTGATCATCCGAAACTAGTTCCGCAAGTCTGATTTGTGAAAAATTTTACCTGTCTTGGTTTTAATCGTGACCTTTCTATTTTCCTGCACTACCTCTGGTTTAAAACGCTGTTTGTCTTTGGTCTTGATCTGCTTGTTTGTGACGAAGACCTTGTCGCCCTGGATATATTGAATTTGAAGCGATCTATTTTTGTTACGTGCGAGATTGGTCGAAATTTGTTTGTTTTGAATTAAGCCTGTCCTCAAGAGTGTGTTGCTTAAAATCAGACAACCCTTGATAGTTGATCCTAGAAGAGCGATCAAAAAAAATGTCTACAGGTTTTTTGTTTGTCACTGAGTGAACGGAGTTGTTATATCTATCCACCGAAATTGGGACTAATTCTGTATGTTTAAAATTAGGGTATGCACTCTTTAAGCATCTAAAAATTTCTAAAAATGTGGAGTGGAATTTTTCGATCTGACCATTGACCTCACTTTTTTGGGTTGAGGTATAGTATAATTCTATACCTAAAGTTTTTAGATAGTTCAAAACGGTGGGGCATAAAAGACCCCTTTCGTTATCGGACATAATTATTTTTGGAACTGTAAAATAATGCAAAGCTTCCAACAATGTTTCGTTGGTTCGTTGGTTGGAACTGTGGTTTGTTTGGGTGCCGGTCATACTTAAACAATTTGAAACATCCACAAGAAGACACTTGATTGCGAATGATGCTTGTCATTTTTGGGAAGTAAAATCTTTCTAAAATTTGATAATGAATTTCACGTGGCCCTCTACGTGCTTTGCGATGTTCTTTTTCGATTGTCTCGCACATCTCATCGGCGTTAGACAAATCTACAACCAATCTTTGCGTTATTCGAATTTTAAACAAGCTAAAGTTCTGGAAGCAATGGGATTGTAAAAATTGAAAGTATGGTTCCGGTATTTTGACTCCATTAACGATTGAAGGCCTTAGATACTTTTGTAAAGAAGTATTTATATTTGACAATTACAAGTCGTCAATAGGAGTAAGATGCCGCACAAACCCAGTATGTGGATATTCGCATGAATATTCTAAATAAGCCGGATCAAAGATTAGTTGGTTCCTAAAGACGTTTATGGGTGATTCTACATGGGGTATCAATTGGGCAGCGTCTTGAATTGCGCTGTGGATGGTGGCATCGGAGTCTGTGCCGACTTCAGAAGCGGTGGCTGTATCAGAACCTAGGTAGTTAAGGTGCATGTTGATACGAGAAAGGGCGATAGCCACCACGTTGGAATTCTCTTCAGTTATATTTAAGGACCTTGATATATAAGCAATGGACCTATCTTTACCCTGATCGTCTTGAGACAAAACTGCTCCGATTGCGTAGTTTGAAGCGTCGGTTGTTAAATGGAATGTTTTTTTTTTAGTTTGGGAACGCTAGCACTTCCGATGACGAAAGTATAACTTTTAGGTTATTGAAGGCTTTTAAAGCGTTTTCATCGAGTTCGACGAGAATTTTACTGGACTGAGGTGCCTTGACATTAGCGAATTTGGCACATCGTCAATCATACGCTGAAAAATTGCAGGGGCATTCTTTAAACCAAAAGGGAGACGCATTTTTCGTATTTTCCGTTTAATGTAGAGAATGCCGTTTTGGGTGTATCACTTTCTTTCATGTAGATTTGGTGAAAACCCGAAGTCAAGTCAAGAGTTGTAAAATATTTGGCGTTGCCAAGGCTAGCTAAGGTAGAGTTAATGTCTGGTATAGGGTAAGTATCTGATATAGTTACCAAGTTCAATCGCTTGAAATCAATAACCATTCTGTACTGTTTTTCTCCGTTAGGCTTTGGCTTTTAAGGAACAACACATACTGGAGAGTTGTAAGGGCTTTTGGAAGGTTATATAATTCCCTCACGCAAAAGTTCCTCAACTTGTCTCTCCACTTCGCCCCTCATGTTAGTCGGGTACGGGTAACTTCTTGTGTAACCAGGTTCCGAAGAATTTGTTCGAAGCTCGGCCTTAACGACTGTGTCTACCGCTTCCCCTGGTGAGAGCGGTTCGAAAATCTTTGAATATTCTTTGATCAGATTATTCAAACTTTGTCTAACGGCAAAAGGGTGGTCATTGTCTATTAAAAGGTGAATATTAGTGGATATTATAATTTAATTTACATATTTATTGCAACTGGGTTCAGGGTATCTTCTAGTCGGGCTCTCCCGACTAGAGCCTTCTTACTTGTTTATATATATATAAGCTAACACCCGGCTGCCCAATAATACTCTTCGCGTAAGCCTCGCGCTCGCCAATAAATTATAAGCCACATTCCGCGGAGTCAGCAAATCTACAACTATGTCGCTCACGTCGTAACATGATCCTTTTTATACTCGTTACCTTGATCTGCTTGTTTGTGACGAAGACCTTGTCGCCCTGGATATATTGAATTTGAAGCGATCTATTTTTGTTACGTGCGAGATTGGTCGAAATTTGTTTGTTTTGAATTAAGCCTGTCCTCAAGAGTGTGTTGCTTAAAATCAGACAACCCTTGATAGTTGATCCTAGAAGAGCGATCAAAAAAAATGTCTACAGGTTTTTTGTTTGTCACTGAGTGAACGGAGTTGTTATATCTATCCACCGAAATTGGGACTAATTCTGTATGTTTAAAATTAGGGTATGCACTCTTTAAGCATCTAAAAATTTCTAAAAATGTGGAGTGGAATTTTTCGATCTGACCATTGACCTCACTTTTTTGGGTTGAGGTATAGTATAATTCTATACCTAAAGTTTTTAGATAGTTCAAAACGGTGGGGCATAAAAGACCCCTTTCGTTATCGGACATAATTATTTTTGGAACTGTAAAATAATGCAAAGCTTCCAACAATGTTTCGTTGGTTCGTTGGTTGGAACTGTGGTTTGTTTGGGTGCCGGTCATACTTAAACAATTTGAAACATCCACAAGAAGACACTTGATTGCGAATGATGCTTGTCATTTTTGGGAAGTAAAATCTTTCTAAAATTTGATAATGAATTTCACGTGGCCCTCTACGTGCTTTGCGATGTTCTTTTTCGATTGTCTCGCACATCTCATCGGCGTTAGACAAATCTACAACCAATCTTTGCGTTATTCGAATTTTAAACAAGCTAAAGTTCTGGAAGCAATGGGATTGTAAAAATTGAAAGTATGGTTCCGGTATTTTGACTCCATTAACGATTGAAGGCCTTAGATACTTTTGTAAAGAAGTATTTATATTTGACAATTACAAGTCGTCAATAGGAGTAAGATGCCGCACAAACCCAGTATGTGGATATTCGCATGAATATTCTAAATAAGCCGGATCAAAGATTAGTTGGTTCCTAAAGACGTTTATGGGTGATTCTACATGGGGTATCAATTGGGCAGCGTCTTGAATTGCGCTGTGGATGGTGGCATCGGAGTCTGTGCCGACTTCAGAAGCGGTGGCTGTATCAGAACCTAGGTAGTTAAGGTGCATGTTGATACGAGAAAGGGCGATAGCCACCACGTTGGAATTCTCTTCAGTTATATTTAAGGACCTTGATATATAAGCAATGGACCTATCTTTACCCTGATCGTCTTGAGACAAAACTGCTCCGATTGCGTAGTTTGAAGCGTCGGTTGTTAAATGGAATGTTTTTTTTTTAGTTTGGGAACGCTAGCACTTCCGATGACGAAAGTATAACTTTTAGGTTATTGAAGGCTTTTAAAGCGTTTTCATCGAGTTCGACGAGAATTTTACTGGACTGAGGTGCCTTGACATTAGCGAATTTGGCACATCGTCAATCATACGCTGAAAAATTGCAGGGGCATTCTTTAAACCAAAAGGGAGACGCATTTTTCGTATTTTCCGTTTAATGTAGAGAATGCCGTTTTGGGTGTATCACTTTCTTTCATGTAGATTTGGTGAAAACCCGAAGTCAAGTCAAGAGTTGTAAAATATTTGGCGTTGCCAAGGCTAGCTAAGGTAGAGTTAATGTCTGGTATAGGGTAAGTATCTGATATAGTTACCAAGTTCAATCGCTTGAAATCAATAACCATTCTGTACTGTTTTTCTCCGTTAGGCTTTGGCTTTTAAGGAACAACACATACTGGAGAGTTGTAAGGGCTTTTGGAAGGTTATATAATTCCCTCACGCAAAAGTTCCTCAACTTGTCTCTCCACTTCGCCCCTCATGTTAGTCGGGTACGGGTAACTTCTTGTGTAACCAGGTTCCGAAGAATTTGTTCGAAGCTCGGCCTTAACGACTGTGTCTACCGCTTCCCCTGGTGAGAGCGGTTCGAAAATCTTTGAATATTCTTTGATCAGATTATTCAAACTTTGTCTAACGGCAAAAGGGTGGTCATTGTCTATTAAAAGGTGAATATTAGTGGATATTATAATTTAATTTACATATTTATTGCAACTGGGTTCAGGGTATCTTCTAGTCGGGCTCTCCCGACTAGAGCCTTCTTACTTGTTTATATATATATAAGCTAACACCCGGCTGCCCAATAATACTCTTCGCGTAAGCCTCGCGCTCGCCAATAAATTATAAGCCACATTCCGCGGAGTCAGCAAATCTACAACTATGTCGCTCACGTCGTAACATGATCCTTTTTATACTCGTTACCGAAGGTAAAGAGTATATTGATTTTGTACAATGTCCGTCATGGTGCCTGTCTGTCCGTATGTGTGAAAGTTTTTTCCACACCCTTCAAGCTAGAGACTTTTCAATTTTCTTTATCCATGTGATAGTAAATTAACGTTTCAAGATTGGAGTTCTACGATAACTGGAGGACTGGCAAATCGATAATTCAAAATCGATAAGTCTACATATTTCGCACATCCTTACAGCTCGAACTACCAAATTTGGTAAAAAGATAGCTACTAGCAACCCCCAAAAAACATTTTGGAGCCACGCCCACCCATTCCGTCCCCAGTTCCCTCCCCCCGCATTTTAAAGTCAAAAAAGACTACATCTCCCACAGTTTTGTGCTAGAGCCACCAAATTTATTGCCAAGATAGGTGTTGATGACCCCCACAAAAGCTGCATCAATAGTTTGGATGCCACGCCCACCAATACTGCAATAGCCGCCCCCGTCCGCCCCAACGCATCGTCAAAAACGGGAGTGTTTTTATCTTCCGGAGTTGTGGAGCTAGAGCCACAAAATTTGGTAGGAAGAAAGCTGGCAAATACCCCCAACAATCTGCATCAAAGTTATGGAGCCACGCCCACCCAATCCAACCCCCTTTCTCCACCTTTTACAAACTTTGAGCTAGAGTCACCAAATTTGGTATGAAGGTAGCAATTGACATTCCACATAGATATGCACCAAAAATTTGGATGCGACGCCCACCCATACAGCCTCCAGCCCCTCTTTCCACACCTTTTACAAACTTTGAGCCAGAGTCACCAAATTTGGTATGAAGATAGCTGGTTGCATCCCCATCTACATCGGAGAATCTTTAAGGCAGCGTACACCCCTGCCGCATCCGTACCCCTTTGCAATCAGGCTTGTTTTAACCGGTTATAATACTGGTAACGAGTATACCACAGTCGGTTGCGTCCGACTGCAACGTTTCCACTTGTTTATCTACGCGCTTTGTGCGGGTTTTGTGGCAGTAACTGAATGCACCTCAGCGAGCGAAACATTGAATTTGAAATTATAGCTCTTATTTTCACATTTAATTTTATGTGTCATAGTAGCGCAACTGATGCTTAATGGAGTCTTAAACAAACCAGCGTTGTTTCCAGCCCTTGAGTGAAGCGCCACGCTTATAAAGATGTCTATAAAATATTTTTATAAAATGTTTTGAAATATACATATGTATAAAAGGAAGTGGAATGTTTCAAACTCACCCCTCGTGTTGGCGATTCTCGGCAACATTGCTGCTAAACTGATTATAAATTTCATGGCTGGAAGTACGAGCCGTGGTTGCTGCAATGGATGCAATGCTGGCAGTTTCGTACAGTGATTGCAATTGGTTGGCGTCGTGTATGGATGCTTCTCAAAGTAATGTGGATATTCCGCACTGGTTGCTACTTTTGTGTCAGATGACTACGTTCGGTTTTTGGCCGCTTAACCTCGCTGAGCAGGCACACATAAGCATTTGGATAGCATTTCTCAATGTTGCCATAGCCGGTGCTGATTTCCATGCGCTTGCCATCATAATGGCATAATTCATAATGGGCTTAAGCAAATCAATAAAGTCAAGTCAAGGCAAATGATACGTATTCATTTAAAAATGCTTTTGTATAGAGACAGGGACACACCCACATGCTTATGAGAGCTAGCCGAAACAAAAATCATTAAATTAAATAATTATACTAAACCATAAAATCATTAAAACTGCATATATATATATGTTCATATGTTTTTATTAATTCGCTAATTTGTTTTGCTGGTGCTAGGTCGACGCAAAAGGATAAGCAAGCAAAGTACAAAAAGAAAAACAAACAAATAAAATTGCTACATCATGCAAGTATACATTTTTGTTCCATTTCATTATTCTTCATCATCCTTCATCAGCTGGTCGTCTCTTGGCGAGCAGAAACACAGCTGCACGACAATAAGTAAGAAAAATCGAACGTTGCTTTGCGTTATCGTTCCGCTTTCCCATCGTGCTTTTGCAAAGTCAATTCTCGTTTCACACCCAATGTTGCCCGCATATAATTTTCGTTCGAAACTCACTCAAGAGCGATTTGTCCAGTCTATAGGTATACTTCGTCTATGCATCAAATAATTCTTTTTATACTCGTTACCGAAGGTAAAGAGTATATTGGTTTTGTGCAATGTCCGTCGTGGTGTCTGTCTGTCCTTATGTGTGAAACTTTTTCCACACCCTTCAAGCTAGAGACTTTCCAATTCTCTTTATCCATGTGATCGTAAATTAAAGTTTCAAGATTGGGGTTCTACGACAACTGGGGGCTCGCAAATCGATAAGTCCGGTAACTCAAAACCGATAATTCCACATATTTCGCACATCCTTACAGCTAGAACTACCAAATTTGGTAAGAAGATAGCTACTAGCAACCCCCAAAAAACACTTTGTAGACTCGCCCACCCATTCCATCCCCAGCCCACCCCCCGCATTTTAAAGTCAAAAAGACTACATCTCCCACAGTTTTTGAGCTAGACCCACCAAATTTATTGCCAAAATAGGTGATGATGACCCCCCAAAAGCTGCATCAATAGTTTGGATGCCACGCTCACTAGTACTGCAATAGCCGCCCCGTCCGCCCCAACGCTTCGTCAAAAACGGGAATGTTTGTATCTTCCAGAGTTGTGGAGCTAAAGCCACCAAATTTGGTATGAAGATAGCTGGCAACGACCCCGAAAAATCTGCATCAAATTTTTGACGCCACGCCCACCCAATCCAACTTTGAGCTAGAGTCACCAAATTAGGTATGAAGATAGCTGGTTGCATCCCCATCTGCATCGGAGAATCTTTAAGGCAGCGTACACCCCTGCCGCATCCGTACCCCGGTTGCGTCCGGCTGCAACGTTTCCACTTGCTTATCTACGCGCTTTGTGCGGGTTTTGTGGCAGTAACTGAATGCACCTCAGCGAGCGAAACATTGAATTTGAAATTATAGCTCTTATTTTCACATTTAATTCTATGTGTCATAGTAGCGCAACTGATGCTTAATGGAGTCTTAAACAAACCAACGTTGTTTCCAGCCCTTGAGCGAAGCGCCACGCTTATAAAGATGTCTATAAAATATTTTTATAAAATGTTTTGAAATATACATATGTATAAAAGGGAGTGGAATGTTTCAAACTCACCCCTCGTGTTGGCGATTCTCGGCAACATTGCTGCTAAACTGATTATAAATTTCATGGCTGGAAGTACGAGCCGTGGTTGCTGCAATGGATGCAATGCTGGCAGTTTCGTACAGTGATTGCAATTGGTTGGCGTCGTGTATGGATGCTTCTCAAAGTGATGTGGATAAAAGAATTTATCCTGATATCCAGCTAAGCGACCCAAAATGCGGCACCTCAAGATTATTCCGCACTGGTTGCTACTTTTGTGTCAGATGACTACGTTCGGTTTTCGGCCGCTTAACCTCGCTGAGCAGGCACACATAAGCATTTGGATAGCATTTCTCAATGTTGCCATAGCCGGTGCTGATTTCCATGCGCTTGCCATCATCTTCTCTGCCATCGGGCATAAGGAAGCACCTTAAATAGTCGGTGGCACGCTCCTCGCCGGGCAGCAGGCAAGGTGTTCATGGGTTTCTGCACATGCGGATGCCGCTAGGCCTCCGAATAAACAGTCTTCAAAGATTCAATATGCATATGCACTACACATGGCACCATATCGTGCAAGTTGCGTATGTACTCCGACTTAACACCGCCCTCGAAATGTTCGCTTAAGCTGTGCGAGCCCATGTTACTAAAGTAAAAAACATTATTATTGGATCTAAAACACAGTAGCTATCATGTTATCCTACCTATTGGAAACGCATTGGTCTCCTAGAGCCGAAAGGCCTGCTTGGCCTTGCTTGCCGCATTCGTATTGATGTCGAGCGATGTTGGCAGGGAGACCATGCGATTGACAAAATGTATGGCCTGGCTATAGAATGTGAAAAAACGTGCTGATTAGTTTTGACGATTTGGCTAAAGAATTAGAAAAATACGGCCCATTTCCCCAAATACCGTGAAACTGGGACCACGTTCTGGAAAAATATGTAAGTTAAAAAGTCAAAAAGTGCATAATGCTATTTACATAAAGAATGCGTGAGAAATGGCAAAAGAATCTTAAAGTCTTGACATTTATGCACCATTATAGTTAAAATTTAGTTATTATAATTAAAGAAAGTTAGTTTTAAGGAAATTTTGTGGTCAATATAAGGTAGCCCGCGCCCAAGCAGCCAGCCTTCTGTTGCTCAGTAGTTCAGTTCATGTAGGAACTACAAGCTCGATAGGCCTTTTGCATGATCTTTTTGAGGTTTTTTAACATTTAGGCCCAATATCTCAATGTCCGGTTAAATTTTCGTTTAGCTAACTGCCGCATTATTTTGCTGGTCGAGTTAAAACAATTTGGTTTTCTCAAAGCCAAAATAACCTTTCATCGATAAGTAAATATCGCCTTAACAGCATTGCCACTTATATACACAGCGCTGCCATCTATAGCGACCGGCTCAGCTGTTTTTGGTTATTATTTTGGCTGATGACTGGCAAATTTTCATATTTAAAATATATAAAATATAAAATTAAAATGAACACGCCTGATTGCAAACGGTTCCGTGGGAAAAACTTTTCGCTTTCTGACGATCATTTGTTGGTGGAACTAGTGGAGTCGAATCAGCATATTTTATAGTGCAAGAATAGCGACGCCGTTACGTGGAAGCAGAAGGATGAAGCCTGGGAGAAACTTGCTGCTCAGCTCACTGCGCAAACTGGTGTTAGTCGTTCGTGGAAAGCCTTGAAGGACAAATATGCGGTGCGATGCCATTTTCTTTAATAACAAAATATACATTCAAGGCAGCTGTTTGCATATCGATGATCTTACGATATTCGTGACTTCACGCGCTATAATTTAACCGAGACCAGCTTCGGTAGTTGTTCTCATATTCTATAGCTCTCCAGCAGTATTGAATTGGTATAGCCCATTGGGCCATGTTCTGTGAGAACGTGATTAGGCTTGGACCCTGCGTATTTGGCGGTCATTTTGTATGGGGCTGCTATCGAGGTAGTTGCACTCTTTCGCAAATTACTTAACAACTGGCTAATTACTTTTTTTTTTAATTTTGTGCATAAAATAGGTGAAATTGCAGGCTTCAAACGTATATATGTCATAGTGGGGCCATTCTCTCTGAGTTGTGATGCTCTAGATATGATGGATATGCGATTATTATTCGTTTGTGTTACCCATTTGGAAACCTAAAAAAAAGCCAAACGATGCATAAAAACAATAAATAACTCATATTTTATAATTTCTGCATCATTGTTTATTTGGTTACTAGCAGAAAAATTAATAAAAATAACACTTAAGTTCATTCGTGGTTCCGACTCATGAACGAAGTTCCGTTTTTCGTTTCTGGCGAACCGTTGCTAGCTTGACGCACATGGTTTTGCTTCAGAATCACTTACATATGTATCTGCTACCGATTATTATACGCGATACCGAAGGTAAAGAGCATATTGGGTTAGTTCTTTCCGTCCTTCTTATATGTACGCAATTTTTTACTACACCCATCAAGCCAGGGACTTGAAACTTTGTAAATATCTTTTTCTGTGGCCGAGACAGATAAAGTAACAATATCCAGGTTATACGCCTACTGCGGGGCTGGGGAATCGATAAGTTTGATAACTGAAAATTTTTAAGTCCTTACAGCTAGAACTACCAAATTTGGTGAGATGATAGCTATTAGCAACCTCGAAAAAACTGCATGAAAATTCTGGATGTCACGCCCACACAAACCGCCCATAAAAAATGTCTTACAGTTTTGATATATGTAGTTTAAAAAAAAGATAATTTTTTCGAAATACAGTTATACAATGATTTAAGCCTATTGTCTATTCTATTTTCATATAAATAAGTGAATTTGTTTTATGCTAGGTAAGTTGTCTTATTTGAAAAACTAAGTGTTTTACCATTTTTATACGCACTGTTTATACTTTATGTAGCTGGAAAATTTTACTTCAAGGCATAAATAAATGAGCTAAACATTTAAGCGCACGTTTTACGTTCATTTATAATGGGGGTTCTACTAAAACTAAAATTGTCGTCACGAAATAAGATTAGAATTAGATAAAAAAATTTGGGATCAAATACTTTTTCGACACGAACCTTTTCCCTCCTGTAGAGGTTTTCTTAGTTTGAAATATACATACTTACGTACTTACATATATATGTACATATAAACTTTATACATGTGTGCATATACTATGAGTTTTAATAATACATGCATTAAGTTGTTATAGTTATTTTTTTATTAATTTGTAGTGGTCGTTCAGCAGACCAACCGATAGGATATATATCTACCAGCTGTCTCGGAAGAGCGTATAATCTTCACAACTTGACCGCGCTTAAGGCCAAAGTATCGCGCCACCGGATCTCCCGCCTGAATGCGCATTAACATATTTTCCTTTAACTTGTATCTGCTGAGCAGCTCCTGCTTATCCTCCGCCGTCATAACCACATGCTCCGGTACCAACTCGTGCTCCGTAATGTTGATCAGCAACTCGGACTCCAGAAATTGTTCAAGAATATACTTAGGTGCCATGTCTACGAGCGATTGTTTGGCCGAGGGAGTCATACCACCCTGCACCACTACGATGGCTCTATGGATGTTTTCCTCCTGCATGCGAGTGCAGTATGTTTTAATAGTCTTGATACCAATCTTTGGTTCCTCAGGAAAGAAAACAAACATCTGGTCAGTTGGATCGTCGTTATGTGCCACCAGAACGATTAAGTCTGAACGCGAGGGACGCTTATCACTTGGTTTGTCTCCAAACATTTCCTTAAACTGCTCAAGTGTCTGGTCCAATTCATCCTGAGTTACAAGGTATCCACGATCATGGCTCAGCTGCATTATAGTCTTGCGAATTCGCCACAATTTGTAAGTTTCCGCCTCATCATCCATTATATATTCGTAGTTTTATTAGTATTTTGTATATATCAGCACGCGGTTTTTTTCACAACTGCGTTAGTAGAGCTGTAAAAAAATTCGATGGTTCTATTGATGCATTCTTAAAACAGAAAAAAATCGATGTTTGGGTTTTTACTATCGACTGTTTAAAAAAAAAAAAATAATGTATGTTCTTTGTTAACATAGCGACCTGAGTCGATACATCGAGTATATACCTAACAGAGCGGAACTCAGAGCTGCCAACTCAATTTTAGTGGTGCATCACCAGACCTACGTTTGGGCACCTATACAAAACGAGAGCGAACAGCTGCTTGTGTTGTGATTATTGCTTCTTTCTTTAATTTTCAGGGAAGCCGCCATATTTAAAATAGTTTGTTTTGATCATGCAGCGACGCTGTTTTTTTTTGCTTCGTACAATGCTTGTGTACGCTGAGGCTTTGATTGTAGGACATGAACATATATTTGATGTTTATATTGTTTAATTTATTCACATACTTAAATATGTATATGAATACAATCAAAGCAATTATGGCATTCAATGTTTAGGTGCCTCGAGTTTGTAAGACATCTACATATGGATGTATGTATGATGTTATTATTATTATTATATTATACAATCAAAGTACATATTGTGTATATGTTCCTTAAAACATATAAATATTAAATATCTGTATGAAATTAAAGTTAAATGGAATGACACTAGTCATGATTATTTAAATGCATTCTAAGCTTATTTATCTAAATTGATTCAGCAGACAATCAGATGGCAGCTTAAAATGTTTCTATTAAAGCTTGTTAGATCTGCGATCTTACTAAAGAAGACGCTCACAAATTAGAACCTTCGGAAATTAGACTTGTCCAGAAATTAGAATCGGTTTTTGCAATACATTACACATTACAGAATTGAAAATTCTAATTTTAGAGCGTAAATTTTGTTTTCCTTTTTTTTTTTTTAGCACAGAAACTCTCCAATTTCATTTTATTTTGCTAAAGAAAAATAAAAATAAAAAGGGGAATTCCCAATTTATGTATGTTATTCGTTCTATGTTGTTGTTTTGTCGCATTCGTATTTATTTTTGGCTTATTTCTGTGTGAAATTTGATCCGAGTGCACGTGTTTTGGCAGTGATTGCTTAAAAGTAAAAATATGTCTGGAAAATGTTAAATAAATGTCAGAAAAATACTTTATCGGTGGAAACTAATATTTAAATCTTAGAAAAGCTTGAGGTAGGCGTACAAGGGAAGCTGCTAGCGCAAGATTTAAATGTGACACCTTCTGCAATCACCTACATACAGTGGATAACATTAATATTCGGTTTTTTTTTTTCAACTTCAAACGCGAATAAAATGATTAAAACCAAGAATAATGAAAAATGCAAAAATGGTAAATTAAAGCTTGTTAAATCAGCTTTTCATAGAGCTATATATATCTCGATTTTATTTTGAACTGATAAAGAAAATATGCATAAAACAAAAAAAAAGGCCAAAATTTGCGCAACATTAATATTCGGTTTTTTTTTTTTTTTACAAGTAACAAATATCTATTTTAGCTAAGAAAAAAACTTAATCTTATATTTGGTATGATACCCATTATATTGTATGGTATCGCCTAGGCATTTTGGCACAGTTTTTAGAATTTTTTGGGTAAATTCATGCCCAGTATAAGCCCATTCTTCCTAAAGCCGTTCTAATAATGCGGATAAGGACGATATTGGCGTTTTGTGCACACGGCGGACCAACTCACTCCACAAATTTTCAACAGGATGTAGATGCTTTGCTTTTGTCGCTTCTGACACTTTTAAAAACATCAGTTTAGTCTTTTAAATTAATAATTAGTAAAATTTACTTACTTTTACAACCAAAACTCGCCTAGTGTGACCTAATTTCACGAATTCAATAATCTCGAAAGCAGCTGTTTTTATAAATAGTCTGGCAACCACACAATAACACATATAGTACAATAGTAGCAAACATACCCAGAGGCATGTTTGCTGTGTTAAACATGCTTCTGTGTGTTTGTTGTAAAGCTTTCATATAACACTTTAGTACTTTACGCACATAGCATAGCTACTGAATACCCTAATTATTAAATTACATATCAACAATAGCACTTACATATATAATATTAGGGCAAGGCATACTTATATAATTTATTCAACTAAAGTTAGTGTAACTTAAGTAATTAAAAAACAAGACACTGATAAGTGATTAAGTGACTTTAATAAGTGCTTTTTAATAAATTAAATAAGAAAGACACTTAAATATATACACCTGTAAAAAAAAAAAAATATCATAAGACTGAGACAGTTTCTTATACACTGCATACAAACAAACATTAATGCATGCATGTGAACACACATTTACTCAACGCTGTTCAATTTTCAGAGACCCACCCCAAAAATAACAAAACCCTACACGCAAATCAAAGACGTAAATCAAATACGCATATAATCAGCAGAGCTGCGTGGATCGACCGTTTCAGTCGACTGCCTCTCTCCGTCTAATCGCCCAGTGGCGCAGATCAGAATGAGGCCTGGCCACAGTATGCATGACCGCTACAGTAAAAGTTATGCATTACAATTGCCAACTTTTGTGTACACAGTTGTAAAGGCCTGTTTACTCTCGACATAACTTAACATAACATAACTTAAGAGTCAGCTGACTCAATCTACCTTATGGCTCTCAATGTTAGCGTTTACTCTCAACATAACATAACTTAACAGAACATAACTTAATTTCGAACCTGCAGGTTGCAGAAATAACTTAATTCGAACAGTGTTGATTTACGCGAATAGCGAACAGCTGTTCGAAATCAGTCTTGCAAAACGTTGGTCAACTACAATTAAACAACTTATTCAAAATGGATGAGCAGAAGTTAATAAATTAGTAAAAAACCATAGTTTGATTTATGACAAAAAGTAAAAAGAGTTTAAAAATAACATTAAAATAAGAGCAGTTTGGACTGCAACTGCCAAAGAACTTGGTAGCAACGTTGTATTCAAAATGCCCCAACGAGCGGTCAATATATTTTATTTTATTTAACAACACTGCTAACACAATTGTACAGCACTGCAAACTGATTTCTTAAGCTAAGTTATGTTGAGAGTAAACGCATACATTCCTTAAGTTAAGTGAGCTGCCTCTTACGTTATGTTATGTTAAGTTATGTCGAAAGTAAACAGGCCTTAAGCTGGCATTATTTACCGCTACTTTTTTCTATGACTTCGAAACGACGCGAAGCGTTCGTGAAGTAAATTCGAAAATCTTGTCTTTGTGTTAGTGCGTTCGTGAAGTAAATTCGATAATCTTGTCTATGTGTTAGTGCGTTTCGTCGAACAACTAAGAAGAAGATGATAAGTACATAAGCGTACACTTGTGTTCTTGTCGCGGTTCAGAATTGAATGCTCAAAATTTACAGCGCCGGCAAAATACAATAATATTAAAATTCGCAAACAAAGTGGACGAACAATATTAAGTATTGTTACTTAAAACTATTTTAATCAAAACTAACATTAATATTATAAGTACTAAAAATATACATACTCTAGCTCGAAGTTTGTTAAAGGTGGGGAAAAGGGGGCAGTATGGGTGGGCGTGGCATCCAAATTTTTCAGGCAGATCTTTGTCGAATGTCAATTGCTATCTTCATACCCTATTTGGTGACTCTAGCTCAAAGTTTAAAAAATTGTGGAAAGGGGGGCTGTGGTGGCATGGGTGGGCTTGGCATCCAAGTTTGTGATGCAGATCATTGTGGTATGTCAATTGCTATCTTCATACCAAATCTGATTACTCTAGCTCGAAAATTGTAAAAAGTGGGGAAAGAGGGCTGGCGGCGGTATGGGTGGGCGTGGCATCCAAATAATTGATGCAGATCTATGTGAAATGTCAATTGCTGTCTTGATACCAAATTTGGTGGCTCTAGCTAAAAGTTTGCAAAAAGTGGGAAAAGGAGGGTGAAATGGGTGGGCGTGGCTCCAAAACTTTTATGCAGGTTTTTGGGGGCCATTGCCAGCTATCTTCATACCAAATTTGGTGACTCTAGCTCAAAGTTTGTCAAAGGTGGGGAAAATGGGGATGGGGGCAGTATTGGTGGGCGTGGCTCCAAAACTTTGATGCAGATTGTTGGGGGTCGTTTCCTGCTGTCTTCCTAGCAAATTTGGTGGCTCTATCTCCACTACTCCGGAAGATACATTCACTCCCGTTTTTGACGAAGCGTTGGGGCAGATGGGGGTGGCTAGGGCGGTAATCGTGGGCGTGTCATCCAAACTTTTGATGCAGTTTTTGGGGGGTCATCATCACCTATCTTGGCACCAAATTTGGTGGCTCTAGCCCAAAAACTGTAAGAGATATAGGCTTTTTTGACTTAAAAATGCGGGAGGCTGGGGGCGGAATGGGTGGGCGTGGCTCCAAAACTTTTAATACAGTTTTTCGGGGGTTGCTAGTCGCTATCTTCTCACTAAATTTAGTAGTTCTAGCTGTAAGGATGTGCGAAATATGGGGATTTATCGGTTTTGGGTTACCGAATTTATCGATTTGCCAGCCTTCCAGTTATCGTAGAACCAAAATCTTGACACTTTAATTTACTATCCCATAGATAAAGATAATTGGAAAGTTTCATGTCTCTAGCTTGTAGGGTGTGGAAAAAAGTTGCGTTCATACAGACGGACAGACAGACAGACGGACAGACACCATGACGGACATTGCATAGACCCAATATACTCTTTACCTTCGGTATCGAGTATAAAGAGTGGGTGCTGGGTGGGCGTGGCATCCAAATTGTTGCTGCAGATCTTTGTGGGATGTCAATTGCTATCTTCATACCAAATTTGGTGACTCTGGCTCAAAGTTTGTCAAAGGTGGGGAAAATGGGGATGGGGCAGTATTGGCGGGCGTGGCATCCACATTTTTTATGCAGATCTTTGTGGGATGTCAATTGCTATCTTCACACCAAATTTGGTGACTCTAGCTCGAAGCTTTTAGAAGTGGGGAAAGGGGTGCTGGGGCGGAATGGGTGGGCGTGGCAGTCAAATTTGTGATGCAGATCTTTGTGGGATTCAATTGCTATCTTCATACCAAATTTGGTAACTCTAGCTCAAAGTTTGTAAATGTGGGGAAATGGGGGCTGGGGCGGAATGGGTGGGCGTGGCAGCCAAATTTTTGATGCAGATATTTGTGGGATGTCAATTGCTATCTTCATACTAAATTTGGTGACTCTCGCTCAAAGTTTGTCAAAGGTGGGGAAAATGGGGATGGGGGCAGTATTGGTGGGCGTGGCTCCAAAACTTTGATGCAGATTGTTGGGGGTCTTTGCCTGCTATCTTCCTACCAAATTTGGTGGCTCTAGCTCGAATTTTGTAAAAGTGGGAAAAGAGGGGCTGGGGCGGAATGGGTGGGCGTGGCAGCCAAATTTTTGATGCAGATATTTGTGGGATGTCAATTGCTATCTTCACACCAAATTTGGTGACTCTAGCTCGAAGCTTGTAAATGTGGGGAAAGGGGGGCTGGGGCGGAATGGGTGGGCGTGGCAGCCAAATTTTTGATGCAGATCTTTGTGGAATGTCAATTGCTATCTTCATACCAAATTTGGTGACTCTAGCTCGAAGCTTGTAAGAGTGGAGAAAGGGGGCTGGGGCGGAATGGGTGGGCGTGGCAGTCAAATTTTTGATGCAGATCTTTGTGGGATGTCAATTGCTATCTTCATACCAAATTTGGTGACTCTAGCTCAAAGTTTGTCAAAGGTGGGGAAAATGGGGATGGGGGCAGTATTGGTGGGCGTGGCTCCAAAACTTTGATGCAGATTGTTGGGGGTCGTTTCCTGCTATCTTCATAGCAAATTTGGTGGCTCTATCTCCACTACTCCGGAAGATATACTCATTCCCGTTTTTGACTAAGCGTTGGGGCAGATGGGGGTGGCTAGGGCGGTGTTGGTGGGCGTGGCATCCAAACTTTTGATGCAGTTTTTGGGGGGTCATCATTACCTATCTTGGCACCAAATTTGGTGGCTTTAGCCCAAAAACTGTAAGAGATATAGGCTTTTTTGACTTAAAAATGCGGGAGGCTGGGGGCGGAATGGGTGGGCGTGGCTCCAAAATTTTTAATACAGTTTTTCGGGGGTTGCTAGTCGCTATCTTCTCACTTAAATTGGTAGTTCTAGCTGTAAGGATGTGCGAAATATGGGATTTATCGGTTTTGAGTTACCGAATTTATCGATTTGCCAGCCCCCCAGTTATCGTAGAACCCCAATCTTGACACTTTAATTTACTATCCCATAGATAAAGATAATTGGAAAGTTTCAAGTCTCTAGCTAGAAGGGTGTGGAAAAAAGTTGCATTTATATCACGGACAGACACCATGACGGACATTGCACAAACCCAATATGCTCTTTACCTTCGGTATCGAGTATAAAAACGCAAGTTCTGAGCGAGTTCAAGCGATAAAGCAGTTTGCAAAATGCTTTCTCGCCTTGTTCTCGCTTTGCTCTCGCTTTATCGCTTGAGCTCGAAACTCGCTTCGCTCTCACTCTGACTGGTTTCAAGCGATTGCCTGTAAAACAGCTTGCAGAGCTTTATCCCGCGTTGTCGCCCAATATTATCGCATCGCTTCTCGCGCGCACTCTGCCTTAAACTATTTTTGGCAATTTCTCAATTATTAGCTAAGCGCCAACTTATTCTAATCAAAATATAAAACTATAACAAATATATTTAGGGTATTCAGTAGCTATGCTATGTGCGTAAAGTGTTATATATAATACAGTGTAGCTAGTGAGTGCACTTATTACGTTTCTTTTGTCGTATTTGTGCTAAGTCAGCTGTTTGCCAGTTCGATAACAATACAATCGATATTTAAATTGAATTGATTAATTGTTAAACTGAAAATAATAAAATAAAATAAAGCGTTTTATATCATTCTCCCGCACTCTATTTGCTTTTGTCGCTTCTGACACTTTTAAAAACATCAGTTTAGTCTTTTAAATTAATAATTAGTAAAATTTACTTACTTTTACAACCAAAACTCGCCTAGTGTGACCTAATTTCACGAATTCAATAATCTCGAAAGCAGCTGTTTTTATAAATAGTCTGGCAACCACACAATAACACATATAGTACAATAGTAGCAAACATACCCAGAGGCATGTTTGCTGTGTTAAAAATGCTTCTGTGTGTTTGTTGTAAAGCTTTCATATAACACTTTAGTACATTACGCACATAGCATAGCTACTGAATACCCTAATTATTAAATTACATATCAACAATAGCACTTACATATATTATATTAGGGCAAGGCATACTTATATAATTTATTCAACTAAAGTTAGTGTAACTTAAGTAATTAAAAAACAAGACACTGATAAGTGATTAAGTGACTTTAATAAGTGCTTTTTAATAAATTAAATAAGAAAGACACTTAAATATATACACCTGTAAAAAAAAAAATATCATAAGACTGAGACAGTTTCTTATACACTGCATACAAACAAACATTAATGCATGCATGTGAACACACATTTACTCAACGCTGTTCAATTTTCAGAGACCCACCCCAAAAATAACAAAACCCTACACGCAAATCAAAGACGTAAATCAAATACGCATATAATCAGCAGAGCTGCGTGGATCGACCGTTTCAGTCGACTGCCTCTCTCCGTCTAATCGCAAACTAAAATAATGCAAGAGCGTGCAGTCGGCTCCACAGCCGAACTGCTCTGTGGGCTCCGCCGTGCAAATGTACAGCGAAACCCGCACGAATGTACGAAAATCGAAGTGATTGCTCTAGAACATTCTATACTTAGTGTTGAGAGTAAACGCGTACATTCCTTAAGTTAAGTTACGTTAAGTTACGTTAAGTTAAGTTAAGTTAAGTCAAGAGTAAATAGGCCTCAAGGCAGCGTTTACAATGTCAGCTCAGCTTCGAAAGAAGCTTTTAAAAATCTAAAATCCACTCTGGTATTTTACAATGTCAGCGTGGAAACCAGTTCGAATTTTCGAAATTGTATTACAGCTGCTTATGAGCTTTGAACAGCTGATGCTTGTTTCATGTTTGTGGCAAAAATTTATAAAGTGAATGAAAACCGGAAGCAGAATTGTTTATTTATTAAAAAATGAGAAGAAAACAAGCAATTTTACTAGCTCATCATGATGATGCAAGCAGCTGTTGCTGCTGCTGCTGAACTTGAAGAGGAGCAGCCGCAGGTAAGTGCTCGACGGTGTTGGGCGCGCTATCATGATGTTGCAATCAGCTGATTCGAACTCGGCTTGCACATGTGAAATGGCGCGAAAATTAAACGATTTGCTTTTCTTACAAAACAATGATTTTATTGTTATATATGCTTTGATATGTACTAAATAAATATTAAATAGTGAATTATATTAACATTTACCTCTGTATTGAGTAAAATAGTGGTAAAAACATTGGAGCTTACGAAGATGTGACACCTATTGACAGCCATTTTGAGTAAAATAGAGGTTAGAGCCTTGGTGCTTTCAAGCACATGTTGCTAATTTCGAAAATGCGACACCTATTGATAGCTTTTAAAACTCAGTTTTCGAATAGCTTTTTTCCACTCCAAGCTGAGATGCAAGCGAGACCGGTTACAGATTGGAAATGAGGGAGACAAATATGTGAAAAATATGTGTGTCAGACAGGAACAAAACATTTTCCAATCTCACGCTGACATTGTAAACGCTGCCTAACACCTATCATCAGTCACAGAAAATATCATCACACAGTGCCGAATATCCAAAAATGGAAACAGTACTTTTTAAGTGGTTCTTAAACCAACGCGAAAAAAATTTACATTAACTGGTCCAATACTTAAAGCGAAAGCAAAACAAATATTTAAGGAGGAATATCCCGATAAGGATGAAAAGTCATTTATTGCAAGTGATGGTTAGTTTACCAAATTTAAAATGCGACACGGCATCCGTTTTTTTTTTTTTTTTATATATGTGGCGAGATTCTCTCTAGTGATGTTGCTTCAATCGCTCCATTCATTCACATATTTCGTGCAAAAGTCGATGAGATGGGATTATTGAAGTCACAAATATATAATGTAGACGAAAACGGATTATTTTACCGTTGTCTACCTGATAAAACATACATCTCTGCCGTCGAAAAAACCGCCCCTGGATATAAAATTAAGAAGAACGAATTTCAATCTTAGTTGGCGCAAACACTGATGGATCACATAAATTGGTGCCATTGGTAATCGGGAAAGCACACAACCCATGATGTTTTAACCCTCCGTTGAGTGAGAAGGTCCGTAGGGACCTATTAACATATTCAACTTGAAATTACTCCTATTTCGGGGGCTAAGGCTTTGTTTGTGAGGCGTGTGTGCTTGCCGCCGCGCCAAGCTCACTAAGACAGTGGGAGTTGGCAGTCACATGCCGACTACTGAAGACCGACCATACGTGGTGAAGAGCCACATCCTGCTCGAGGTGCCCCTGCTCTAGACGAAATATGGCGGATCTAGAGAGGACAACTCGAAAAAACCCGTAATCACCGGCACTCCGTTAGTGTGTCTTTTAACGGTGGCTTCCGGATACCTGGCACCTCCGGTCGTATGAGTGCCCAATCCGGGGTATGAGGCTCTGCCCCGGGGGATACTTTCTTCCTCACTACTCGTGGGACCATATATGGAACATTCAACAGTAAAAAATACCCCCCCCCCCCCCCCCCCCCAAGAAGCAGGGTGCTCAAGCAGCCCCACATCGAGCAACATCGAACCGATCCGGGAACCCGAAGAAGCTATGGACATCTGTTCACAAAGCTCCGGCACCGACACCATCACCAAGGAGGAGGAAGAAACCCTTCTTGCCTCCCCCAAGGTTGAAAGACCAAAACGGGTCGTGCTATCCGGCGCTGCAAGGAAAAGGTTGCGCAGACACCTTGCGATAGGCATCCCCATGGATGAGGCCAAAAGGCTCGCTCAGAAGCCTATGGACCCTCCTAGGGCGGTGCCCAGCATGGGTGGCGCCACAAACAAACGAGGTAGATCGGCCAACACGACCCCAGAAGAGGTTTCGACAAAGAGGGCCATGATTAAAACCGCGGCACCTAGTGCCCTGGCGAAGGATGGTCCTGCAAACGTATTGCTGGCCACGGAAGCTCCAGCAGCCTCCACAGCCGCAGCTGCGGCTGGGCAAGCAACACGGGAGCAGCCACCCCAAGTCGGTATTATGGCCTCCTACAGGGACGTTGCCAGCTCGGCGAAGATGGCAATACTCCCTGCCGACCATCCCCAAAATCTGCTCACGACAGAGTAGCTCGGCGCCATTCAATCCGCCATATTGTCGAGGGTCAT
Organism: Scaptomyza flava; assembly: GCA_030179655.1. NCBI lineage: Eukaryota > Metazoa > Arthropoda > Insecta > Diptera > Drosophilidae > Scaptomyza > Scaptomyza flava. The sequence continues at coordinate 54,643,614 of JARNME010000404.1, forward strand.
GGCTCTAAGACACGGCTCGGTGAAGCCGCTGTTTTCTGGCTGCACCTTCCGACCAGGGTGGATGGCAAAAACTTGTGGAAAAGCGGAAACGGTCGAGTGGCTGAGCGCAGAGGTGTCCAAACTCCGGCTGTAGAAGGATGCCCACATTAAGTTAGTTCCGGAGGCGGAGGCTCCACGTGCCGTCGTCTTCATTGGCTACTTTCCGCTTCCAAATGCGGATATGAAGACGGATGAGATTTTGAAGCTCACCGAGGGCCAGAACAGCGGCCTGTGCGTGGGAGACTGGCGTGTCTTCCACCGAGAGATGAGGCAAAACATGGCCATCATCACTATAGCGCTGGACCCAGTCTCGGCCAACCGGCTGAAGCTGCTTGGGTACCAGCTTAACTTTGCGTGGGGCAGGGCTACTCTTAAGCCTAAGGCCAGCATGCAACCGAAGGAACAGGCGGTGGCTCCTGCTCTGGCAGCGGAGAAGCCCACCTGCTCCAGACACCATGACGGACATTGCACAAACCCAATATACTCTTTACCTTCGGTATCGAGTATAAAAACGCAAGTTCTGAGCGAGTTCAAGCGATAAAGCAGTTTGCAAAATGCTTTCTCGCCTTGTTCTCGCTTTGGTCTCGCTTTATCGCGTGAGCTCGAAACTCGCTTCGCTCTCACTCTGACTGGTTTCAAGCGATTGCCTGTAAAACAGCTTGCAGAGCTTTATCCCGCGTTGTCGCCCAATATTATCGCATCGCTTCTCGCGCGCACTCTGCCTTAAACTATTTTTGGCAATTTCTCAATTATTAGCTAAGCGCCAACTTATTCTAATCAAAATATAAAACTATAACAAATATATTTAGGGTATTCAGTAGCTATGCTATGTGCGTAAAGTGTTATATATAATACAGTGTAGCTAGTGAGTGCACTTATTATGTTTCTTTTGTCGTATTTGTGCTAAGTCAGCTGTTTGCCAGTTCGATAACAATACAATCGATATTTAAATTGAATTGATTAATTGTTAAACTGAAAATAATAAAATAAAATAAAGCGTTTTATATCATTCTCCCGCACTCTATTTGCTTTTGTCGCTTCTGACACTTTTAAAAACATCAGTTTAGTCTTTTAAATTAATAATTAGTAAAATTTACTTACTTTTACAACCAAAACTCGCCTAGTGTGACCTAATTTCACGAATTCAATAATCTCGAAAGCAGCTGTTTTTATAAATAGTCTGGCAACCACACAATAACACATATAGTACAATAGTAGCAAACATACCCAGAGGCATGTTTGCTGTGTTAAAAATGCTTCTGTGTGTTTGTTGTAAAGCTTTCATATAACACTTTAGTACTTTACGCACATAGCATAGCTACTGAATACCCTAATTATTAAATTACATATCAACAATAGCACTTACATATATTATATTAGGGCAAGGCATACTTACATAATTTATTCAACTAAAGTTAGTGTAACTTAAGTAATTAAAAAACAAGACACTGATAAGTGATTAAGTGACTTTAATAAGTGCTTTTTAATAAATTAAATAAGAAAGACACTTAAATATATACACCTGTAAAAAAAAAAATATCATAAGACTGAGACAGTTTCTTATACACTGCATACAAACAAACATTAATGCATGCATGTGAACACACATTTACTCAACGCTGTTCAATTTTCAGAGACCCACCCCAAAAATAACAAAACCCTACACGCAAATCAAAGACGTAAATCAAATACGCATATAATCAGCAGAGCTGAGTGGATCGACCGTTTCAGTCGACTGCCTCTCTCCGTCTAATCGCAAACTAAAATAATGCAAGAGCGTGCAGTCGGCTCCACAGCCGAACTGCTCTGTGGGCTCCGCCGTGCAAATGTACAGCGAAACCCGCACGAATGCACGAAAAACGAAGTGATTGCTCTAGAACATTCTATACTTAGTGTTGAGAGTAAACGCGTACATTCCTTAAGTTAAGTTACGTTAAGTTACGTTAAGTTAAGTTAAGTTAAGTCAAGAGTAAATAGGCCTCAAGGCAGCGTTTACAATGTCAGCTCAGCTTCGAAAGAAGCTTTTAAAAATCTAAAATCCACTCTGGTATTTTACAATGTCAGCGTGGAAACCAGTTCGAATTTTCGAAATTGTATTACAGCTGCTTATGAGCTTTGAACAGCTGATGCTTGTTTCATGTTTGTGGCAAAAATTTATAAAGTGAATGAAAACCGGAAGCAGAATTGTTTATTTATTAAAAAATGAGAAGAAAACAAGCAATTTTACTAGCTCATCATACAATGATGATGCAAGCAGCTGTTGCTGCTGCTGCTGAACTTGAAGAGGAGCAGCCGCAGGTAAGTGCTCGACGGTGTTGGGCGCGCGATCATGATGTTGCAATCAGCTGATTCGAACTCGGCTTGCACATGTGAAATGGCGCGAAAATTAAACGATTTGCTTTTCTTACAAAACAATGATTTTATTGTTATATATGCTTTGATATGTACTAAATAAATATTAAATAGTGAATTATATTAACATTTACCTCTGTATTGAGTAAAATAGTGGTAAAAACATTGGAGCTTACGAAGATGCGACACCTATTGACAGCCATTTTGAGTAAAATAGAGGTTAGAGCCTTGGTGCTTTCAAGCACATGTTGCTAATTTCGAAAATGCGACACCTATTGATAGCTTTTAAAACTCAGTTTTCGAATAGCTTTTTCCACTCCAAGCTGAGATGCAAGCGAGACCGGTTACAGATTGGAAATGAGGGAGACAAATATGTGAAAAATATGTGTGTCAGACAGGAACAAAACATTTTCCAATCTCACGCTGACATGGTAAACGCTGCCTAACACCTATCATCAGTCACAGAAAATATCATCACACAGTGCCGAATATCCAAAAATGGAAACAGTACTTTTTAAGTGGTTCTTAAACCAAATTTAAATTAACTGGTCCAATTCTTAAAGCGAAAGCAAAACAAATATTTAAGGAGGAATATCCCGATAAGGATGAAAAGTCATTTATTGCAAGTGATGGTTAGTTTACCAAATTTAAAATGCGACACGGCATCCGTTTTTTTTTTTTTTTTTATATATGTGGCGAGATTCTCTCTAGTGATGTTTCTTCAATCGCTCCATTCATTCACATATTTCGTGCAAAAGTCGATGAGATGGGATTATTGAAGTCACAAATATATAATGTAGACGAAAACGGATTATTTTACCGTTGTCTACCTGATAAAACATACATCTCTGCCGTCGAAAAAACCGCCTGGATATAAAATTAAGAAGAACGAATTTCAATCTTAGTTGGCGCAAACACTGATGGATCACATAAATTGGTGCCATTGGTAATCGGGAAAGCACACAACCCAAGATGTTTTAACCCTCCGTTGAGTGAGAAGGTCCGTAGGGACCTATTAACATATTCAACTTGAAATTACTCCTATTTCGGGGGCTAAGGCTTTGTTTGTGAGGCGTGTGTGCTTGCCGCCGCGCCAAGCTCACTAAGACAGTGGGAGTTGGCAGTCACATGCCGACTACTGAAGACCGACCATACGTGGTGAAGAGCCACATCCTGCTCGAGGTGCCCCTGCTCTAGACGAAATATGGCGGATCTAGAGAGGACAACTCGAAAAAACCCGTAATCACCGGTGTTACCATACCATGCCCCTGTGATGAATGGCACTCCGTTAGTGTGTCTTTTAACGGTGGCTTCCGGATACCTGGCACCTCCGGTCGTATGAGTGCCCAATCCGGGGTATGAGGCTCTGCCCCGGGGGATACTTTCTTCCTCACTACTCGTGGGACCATATATGGAACATTCAACAGTAACAACACGACCCCAGAAGAGGTGTCGACAAAGAGGGCCATGATTAAAACCGCGGCACCTAGTTCCCTGGCGAAGGATGGTCCTGCAAACGTATTGCTGGCCACGGAAGCTCCAGCAGCCTCCACAGCCGCAGCTGCGGCTGGGCAAGCAACACGGGAGCAGCCACCCCAAGTCGGTATTATGGCCTCCTACAGGGACGTTGCCAGCTCGGCGAAGATGGCAATACTCCCTGCCGACCATCCCCAAAATCTGCTCACGACAGAGTAGCTCGGCGCCATTCAATCCGCCATATTGTCGAGGGTCATGGCTCTAAGACACGGCTCGGTGAAGCCGCTGTTTTCTGGCTGCACCTTCCGACCAGGGTGGATGGCAAAAACTTGTGGAAATGCGGAAACGGTCGAGTGGCTGAGCGCAGAGGTGTCCAAACTCCGGCTGTAGAAGGATGCCCACATTAAGTTAGTTCCGGAGGCGGAGGCTCCACGTGCCGTCGTCTTCATTGGCTACTTTCCGCTTCCAAATGCGGATATCAAGACGGATGAGATTTTGAAGCTCACCGAGGGCCAGAACAGCGGCCTGCGCGTGGGAGACTGGCGTGTCTTCCACCGAGAGATGAGGCAAAACATGGCCATCATCACTATAGCGCTGGACCCAGTCTCGGCCAACCGGCTGAAGCTGCTTGGGTACCAGCTTAACTTTGCGTGGGGCAGGGCTACTCTTAAGCCTAAGGCCAGCATGCAACCGAAGGAACAGGCGGTGGCTCCTGCTCTGGCAGCGGAGAAGCCCACCTGCTCCAAGGCCATATTACCGGACATGGCTACAGAAACACCACAGGGTGCCGCTCACGCAACCCTTGAGCTGTAGCTAGTAGCACTGCAGATGCCCAAGTACCAGCAGCCCCGAAGAAAATCCTGCGCCCCCCCCTTCACGGGCGCATCACGCGCGGAACTGGGCGCGTGAACAAGGGTGTTAGGCGCACACCTGAAGAAGAGTTCCTTCTGCGCACTAATCGAGGCCGGAAGATGGCGGCCAGGGGCCGCAAGAGGGCGGACTAATGTCTTGTCCTCCTCCCCCCTCTCTCACCAACAACCGGAGACACCTCAGATGTCTCCAAGCAAACCTCCATCACGCAAAGGCCGCATCCGACGTACTTTGTGAGAGGTTTGCTACAATGGACATAGAATTTATCCAGGATAATGGATAAATGCCGGACGTGTCCTGGGGCTTAGCACCACATCCGGTAAACTGCTATATGCAAACAACCTACCTCGCCCTAGAGCGGCGTTGTTAATTAACAAAAATTTAACATATGTTCCCCTTTCACAGTTCATCACTGCGGACCTGGTGGCAGTCTGGGTTAAAATACCCACTGCCCATGGCGAGCAGGAGGCAGTGCTGGCCTCCGCCTATCAGCCCGGCGATTCAGATGTTGTGCCTACGGCGGCTACCTGTGCCCTGGTAGAGCATTGCCAGAGAAACCGGCTCCGGTGGATAATCGCTTGCGATGCCAATGCGCATCACGCGGTCTGGGGGAGCAGTGACATCAACAAAAGAGCTGAGTACCTTCTTGAGTATATCACTAGTAACAACATAGGCTTACTAAATCGAGGCAGCGAGCCCACATTTATCAATGCAATCAGAGAGGAAGTCCTCGAATTAACTCTCTGTAGTCTTAACATGTTGTCCGTTGTCTCAAACTGGCGCGTTGCGAGTGAAGTCACTATGTCAGACCACCAGCACATTAGATTTGATATAGGGCGTGCCTTGCAATGTAGCCTAGTTACTAGAAATTCCAAAAACACCAACAGGGATCTTTTCTGTTTTGAACTTGAGCAATCCAGAGACTGCTCCACCCGTCCAATTATATCCATTGACGAGTTAGAGCGTGAGGCTACTGTGCTTCATACGAACATTGAATTGGCATATAACGTTAGCTGTGAACAAAAAGTTCGTAAGATCAGAAGGGCTGTTCCCTGGTGGAACAAGAGCCTTGACGATCTTAAAAAGGCTGCGCGAAAGCTCTTTAATAAAGCGAAGAGTGGGAAAACCACATGGGATTCCTACAAATCTGCTTTAACGCTCTATAACAAAGAGCTGAGAAGGTCAAAACGGGCCACGTGGCGTCAACACTGCGGGCAGATTTCAAATCTCCCGGAAGCTGTCAGGCTACAAAAAGCCCTCTCCAAGTACCACTCAAACGGCATCTGTACGTTGAAAAAGCCAGATGGAACATACACAAACGACCCAAAGGAAACGAGCAGCCTACTCTTGGCTACTCACTTTCGTGGGTGTGTGGAGCAGCCCATCTCAGAAAGTGAGGCACCAACCTACCTATCTGGGATTGGAGAATGCCCACACATGCGAGTGGCTATGGTGGCAGACTCCAATGGAGCTGAGGGAAGGGAACCCCCCTACCATTCAGAACGTGTTGGAAACTTTCCCTATAGACTGTTTCATCAAAATAGCGTACAATGGGCTATACAGAGTTTCAGTCCATACAAATCCCCTGGACCAGATGAAATATATCCGTGTCTGTTGCAGCGGGGACTGCACCAAATCGCAATCCCCCTGGTCCGTTTATTCCGAGCTAGCCTCGTGTTTGGACACATACCAAGCAAATGGGCTCAGGTGAAAGTTGTGTTTATTCCTAAGGTAGTGAAGAAAGATTCCCAATTGCCTTAGTCCTATAGACCGATTAGTCTTAGCTCCTTCTTCCTTAAAACTATGGAGAAGATTTTTGACCAGCACATCAGGGAGGCGTATCTCAAGCACCTTCCCTTACATAAGTACCAATACGCGTACCAAGCTGGCATGTCAACTGAGACTGCCATTCATTGCCTGACAACAACCATTGAAAAGGCCATTGGCGCTCAACAAATAGCACTCTGTGCCTTTTTAGACATCTCAGGAGCTTTTGACAACACTTCATATGAGGCTATCCATGCCGCTCTTGTACATAAAAATGTCCCCACACCCATTATTAGGTGGATTCTGGAAATGCTTAAATCCAGAATCATAACTGTAGACCTCGGGGGAACCATGACCTCAATCACAGCCACAAGGGGGTGCCCTCAAGGGGGAGTACTCTCTCCTCTCTTGTGGACTCTGGTCATCGATGAGCTACTCTATAAGCTCAACCACTTAGGGTTCTCCACTCAAGGCTACGCTGATGATCTAGTCATCTATATAGTGGGCTGGCATGAGCAAACCATCTCGGACCGCATGCAGCAAGCCCTCAACATAGCCAACAGATGGTGTCAGGACAAAGGTCTGTCCATAAACCCGTCTAAAACTGTTTTAGTTCCTTTCACCAGGAAAAGGTCTCTGTCTCTAACAAGACCATCCTTAAATGAATCCACCATTGACTTTCCGGTTGAAGCCAACTACTTAGGAGTTACACTCGACTCCAAGCTCAACTGGAATGCACACCTTGAAAAGACCATAAATAAAGCCACTCGAGCATACTTCGCTTGCAACAGGCTTTTCGGTAGAACATGGGGCTTAAGTCCCAAAATGATCTACTGGTCTTTTAACACTGTGGTAAAACCGATCCTAACCTATGCATCTCTTGCTTGGTGGACGAAATCTACCCAGAAGACAGCTGCGGCTGCACTTACCAAACTACAACGACTGGTCTGCATAGGCATCCCTGGAGCCATCCGAACATGCCCCACTGCAGCACTTGGAGTCATAGCTGGCATACCCCCTTTACCCATCACCCTGAAAAAGGAGGCCTGCCTGGGGGCACTTCGCCTTCAAAATATCACCAGCATAAAAAGCGGTGATCTTACCGGGCATCTTCGGGTTCTTGAACCCCTAATAAATGAGCCCATTCTGCGCGTAACTGACAAACAGAAACCAAAACTTGTTTTCCACAGAAACTTCTCTGTAGTCTTGCACTCCAGACATGATTGGAAAACAAAATCTATATCTCTGCCCAGTGGATCACAAACGTGGTACACCGACGGGTCGAAACTGGAAAACGGCGACACCTGGGCTGGTATTTTTGGACCAAGGTTCAACAAGTCAATAGCCATGGGAAAGTCTCCAACCATTTTCCAAGCAGAGATATACGCCATAGAAATCTGTGCTCGTGAATGCCTTCGCAGGAAAATGCAAGGTGCACGGATTTACATCTTCTCTGACAGTCAGGCGGCGCTCATAGCGCTGAGATCCTTCACGATCTCCTCCGGACTTGTAGAGAACTGTTTCCAACAACATCTTAACGGTGGGCTGGGTGCCAGGGCATGAAAGCCATATAGGAAACGAGGTAGCAGACTCCCTAGCAAAACGCGGGGCGATGACACCACTAATCGGCCCTGAACCGTTCTGTGGACTTTCGCAAGGAAACAAAAGAGAACTGGTCAGGAAATGGGAGGAAAAGGAGATAAGTCGCCACTGGACCGACAGTGCAGGGCTGAGACAAGCCAAACCATTTCTCGTCCCCCAGATGACGCGATCAAAGCGTATCATCAACTTAAAAAATAACGAAATTTGCACTTTAACAGGCTACCTAACGGGTCATTGCAACCTAAGGTATCACCTTAAGAAATTAAAACTTTCGGAAATCGACACATGCAGATTCTGTTAGCTGGAGCCTGAAACATCAGAACATGTTCTATGTGAATGCCCCTCGCTAAGCAAACGTTGACTTCTACAACTAGGAGGTGAACTTATCCCCCCCTTCAGGAGATGGGAACATATAGACCCTACCAAAGTGCTCTCTTTCATTAGAAGCCTCGGTATAGAGGCTCTACCCTAAATCCTACAGGCCGGCACAAAAGAGCTAACATCTGGTCGCAGTGCAACAAGGCCCTAGTAATAATAATAAGAATAATACTCCTATTTCGGCCACTACGACCCCACCACAAAGTTACTCTGTATTCCAAGAAAATTTTGTTGCGCATCTTTAAAAAAAAAAATCAAGGCGATCGGATCATTATTTTAGGAGTTACTGAGGTTTTTCGCACACTAGTACGCGGACGTGTGACAAGGTCCGTAGGGACCTTGTACTGAATTTTCATGGAATAACTCATAAATTCATTTTCTTTGGGCGTAATTATATTTTTTTTATTATTTGAACACATAACTAATTTTTATTTTCAATTCTGCTAATTTTATGTTGCCTTTCATGGAAATCAATAATCCAATTCTTTGAATTTATCCTAAATGACTTTGCGTTCAGGTATACGTGCCAAACCAATTCTTTCAATTTACTTCATCCCTAAATGTTTATGCGTTCAGGTATACGTGCCAAAGAGTATAAAAGAAGTTGTAGTTTCGTGAACCAAATCATTTTTGTATTTAGTTATAAACAATAAAAACACAAAAATCCTTTAAAATTTTTTTTTTTTTATCAAATTATACTATTTTCTAAATAGGTCCCTACGGACCTTGTCACACGATGGTGAAGATCAGAAGTGTCACTCAACGGAGGGTTAAAGTGTTTAATAATCCACTTCATTACAACTTTTCTAAAAATGCTTGGATGACATCTCGGATTTTTCATGATTGGTTTCACAAAATATTTATTAAAGAAGTAAGAAAAATACATACACATTTATTTTAGGTTCTGTAATTTTGAAATATTTTCTGTACGCAGGTGATCCGCCTCTCTCGAGAAAATAATTTGCCTCCCAAATCTATTTTGCTTATTGATAACTGCACCGCTCATGCACCAATTGAGAAACTTCGAAGTGAAGATGAAAATTTGATTGCATTATTTGTTAAGTCATAAACAAGTTAGCACATATTTATATTATAAGATATCAAATAACTGCACATAGCTATGTAAGAATAACACACAAATTATAAACACATGTAAAACTAGGTCAAGACCATACACAATGCACTACATTTAGTAACCCAATAAAACTTTAAGCAACACCAAATTATATCGCTGACTGCACAATGCATACAATATGTCGCAACAGTAGCGGTCAGCCAACCCGGTAGTCGCTAAATATGCTATTCTGCATTGCAAGCAACTGCTGAGTACACAATAACCTTATTTTAATTGACACCACAAAACTGTAAAACTAAGCTATTATTTCCTATAAATATTGTTACTTTTCGTTAATAAAATCAGTGTTCTTAGTACAACCTACAAAGATACATTCACTATTCTCCGCAGTCCACCTGTTTATAAGTGCCAGTTGCGACAACAATTAAGCAGTCAGTTTGTACTGGATGCTAACAATACAAACACACCTTTTACAGGTACATTTTGGTGAAACCGACAAAAGACTCCTAGGAAGGATCCTCTCTACAACATATAGCTCGCTACTCCTTCAACCACACCACACGGTTGCGAATAGAAGCGTAATCCAACTCAGGCCGAGCGAATAAAACACTTCCACCGGGTCGGGAGTAATCAAAGAGCTATATACAACAACATGACAAACGTGATTCTGGTAGCTTAGTCATTGTCAACAAAGCGACAAAATAAGCACAAAGAAATCACTCGTATTGGAAGATGTCCTAGATGCGCAGGAAGAAATAAGCCAGGAGGTATCAAGGCTTATAAAGAACACAAAAAAGGACCCAGCAGAGCGGAAGGCAAAACCTGGCTACTACCAAGCCAAGGCCAAAATCCTTGAGGAAAAGTGAAAGAACAACAATGACTTGATCAAAAACTCTAAGTTAGAGGAGTCTCACCCATACCACAAGTTCTCCGAAGAGGTTCTCGATTTGGTTCAAAAAACCAGAACTTACTTGAAAGACCAAGCTGTCTATCAGCAATAGGACGGAATCAAAACCCGCCATTGCTGCAAGAATTGTTGATGCCAAAGAAAACACAAATGCCAAGCTAGTTGCATTGTGCCGTCGGCAAAAGGTGATGATTGCGTCAATCAATCGCGCCCTGCAACACAAGCCTGTCAATGCGGACATTATTAAGTCATTATGGGCAAAAAATCAAGAAGTCTATTTCCAAATATACGAGGAATTTGAGGACCCAGAAGAGAGTGGCTACAATGCCACCGAGTATTTAAAGGCAGAGGCTAATGTTCGGAATGCGCTTACCAGCAATTCAAGCAGTGAGTGCACTGATAACATCAACTTACCACGTATTTTCATTCCAAAATTTGATGGTGATTCGCTTAAATGGACGCAATTCTTCGATGTGTTTTCGTGTCTGATACATGAAACAAAGATGCCAACCATACGCAAGATGTGGTATTTAAAAACCAGCGTAGTCGGAGAAGCGGAAAGATTAATCCGTCACATCGATCTAAGGGAAGAGAACTATCTCTACGCATGGGAAATCTTAGTAGATGCCTACAACAATCCTACAGACATCGCATCTAGGGTTTTAAATCTCCTCTTACTGCAACAAACCTGCAGCGACGATGTGAAGTCCTTAAAGGAGCTCCACATCACCACCATAGAGTCATTAGCCTCACTGAAGGGACTCGGGATTGACATCTCAACTTGGGATCCAATCATCATTGCCATCCTCAGAAACAAGTTGGATGGCACAAACAAAACACTCTATGAACAATGATTGAGTAGTACAAAAGAAATCCAGCCACTGGTCACCATGCTCCAGTTCCTCGAAAAGCGAGTTCGGGTCATGGCTACTGGAAAAAAGGCACCTGGAATCTTTAAAAAGGAGTCAAAGAACGCGACATGTGCAACATCTTCAGGTGCACAAAGGGGATGTCTTTTCAGTAAAAAGACAAATCATTATTTATCAAAATGTGACGAATTTCGCGCAAAATCTGTCATTGAGCGCTTAAATTGGGTGCAAAGACAAAGGTTATGCGTCAACTGCTTTACAAATAACCATAAAACGAAGGCATGCACAAGCAACTTCAGCTGTTTTAAGTGCAACAAAAAGCACCACACTCTAGTGCATTTGGAAAATGTTGTCACATCAGCAGCAGCAGAGCCATTATCACAAGTTGTGGCATCCGCAAACAACCACAACTATAACTTACTTGCAACAGCAAAGGTAGCTGTTCAAGCAACTAACGGAAAAAAAGCGTAATTCAAGGCACTACTGGACTCTGGATTACAAATCAACGTTGTTTCCGAAAGACTTGTGACAATGTTGGGACTTAAGCGTCATGACACAACACTCCGGATTCAGGGCATCGGAGGACAGCCAAGAGTCAGCAAGGCTCGAGTGAATGTCCTAGTTAAATCACAACACAGCAATTTTACGATGCGATTGGAAGCATTCGTATTACCGCATATAATTTCGGATCAACCTGCCCAGTCGATCAACACGGCCGATTGGGGCATGCCGAGCAAGTTACCACTGGCGGATCCAAACTTCAACAGACCAGGCAAAATCGACATGTTGATTGGAGCAGATCACTGTTTTTCAATATTGCTCCCACAACAACACAAAATGTTCCAGTCTGGTCCAATGATGCAAAAAACCGAGTTTGGGTGGATCATTGCTGGAAAGGTAAATGCTGCAAGTAAGTCGTCAGCCAACTGCGCAGTTGCAACAAGTGAGGAAACAAATGCATTAATGGAACGATTCTGGACATTAGATAGCTTGGATACAATAGAAAAACACCGAACACCAATTGAAGCGCATTGTGAAAGGCACTTCTTAGAACATTTACAAGTGGCGGTGAACGGCAGATTCATCGTTCAACTTCCATTTTCTGAACACTATTCAACCCTGAGAGAGTCCATGGAGATTGCGACCAAATGGTTTCTATCGTTAGAGCGCAGAACCTCCGCTGACACGTGGAAGCAGTACGCAGCGTTCATGGCGGAGTATGAGAAGCTGGGACACATGAAACAAGTGTCACCGCAACAGATTCCTAAAAATCACAACGTGATTCCGCATCATTGCGTGTTGAAGCCAGACAGCACAACAACAAAATTACGAGTTTTCTTCGACGCATCGTGCAAAACATCTACTGGAAAATCGCTGAATGACATACTGCATGCAGGCCCCACGGTTCAAAGCGATCTTATGTCTATTCTACTACGATTCAGAACACATATATATGTGTATACGGCTGACATTGACAAAATGTATCGTCAGGTATGGATAAATCCGGACAATCAGTTTCATCAACTGATTGTATGGCGCAACAACTCGTCGGTGGTCAGCTTTACCCAGTATCACCCCCAGCAACCTGGAAAAGAAAACGATACATATAAGTCTCGCAATATCTCCATCTACAATAGGTGAAAAATTGTACACTTGTAGGCACAGCCATTCATTTCACAAGTTCCAACGCATTGTGGCTTACATGTTACGCTTCTGCTCTAAAAAATACAGACCAGCATCTGTCACTCTTAGCGTCGAGGAATTGAATAACGCTCGAAACATAATTTTGCGGACAATACAACAAGTGGAATTTGCTGCTGAACTAAAAACAATGCAGCGTCACAACATGGTGGAAAAAAGGAGTTCCATTTCATCGCTGTCCCCCCTGCAAGGATCCGATGAACTTATACGAGTTGGTGGCAGATTGGATCAAGCCCCACTCCCTTACAATGCAAGGCACCAGATTCTGCGGCCCTACAATGATCCAATAGTAAAAAGGCTGTTGAAAGATCTCCATGAGGACAATATGCATTGCGGTGCACAAGCCTTACGAGCAACCGCTAGACAACAATATTGGATCCTCAACGACAAAACAATGTCAAGGAATATTATTCACAATTGCCTGACATGCAACAGGGCAAGGCCCAAGTTAATGAACCAAATTATGGGTAATTTGCCAGCCGATCGAGTAACACCAACACGCCCATTTCTTACAACAGGCGTAGATTACTGCGGGCCAATCTGGATTCACCACAAACTTCGAGGAAAAAGACCAGACAAGGCATACATAACCGTATTCTGCTGTTTCTCTACAAAGGCGGTTCACCTTGAACTGGTAAGCGATCTGACCACAAACGACTTTTTGGGAGCGTTGCGACGCTTCTTAAGTCGCCGTGGAAAATGTCAAACAATTCATTGTGACAATGCAACCAACTTCGTCGGAGCAAACAACCAGCTGAAGGAACTGCAATCAACAATTTTTGGGGAGAAGGCACAAGCGGAGATCATTAATCGAACTGCAACAAGAAACAAGTTGTCTTCAAATTCATCCCGCCACGAGCGCCATCCTTTGGAGGCCTATGGGAAGCTGCAGTCAAGTCGGCAAAGCGACTGTTGGTGACGACAACCAGCACGGCGACCCTTACATTTGAAGAACTTAACACGGTGATCGTCGAAATCGAAGCTATCTTGAATTCACTCCCAATAACCCCGATGTCAAATGATCCTACGGACACCACAGCTATCACCCCAGCGCATTTCCTGATTGGTGAAACACTAACGCCTTCACCCGATGTCAACGCCGATCGCGAAGAGAAATCTCTACTGAAACGTTGGGAATTAGTATCCAGAATTAAGCAAGGATTCTGGAAGCAATGGTCGGAGGAATACTTGCAAGAGTTACAAGCGAGGCACAAGTGGAAAACCGTTAATACCAATATCAAGGAAGGCATGCTGGTCCTTATCAAGGAAGACAACATTCCGGTGATGAGCTGGCCTATGGGACGCATTATAAAGACATATCCAGGAATGGATAACCATGTACGAGTGGTTGACGTATAGACTGCGTCAGTCATTTACAAGTGCGCCATCAACAGGCTGGCGCTGATCTTTCCGGAAGAAACGGCCAAAAAACGACCTATTATGGAAGAAGAGGATACGGACAATCAGGATACGCCGGCAGCTTAACGGAGATGGTGAGTGTCACCAACCATAACTTCCTCCTTGCTAATTCTGCTTCTAATGCTACCTCTGGTACTTACACAGTCAGTATCGGTGACAAGGTTCGACACGAAACCAGGAGTATATTATGAAAAAATTGGTACAACGATGAGAGCTATATCCGACTGGACCATAGTTATTTACTATGAATTGGATCCATACTGGAGAGACATGAACACGTTTAATTCAGGCATCAAGGAGTTCCAGTACATATGCCCAGAATTAAACAACAACCACTCATATGACGCAATATCACAGCACTATCGACACTTGTATGATGAATTACAAATGGCAAACGGTCTCATGCAACATACTCGGAAACGCCGCTCCCCATTTAATGCAGTGGGTGATATTGCGAACAGTCTGTTTGGAGTTTTAGACTCAGACTATGGCAATAAAATGAATCATAGAGAAGGTGCAAAAGAACGAGGAATTTCTACTGACACTGCTGAGAAACCAAACCTCAGTACTTGACTCAACCATTAACGTTGTTAAGAAAACAAGGACAACATCGGACAAACGTCTAAAACTACTTGAACAACAAGTCGCCGCCATTAGCCAAAGCAGAGGAAAGTACACTGGGGCACGTCTTACGGAAAACTACGTGGCATTGACAACTCAATTGACATTGCTAGCAGCATCTCTTCAGCGCATGCAAACCGAAATAGTGGACGTACTGACTGGAGTTCACCACCATACAATAAGCCCAATGTTGATCTCCCCTAAACGTTTAAGGGATCAGTTGGATCAAATACGGGATCATTTGCCACCCGTGACATCATCCAATGTAATTCAACTATACAGAATTATGCGAGCAGAAGGCACAGCCACCAACACTCATGTGATATTCAGAGTAATGTTACCCCTAGTGTCAACATCGATGTTCGAGCTATTTAATATGGTGCCAATTCCAGTGTGGAACACAACTAGTTGGAGATTGTTCGAGCTAAACACACCAATTATAGGTGTCAACAACCACAGAGATCAATTCATGGAACTTACACAAGATGATCTACACCGCTGCCGTACAATACACATCGAAAAATACATATGCTTTGATCATCAAGCTGTGTACCGATGTGAGTTTCAACTATTTACCAACAAGACACCAACGACGTGTCACGTAACTTACAGAACAACCAAAATGGTATGGGAAAAAAACACAACAGCAGAACAACTGGATCTTCGCAACACATTCGAAAGTGGAACTTCAAGCAGTTTGCAACGGAACACCGTCAACTATCCAACTACAAGACAGTGGACTACTGTCGCTATCACCTGGCTGTACTGCACGCAACGCAGACATTAGCATCAATACCTTTGGTACTCTCACGACTCAAATAAGACAAGGCTACGTCCGCTTTGGTGACATTAGCCAACCAAACATAATAAAGGTACCAGGGACAACTCTCAACATCTCGGATTACAACGCACAAGACGACAAGGATCTAGATGACCTACAGGTAAAATTGGCAACACTCAACAAAGAAGAGCTGCCCAACCCAATAAGCTCGGTCCAACATCATCACATAGCCGCCTACGCTGCACTAGTGATATCTGTCATAATACTATGTGCATATTCAATGCGGACGCAACGACGATGGACTTGTCCACCCACAGCCACTAGGAACAAAGCAGTCAACCCGTCCGAACCTTCAGCATCCCCAAGACGATTTACACTGGATTTAGAGGATGGTTGAAGAATGAATGGCCGGGAGAATGTTAAGTCATAAACAGGTTAGCACATATTTATATTATAAGATATCAAATAACTGCACATAGCTATGTAAGAATGACACACAAATTATTAACTCATGTAAAACTAGGTCAAGACCATACACAATGCGCTACATTTATTAACCCAATAAAACTTTAAGCAACACCAAATTATGCTGAACACACAGAATATCGCTGACTGCACAATGCATACAATATGTCGCAACAGTAGCGGTCAGCCAACCCGGTAGTCGCTAAATATGCTATTCTGCATTGCAAGCAACTGCTGAGTACACAATAACCTAATTTTAATTGACACCACAAAACTGTAAAACTAAGCTATTATTCCCTATAAATATTGTTACTTTTCGTTAATAAAATCAGTGTTCTTAGTACAACCTACAGAGATACATTCATTATTCTCCGCAGTCCACCTGGTTACAAGTGCCAGTTGCGACAACAATTAAGCAGTCAGTTTGTACTGGATGCTAACAATACATACACACCGTTTACAGGAACATTTTTCTTTCCATCAAATGTGACAGCAGCTTTACAATCAATGGATCAGAACCCCATTAAGTTAACCAAGCTAAACTATAGAGCTTTGTTTCTTTCTAAATTAATTGCAGAAGGCGGTGAACTAAAGAATCATTTGAAATCCCATTCAATCAGCAATGCAATCATACTGCTAAAAAAGGCTTGGGATGATGTACCACTAAGAGTGATAAGGAGCTCTTGGTCAAAGTTGATCAACTGGGACTCTGACCAGTATGAGAGCGATGATGATGTGCCATTTGCACAATTACTGCAGATGAATCAGGACTGCAATGAAGTCATTCACAAAACTCAAGCTCTTTTAGGGGAAATTGAGTCAAACCATAGCACATGCATAGAAGACATTGAAAGATAGAATAAAGAAGAATAAAGAAAGATGACGGATCTGCAAATGAAGTCAATAGTAATGATGAGTCTGAATATTTCAGCGTATACGATGATACTGAGGCCGTCCCAGTTGTCTCAAAACTACTGCCATTGAAAGCGCTAATAATTTAATAAAAGGGTGAAATTCTAATGAATTGTTTTCTAGTAAGCACATAGGCAATCTTCTGGCTCTCCGTAACAATATTGTTGTTTCAGATTTAAAAAAATCAAAATAAACGAACAAATATAACTGACTATATGAGTAGTAAAGATTAATTGTTTATTGAATACATATCGTTTTTTACATGCTTTTATTTAACTTGACTTGTTTGTCTGTTTGTTTGTTTGTTTGTTTGTACTGGATTCTTGTAATCAAATTTTCAACAAGTTCCCGACTAGCTAGAGCTCTGAAATTTTCACCAAAGATGTGTTTCAGATGACAATACATGTTTTTAAAGTTTTCAGCCCGATAAAATATGTTATATCATGTAAAAATCACGAAAACCAGTTTCCCTTTTGCTTAACTTACTAATTTGACTAGTAGAAAAAAAGCGTATAAAAGCATGCCTTCAAAATTTTTTTTGATTGACTTGTTTTTTTTATTATTTATTATTTATTATTTGTTTTGTTTTATTTATTTGTTTTTGGAAAATAAATTTATTGAATCGCACTGAACACTTTCAGTTGCGGATAAAGAAAAAAATAGCACTGCGTCATATAAAATTGTTTGATGCACTACATCTTTTTTTTTTGTAATTGGTTTAATAATTTTGTTGTACAGTATAGGCTTACATGTGATCTCTCCGAGAGTAATGTGTTTATGCTCAATTCGCTAACGGTTTTTTCTGTATAAGGCATCTCACCAAACGAAGTGCATAACAGAGCGGCAAAAAAAATAGCACTGATAACGGATTTTTTGAGATTCCGAGGAACAGACTGCAGGTGTTCGGTGACATGACGATTGTTGTTGTGTCTGCGGACAGTAAATGCGTCGTATTGCAAAGTCGAGTCGCCACACTATCATTAAGTAAAAAAAAATATTAATTTTGGATCGCGGAAAGCTTTGTAGTGACGAAAAGAGGAAAATCATTAAAAAGCTTATCGAGGAAGGCAACGCTCAGGTGGGACAAATCGTCGGTTGCTCCAATAAAATGATTAGTAATGCCTTAAATTATAAAAATAAACCAGAAACACGCGGTAGAAAACTCGTAATGTCTAATTTGCTGGTGAACAGACTGGTTCGCGAGTGCAAGAAGGTCCCCTTTAAGCCGGCTACTGAGCTAAAGCAGGAGCTTAACATATCGGCTAGCATTAGGACAGTTCGGAATCGCTTAAAAGATTATATATTAAGTGCCCGTAGTCCGAGAAAAGGTCCACTTTTGAAGCATGTGGCAAAAAGAATAGAGTTTGCCAAAGAGCACCTGAATTGGCAGGCAGAAAAAGTGGAGAAACATCCTATGGTCGGATGAAAGCAGAATCGTGCTATTTGGAGGAAGAGGATCTCGATCCTATGTACGGCGACCCCCCAATTCGGAATACCGCCCGAGTTTCACATGCAAGACCATAAAACACGGTGGAACGAGTATCATGGTTTGGGCATGCTTTTCTTATTACGGAGTGGTTCCAATACATTGTATAAAAGGTATTATGGATCAACATGTCTATTGCGATATTTTGCAAACAGTGATGCTGCATTATGCGGATTACAAAATGCCGTTATTGTGGGTTTTCCAACAGGATAACGACCTTAAACATACCAGCAAGAAAGCTCGTAAGTGGTTTCAAGACAGTGTAAGGACGTAATTTCTCAGGCCGAGGTCGGCGTAAATTTGTAAATTTGCTGGGACACTGGAGGAGCTGTGCCAGAGTATACCTAGGGGTCGGGGCAATAGAGGAAAGCGTGGGGGAATAGCGGGGGCTCGTGAGCATGCCTTACGCACTGGCGACGATTTGAGAGTAAGACTCGGAATGCGTGCCCATCCTCCACCCGATCTCTCACATCTGCAACGCCTGGGTATTACCCACTTGTTGCTATACCTGGGACATACCCAAGAGGCAGGCGTCGCAGAATCTAGAGTAAAACTCGGAAGATTGGCTAGCATACCACTCAGGTTTGCCCCACGTGGACCATTTGGTGAGGCGCACTGAACCACTACTACACCACTCGTCGCTTCACGTGGGAGCAACCTTTGGGCCCATCGCAGATGGCCGTCACTTACCCCGGTGTATTTCTGTATGTAAGCCGGTGTGTGCGTGTGTATATGCCTGTACGTGTGTGCGTAAGCCTGGGTGTGTGTGCCAGTGTAGGTGTTTTTTTTTTTTTCTCATGGAACGCCATGAAGGGTGTGAATCTTTTAAAGAAACCAGGTGGCCCGTACCACCAGGTCTGCACGATTTCCACATACTAAACACACCCTGCACAACAACACGCCACATCCCCAAGGGATCACGATTAAGTATTACTTCTCGGGGATGGGTTGCCTGAAAAAAGCCGTCTCCTTATTCGCCCAGTACACGGGCTATCCTTCTTGCTGGCTGGGTATCGCTCAGTGCCTCGCGTCACTCTCTTTCACACTTTCGGAGATCCTTCTGAATGCCAATGATCCTCTGGACTACCCTTTGCCAATTCGCTTTGGAATCCATTATGTACAACATCAGTTCTTCCACTGGGGATAGAGGTGCTGCTCCTGCCAGGTATCTCGGGCAGTGGTACAGGACATGCTCAGGATCTTCCCCACAGCCCGGGCAGACCGGGCATTGCGGCGTCTCCTCGTGCCTGAACTTAAACAAGTATATCCTATACCCTCCGTGGCCGGTTAGGAACTGCGTCAGATGGAAGTTGAGAGCGCCTCCGCTTCGTTCTATCCACTCCTGGATTCGTGTGATGAGCCTATGCGTCCATCTACCTTTGGTTGAGAAGGTCCACCTGGCCTGCCACTTGCCAGGGAAGCCTGTCTCTCCGACCTCCTAACAGATTCGGGCGGTGCGATGCCTCCCATAGACTTCCGCCAGGCGTGAATTTCCGTCATTTCGCGGGATAGTTGGTCCACAGGCATCATGTTCGCTAGCACAAGTGCCGCGTCATCCGAAACCGTACGGAATCCCGAGATCACTCTTAGTGCGCTTAGTCGGTACGGCGCTGCCAGCTTCCTCCGAAGGCTCAAATTTCCGTCCAGGGCTGCTGCCCAAATCGGTGCAGCATACAAAGCAACTGACGCCACTACTTTTCCAAGAAGTAGTCGCCTTCCACCCTTTGGTCCTCCCAGGCTAGGCAGTATCCGAGAGAGAGCTGCCTGTAATTTTGCCGCCTTTATACCGACATACTCGATGTGAGGCCGATAACCCAGCCTGTTATCCAGTATAACTCCTAGGTACTTGATGTATGGCTTGGATTTGATGGTAACATTACCAACCTCCACCTCCATAAATTCAGTCTTTTTCCTGCTCGTTATCAGAACTGCCTCTGTCTTGTGCTCTGCTAGTTCCAGGCTTGCAGCCCGCATCCATGATGCTATTATCTTAATAGCTTCATTAGCTGCTTCTTCTACTTCTCGTATGTGTTTTGCCACAACTACGAGGGCCAGGTCATCTGCGAATCCAATAAGCTTACATCCCTGTGGCAGGCGCAGTCTGAGTACTTCGTCGTACATGACGTTCCACGGGAGGGGTTCCAATACTGAGCCCTGTGGAACACCTGCAGTGACGTTAAATCGCTTAATTCCATCCTCTGTGTCGTATTCCAAAGCCTTGTCTGAAAGATAACTCATTAGAAGTCTCATTAGTTAGGGCGGTATTCCAATTCTTCTAAGGGCATTTAGGATGCGCGTCCAGCTCGCCGAGTTATCCAGTTATATCCAGCGTTATTACTGCGCAGTATTTATTTTCGCTCCATCTCCATTTTATCCCTTCAATCGCTTTTGTTGCGATGTCGACCACTGCCTTGATCGCGTCCACCGTTGACCGTGCCTTGCGGAATCCGAATTGGGCTTCCGAAAGTGCGTGTCTAGCGTCCAGGATATTAAGCAGTCTTGCGTATATGATTTTTTCCAGGATCTTTCCCACCGTGTCGAGCAGACAAATCGGTTTGAAGCCCGATGGTTCTTCGACCGGCTTGTCTCCCTTTGGCAACAGGATGAGTCGCTTTCCATACTCTTGGGAATACTCCCTCCTGAACACAGCGAGCGTAAGTGTCCGCAAATTCCTGTCACCTCGTCAGTCGTCACCGGGCTTATGTACTCCGAGTCAAGTGGGGGGCTTTCCAACTGCACCCGTGGGTGCTGTGGGAACAGAGCCATTTCGATTTTTCGTAGCTCCACTGGGCATGTAGTCCTTAGCGTGGATTGGCTCTAAACCTTTTTGGTAACCACCTTATAGGCAGTTCCCCAGGGGTTGATGTCGGCCTCGTCACATATCTGGCGAAAGCAATTGGCTTTACTGCACTTGATGCTATGCTTCAAATCCCGCTCAGCCCTCCGGAAGTTGTCAGCCCTACTGTCAAAGTCCGGGCGGTCCCTGGCCCTCTGAGAGAGTCGCCTTGCATGAAGGCACTTTTTTCTCAGCTGGTTTATTTCATCATTCCACCAGTAGCAAGGTGATTCGCGCCTGCTTGGTTTCCGCCTAGGCATGGATGCGTCGCAAGCATCAGCTGTGTTCCTTCCTAGTTGCTTTGCAATATCCTCTGAATTGCCACTTTCCCGTTCCAGATAGCCTAGCAGGTCCACGAAAGTTTGCTCGTCCAGGCAGCTGTCTTTCCACTTCGGTCCTGTAAGCTTGGGCGGCTTCTTTGATAAGCTTCTGTTCATCTCAAAGTAGATGGCTTGGTGGTAACTAAAGGTGAACTCTTCGCTAACTTTCCATTTGGCCCTCTTTCCTACCGAGCAGCTCATCAGGGTGAGGTAAACGATTGAACCACTACTAGCTTTCCGATAAGTAAGCGATTTCCCGTCATTCACCAGAATTACATCCAGTGCGGAGAACTCTTCCAACAAGCAGAAGCCCCTGCGGTTGTTCTCTCTGCTGCCCCATTCCACAACCCACACTGAAAGAAAACATGGCTTACGTCCTCCTCCGTACCATATCCGCACCAGCTACACTCTGAACTGGAATCTTGCTTGAACCACTTTAAGTAGCTCCTGAAGCAACCATGTCCCGTCAGCAGCTGGGTGAGGTAGAATGTCACTGACCCGTGCTTCCTCTCTAGCCATCGCCGAACATCGGGTATCAGTAGGTGCGTCCAACGCCCTTTTGCGGAAGTATTCCAGTGCCGCTGCCAGGCCTCTAGGCTCCGCTCGCGGGCTGCAGCCCTAGCTGCTCTTCTCTCCGTCGGTGCTGCTTCCAAAACCGCTGCGGTTTCTATTGCTAAGCTGTGGATTGGGATCATCCCAGCAAACACCAGCGCTGCATCCAAGGAGACTGTGCGAAAGGCGCAGCAGACGCGAAGGGCAGAGAGCCGGTACGAATACACGATACCCTTCATGTAGGTGGCCACCGAAATTGCGCCGACCCAAATTGGAGCGACTTCAGGACGCTCGTGAGCAGCAGCCTCGTTTGCTGTTTAGGACCCCGCGTATTAGGCATCAACCTCGCAAGGGTTCGCACGGATTCAGCTGCTTTCCGATGAACGAATGGCAGGTGCTCGCCAAAGTTTAAGCGGCGATCGATGACCACACCAAGATAGCGGATACAGTCCTTGGACCGCATTGTGACGCCTCCCACCGTGATATCCACGTATTATTAAAAGGTGGAATGCCTGGGTGGATGCGTATGCCTGTGTGTGTGTTTTTTTTTTTTTTTTTTTTTTTTTTTTTCTTTATTACCTTATCATGCTAAAACTAAATAAATAACAATAGTATTTGTGAGTATAGGAGCGACAGTAGTTTGCGGTACGTCCGTTAAGAATTGCTTCGCAAAACAACAGTCGCTACCTATACTGCAGTGAGGCTCCGCTCCACTCGCCGTAGTTCTTTCATGGTCACCGCTGCAAACGTGCTGACCGCTTCCCACTTCATCGAAGACTCCAGCATTCCTTCAACAAGATTATCCACAGTGATGGGACCACCCATTGTTTGCTCAAGCATTCTTCGCTGGTTAGCAAACCGCCCACAGATGAAAAACACGTGGTGTGCGTCCTCCTGCACGCCCAGTCTACACCATGAGCATTCATCGCTTTGCACGTGACCGAATCGCTTCAAATAGCTCCGAAAACACCCATGACCAGAAAGGAGCTGAGTCAGGTAAAAATTTACCTCTCCATGCCTACGGTTGATCCATTGTGATCCCACAGATCAGGGCGAATGTCCATCGCACCTTCGCTGCAGTGTTCCAGCGTGCCTGCCATCGCTCCATCGTGTTTGTTCTCGCCATAAGACGACCACTGTGCGCCGATATACCGTCTGTTTGGCTTGCTAGCTCACCGGAACCAATAGCTAGCTCTTCAATGGGTACCATATCTGCAATAACCAAAGCAGCCTCGTCGGAAACTGTCCTAAACGGTATACCCTGATAGCGCAAAGGCGGTAAGTTGCGCCTATGATACGTCAATAGGTCTGGACCTGCACGGCTCTCCACCAGATCGGCGCTGCGTACAAAATGCTGGCACGGACTACGCTCATTAGAAGGCGCCGGCGCTCCTGCTTTGGCCCGCGCGTGTTGAGCATTATACGCGACAGTGCACGACAAGCCCCAGCTGCCTTGGATGCATTGTATTGCATGTGCTCCTTGAATGACAATCTAGTGTCCAGCATCACGCCGAGATATTTAATGGCCCGCTTGGACATAACAGTAGTGCTGCCCACCACAATCTTTGCCGGCTCCAGTCCCACCTGGGTAAGCCAATCCTGCACGCGAGCAATGCATGTATTGCATGTGGTCTCAGCATCATCCAATTCTTTGCGATAGCAACATCATCGGCAAAACCAACAATGTGTGCCACCTCCGGAAGTTGTAGCCTTAGAGCACCGTCGTACATAATGTGCCACAGTAGTGGCCCAAGTACAGATCCCTGGGGCACTCCTGCAGAAACATTGAGTTCTTTGATACCTTCGCTGGTCTGATACCGTAGCACGCGGCCTTCAAAGTAGCTCCTCACTGTGTCCTGAAGGTATATGGGGACCTGCAGGGTATCCAGTGCGTTAAGTATGACGCCCCGATTGGCAATATTGAACGCATTCTTGATGTCCAGCGTGACAATAAGGCAATACTTCTTGTCGCCTCCTGCTCACTTGGTGCCCTGAATAGCACTGGCTGCTAATTCGACCACCCTTCTTAGGGCGTCAATGGTTGACCTCGCCTTACGGAACCCATATTGGTGCGGGGACAGCCCGCCAGCTCTGTCTATCGCATGGCTCAGCCTTGCTGCCAGCCGCTTTTCAAAAGCTTTCCCAATGTTGTTGATAAGTCAAATTAGTCGGTATGATGACGGCTCCCCCGGTGGTTTATCCGGCTTCGGCAAAAGCAACAGATTCTGCACCTTCCAGACCTGTGGAAAAGTCCTTTTATGCAAGCAGGCAGTAAAAAGAGCAGCAAATTGTTCGGCTTTCAGAGTCAAAGCCAGCTTCAGCGCACGGTTCGGTATACCGTCTGGTGATTTGGACGCCACGATGCTTCTGGCCACTTCGAGTACCTCCTCTGGCGTGATAGTATCTGGTACGGTGTGATGTTGGTGCTCCATTTGTGCTGCGGAAAAGGTCAGCGGACTGCCACGTGGAAACAGGCACTCCACGAACTCCTTCATCCTGTCGGGCCTCATCGAAGGGTGGTGTTGATTCCCTGTATGGATGCGCTTGACCACCGTTTTGTACGCTCTACCCCACGGATCTTGCTCAGCAGAGTCGCACAATTGCAGGTAGCACTCTCTCTTGCTCGCCTTGATAGCCTTTTTGAGTGCGCCTCTCGCCCGTCTGTAATCCTCTCGTATTCTCGCACAGTCCAGCCTATTAGCTGCACGTTGGCTTAGCCTTCTGGCCCTGAAACAGACGTGGCGTGCCATCGCAATTTCAGCGTTCCACCAATATGTGGGGGCATGGGAGCGCATGTATGGACGTCGCAGTGCCATACTAGCATCACAGGCCTAGGAAATTTGCTCTGTCATTTGAGCTGCACGATCGTCTGCAGGTCCTGACGTAGAGAGCTGCGCGAGTGCTCGAGACCACCAGAACACCAGAGCGTCAAAGGTGTCCTGCCGATAGTGCTTTTCGATTGGTGCGCTATGCACATTACGCTCTCGCTGGCCACCAAGTGAGCATATTATGGCGTTATGGTCGCTTGCTGTATAGACGTCAATAATTGCCCACTGTGCTGCGTTGAATAGGGAGGGGCAAACGAAGGTAAGGTCTATTACTGAGCCAGCCCCAGCTCTGGAGAAGGTGTTGTAACGAACCTAAATTTGTCACGCGGTCTTAGCTGGGCTAACTCTCGCGGTGTTGAGGGTACGTGCCAACAAATTTATATTTGTGGCGGCTGCGGCAATAATAACACAATTTGGGTTTACTTTGTATACATATATTTAAACTGCACTCTCTGCTAGTTTCACGTTGGGTTTTTTTTCAATTTATTAGTACCCTTAAGTGATATTTCTTAGTAGAGTTTTATGAAATCGTACGGACCTTGTGTCGTGGATTTATTTACAATACTGGCGCTCTCGTCGCACCAAATAATCAGAGCCAATGTTACGCCTACTAAACGAGGTTTTAGCTAGCAGCGCCTGAAATTCGCCAGGCTCTACTATGGCCTCCTTGTTACCACAAGGATTTCAGCAATCGTCTCTCCTACTCTCAGGTTCTGGCTTTAGCTTCACCTGTCCTTCGCCAGGCTCACTAGTCTGATACTTGGTTTTGATTTGAGGTTGCTTTGCAAATGCAACACACCACAAGGCTTGATAAATTCCGCGTATTGATTTCTTAAGTAAAGGGTTTGTTAATCGCTAAGGATACGATTTGATTTGTCCTTATTTCGATATGAGTCCTTTTATTCTTATATTATCCTTTCGCGCTGGATTCTTGCACTCCGAATCCTTTGTTCACTTTTATGTTGCGCACTGACTTTTCACTTTACTTCGTACTCCGCACTAACTTTGTACTAATTTTGTACTAACTTGCCGCTCTGTCAAAGGCGGCTCCTTTTATACCCTAATGCTGTCTCGCTGGACAGGGGCCTGTCAGCGCTGCCAATGTCGCCCAAGGGCAAAGGTCGTTCCAGTGAGTTTTGCCTAGCAACAACGGTTCCTCGTTGCTGATCACGCCTGTCGTTGGTGTGACGGTGATCACTATATCTCGTGGATGCACCGCTCACACACCAACGGCACCTTGCCACGACTTTTACGGTACGTGTTTTGCGGCTCCCATGTACCAAACACGTACATTAGCGCTGACATCCTGTGTCAGAGTGAGACAGCATGCGAATTCGCCGCAACTCAGGTCCAGCAGCTGCTATAAATGCAATCGCCTTCTGTGAGGCGCTATACGTGAATATGGCTCCTCACACTCCCCTCTTTCTCCGGAAGTGGAAGCCTTCCACTTAATTTTTCGTCTTTCAAATCGCGCGCCTCCGTTTTGAATCTTGGCGTCCGTAAGCAGTGTCGCTGTAGCGATCAGCTGGTGGTCGCGTAACGCCATCGCGCGGGGGTGCCACCTCCTCGCACCACTTTACCACCGGGATCACCTTGTGGTACCACCTAACACCCGCGTACCTCTTCTCCCTCGAGACGGTCACCGTCGGCGGTTGCGCCTCCTCGGGCTCCGGTGTCGTTTCGCCCTCCGACTCGGACGATATCGTATTGACTTCGTCCTCCGCGTCCGACACCTCCACTCCGCGTGGGAAAGGCGATGGCGGTCGTGCTGGACGCCACTCCGGGGGTGGAGTATCCGGCAGCGGCGGTGAGGTGACCCGTTCCGGGCTGGCTGGGCCCACATGTTCATCCTCAGGGGTCGGCGGTGCCTCCGGGTGGCACATCCGGATCCATTCGGGATTTATCTCAATGAAATCCCCCTGCGGCGATTCCTCGCCCCATCCGACCACTGGGCCAGCGTCGATGTCCACATCCCAGTCGCTGCTGTTCCAATCCTCGCCGAAAGCGCTGCGCACCCAATCGCGCTCTTCCTCCAACTCCTGGCGGCGGCAACGCTCACGCTCGGCTGCTTCCCGCTCCTCGGGGGATTCAAAAATGGGCGACGCCCGCAGTTCCACCACATCCGGCGACGCCTCTCGTTGCGGATCGACCTGCGCATAGGGCTGTCCTGGCCCGCACGCATGGGCTGCCCCGTGGACGTGCGACTGGATGGTAGTCGGCACCTTTAAAACCCCTACTCTGTACGCATTTGCAACAGTGTAGGTGCGCATGTTACGGTACCCTTCCCGCATGCGACTGCCATGTTTTGTCAGCGCTCTCTTTGCGATATCGCTAACCTTTTCCCTTAACCGTTTTCTAGCAGCGTTTGTTTCGCACACATTTTCGCCGCGTTCAGGTTCGGTTTTTGTAATGCCCTTGGTTGGGCCGTGGCTCTTATTATTTTTTTTTCTCTGACATCCATTCTTCCCGCCCACACATTCATTGTTGTCTGTTATTTTTAATAAATATGTACCTCACATATTTATTTTTATTATTGATATAATATGTAATACCTTAAATATTTTTTTTATTATTTATATATATGTAATACCTTACATATTTATTTATATTATTTAAATATATGTAATACATTACATATTTGTTTTTATTATTTATATATATGCATTGCCCTACATATTTATTTTTGTTATGGTTTAATAAAAATGTATTACCTTACATATTTATTTTTATATTTATATATATGTAATACCTTACATATTTATTTATATTATTTATATACATGTAATACCCTACATATTTATTTTTGTTATGGTTTAATAAATATGTAATACATTACATATTTATTTTTATTATTTATATATCTGTTAAATGTGTTGAGTAAGTAAAATATTTAATATGTATGAATACATATTCACCACCTTTTAAAAAAAAAAAAAACCAAATCAACTAATGATTTTTTTTTTATTTATAGGAGGTGATGGAGATTCAGGTGAGTAAATGAGATACGTCCTTAACAAGGTCAATTATTAACCGATCTTTTCTTTTCCAGGTGTTCATCAAAAAAAAAAAATTACAATTTTTTCAGGGTCTTAAACTAATTTGTGCCCCCCCCCCCCAAAATTTTTTTATTATCTCACCCGTCGTCCGTTCCACCTCCCCTGTAGCTTACAGATTACAGGTGACACAAAATTTATTATAGTATATGGTCCGGCAAATTTAGGAGCAAGCTTCGCAGCAAAGCCTTCTGCTGCATTTGACAGGTGGTGTTGTTTCACCCACACCTTGTCTCCTACGGAGGGTTCCCACTGCCGTCTCCGTAGGTTGTAATGGCTTGCTTGGTCCTAAGCGGCCTTTTCCAAACTCCTGTGCACCAATTCAAAAAATTCTCTCAGTTTTTTTTGCATTGTCGCTGGGTGTTTGTGTCGGCTGCCCTGTGCCGAGTGTAACGTTGTCGTACAGCGCATTTGGCAGCCTTGGTTCACGCCCTTGCGTGATAAACGCTGCACTATAACCCGTAGACGCAGATACGCTGGTGTTAATGGCCAGTGACAGCTCTGGCAAAAATTCATCCCAGAACCGCTGGTTATCCTTGGTAAATTGTGCGATCATTGTTTTTACCGTGCGGTTCGCACGTTCTGTGGGATTCTCTTGCGGTGTGTATGGTGCCGTAAATTGGTGTCGCACTCCCAATTCTTCGAGAAAGCGTTTGAAGGCTTTACTCGTAAATTGTGTTCCATTGTCCGTTATGAGAACTTTTGGCACCCCAAATCGTGCCAAAATTCTGTCTCTGAAACCCTTTTGCAAAGTGGCTGTGGTTGCGCTCCTTAGCGGAACCACCTCAGTCCACTTAGAGAAACGGTCGAACATCACCCATAGCATTGTATTGCCGTGTTTTGATCTTGGCAGTGGGCCAACAAAATCAGCACACACGGTACTCCAGGGCTCTTCAGGGATTTGTGTCAACATCATTCCTGCCGCTGCCAGTAGTAGCGTGTCGCTACTCTTGCTATCGTTTTCCGGCTTCCCAAATGACCGGCTGTGGCTGCGTCGTGATTCTCCAGTAATACATCCTTCCTTTTTCCTTTGGGTACACAAAGCTTCCAAGCTTCCACATCTCCGCCTCAAGCGCGATGTGGGATGTGTCTGTACAGGTTGCCTTTTTCCTCCATGTAATCCGGAAATTTCCTGGGATTTTGTGCGATTTCCTTTTTTAATTTTTGAATCCATTTGCAATTTGCGTTGTCTGCCTCAATCCCTTCTGTTGCAATTTTTACTAGGCAGCATGTTTCCGGAAGTGGCTGTCTAGAAAGTGCATCGGCTACGAAATTGAGGTTGCCTTTACGGTATTTGACTTCAAAGTCGTGTTGTTGCAGTTCAAGCGCCCAACGCGCTATTCTGCCTGATGGACTTTCAATTGAGTTTAGCCACTTCAGTGCCATGTGATCCGTTATGACCACAAAATGGTAGCCTTCCAGGTATGGCCGCAGCTTTCTGATTCCCCACACTATGGATAGACACTCTTTTTCAGTTGCCGAATAGTTCTGTTCGGCTCCGTTTAGTGTCCTACTGGCGTACGATATTACCCTTTCACCTTGCTCCGAAGGTTGGGTCAATATCGCACCCAGGCCATAGTTACTTGCATCCGTCTGCAAGCAAAATGTTTTTGAGAAATCCGGGCATGCCAATACTGGGGACTGAGTCAGCTTCTCTTTGACCTTTACGGTATTTGACTTCAAAGTCGTGTTGTTGCAGTTCAAGCGCCCAACGCGCTATTCTGCCTGATGGACTTTCAATTGAGTTTAGCCACTTCAGTGCCATGTGATCCGTTATGACCACAAAATGGTAGCCTTCCAGGTATGGCCGCAGCTTTCTGATTCCCCACACTATGGATAGACACTCTTTTTCAGTTGCCGAATAGTTCTGTTCGGCTCCGTTTAGTGTCCTACTGGCGTACGATATTACCCTTTCACCTTGCTCCGAAGGTTGGGTCAATATCGCACCCAGGCCATAGTTACTTGCATCCGTCTGCAAGCAAAATGTTTTTGAGAAATCCGGGCATGCCAATACTGGGGACTGAGTCAGCTTCTCTTTGACTGTGTCAAAAGCTACTTGCCGCTCCTCAGTCCACTCCCATTTTGCGCCTTTTTTCATCAATGCGTTCAGAGGTGCTACTTTCGTCGCGAAATCTGGTACGAAGCGCCTGTACCATGATGCCACGCCCAGGTACTGTCGTAACTCCTTTACGTTGCTTGGCGGCTTCAATTCTGCGATTGCATTAACTTTCTCCGAATCTGTGCGAATTCCTTCCTCATTGACTCTGTGGCCCAAATATTTCAACTCCTTTTTAAAGAAATCACATTTGTCCACGTTGATGCGCAGATTTGCTTCCCGTAGCCGCCGAAATACCTCTTTGATATTTTCCATATGATCTTCGCGCGTTCTTCCGATGACTATAATGTCATCTAGATATGCAAACGCGTGTGGCATCATTTCGGGTCCAATAACACGATCCAAAGCCCTCTAAAAAGTTGCCGGTGCCGAGTTTAACCCAAATGGCATTACTTTCCACTGGTACAATCCTTTGCCTGGGACTGTAAATGCTGTCAGTGGTCGGCTCGCTTTCTCCATCGGGATCTGCCAGTACCCATCTTTCAGATGCAAGCTAGTGATGAAGTGGGCTTCACGTAGCTGATCTAAAATGTGGTGCACTCTTGGTAATGGATACGCGTCCTTAATGGATCGGCTGTTGAATTGCCTTAAATCCACGCACAGTCGCCATTTGCCATTCTTCTTTTTCACCATCACGATTGGTGCGCTGTGTGGGCTGTTTGATGGCTCTATGCAACCTTTCGCAAGGAGTTCCTCTACTTGCTGGTTAATTTCCGCTTGCATTTTTGGATTCTTTGGAAAATAACGCTGTTTTATAGGCCTGTCGTCGCTCATCACAATTTTGTGTTCCGTAATTTGTGATGTGCCCTTTAGGTGTTTGAAGGCTGCAACTTCCCGCAATAGAAATTCATTAATTTCTTGCTCCTCGTGTAGATTTTTGCTTTCAATAGTTGGGACAACTGCCACCGACAGTCTCTCTTCCAGCTTTCCAACCTTGTGCCGTCATGCTGGGATGGTGACTACCAATCCCGCACACTGCAACACTGTGCCCATGCCAGTCAGAAAATCCCAGCCCAGCACCAAATCGTTGATCACACCAGGCATAATTAGCAACGCTATTTCCAAACTGCGATGCCCAAGTCTTCTTTCAACCGTTATTTGTTCTGTTTTCCTGCTGTTATGTCCGTCTGCTAACTTCACCTGTCTGCTTGCGACGCTTCTCCGGCCTACAGTGCTCAGTCTACAAGCTAGCTCTTCGCTAACAAAGCTGCTTGTAGCCCCTGTATCGACTGTAGCCTTATACTGACACTCACCGATCCATACGGTGGCAGTCAACTGCGTCCCTTCTTCCTTCAAGTGACCGACTAGCGTCTCGGGGTGGACCTTGGCGGCTCCCGCTCGCCGCTCGATGGCGGACGCCGCTGGCCGTTTCCCGACTGACAACATAGTGCTGTCCGCTGACCGATTCTGCCACAGACCCAGCAGAACTCCAGCATTGGGTTTCGGCACTCTATCGCCCAGTGTCTCTCATTTCCACACACGCGACATGCCCTTCTTTGGTTGTTTATATGTGTCCTGGCATGATTTTGCTGGGTCCTAGGTGTTGGGGTTGGCCGTTTGTGCATTTCTCCAGTGTGCTGGTTCTGCTCCTCCATGGCCATAAATCGTGTTCGATTTGCACGACTCTGATGGTGGTCGCGTCCATTTTGCTGCGTATCTCGGTGTTGTTGAGGCTGTTGTTGTTGGTGTTGGCTGTATTGTTGTTGGGCTGTTGCACTTTGTAGCCTCAGTCTCAGCCTATCCTTTTCTAGTTCTTCGAACTCTTCTGCCAGTTGCATCAGCTCGGTCAAATTCGAGAACTGGTTTGGCCGTGCGTATCCGCGCAAGTCAGGAAGGCTGTTGGTGTAAATGGTGCGCACTTCCTTCTCTGTGGAGAGTCGTAGGGGTCTCATCAGAGTCTGCATCTCAACCATATAGACTTTAAAAGGCTCATCCAGAGCTTGCCGCCGTCTGCGTACTTCGTCGTACAAATTTTCAAAATAATCTCGAGGTAAGAAATATTCTTGAAAACTGTCGATAAAATCCACCCATGTGGTCCAATGCCTGTTGTGAGCTATGTACCACTTAAGTGCCATTCCTTTCAGCAACTCCGTCATTGCTCTTGGAATTAAATTTAGGTTTAATACATATGTGTCTGCCGACCATTTCACTTGCTCCAAGAATTCGAGAGGCTTCGATAGTCCGTCGAATCGAAAGCTCCACTCTCGTACTTGTTTGGCTACTTTTTGGTATTCACTTGCCCTTGCATTGGTCTGATCATGTGTGTGGGTGTGGCTACGCTCTCCTGGCTGTTGGGTTGTACTCCAGGGCGATCGGCGAGATTCCTGTAAATCTCGCGCCCTAGCCGCCGCGCTGGTGCATGGGACGCTCAGCCTTGCTACGTCTATGCCGGCAAACTCCTTTTCCTCTTCGTATTCCCCTTCCTCGCGCATGAATTCGGGTTCTTTATTCGGCGACTGTCGGCTGTATGTTTTCGCCAGTTCGCTAATGCGAACGCTGTATGAAAGATTATTTTCATGTTGACTTACCCAGTCTCCGAATTGTCTTCGCATATTTTCGACGGTAACTTCAAGTTCCAGACCGAATTCCAATCCACATTTCACTAGTGCATCCTTTTTTAGATTGTACACCCACGAACGAACCATATTGTCGATTATTAATATGTATTTTATTAAAGAAAATTATGTGGTATTAGCCGTAGATCCACAGTTGGGCGCCAGTTGTAACGAACCTAAATTTGTCACGCGGTTTTAGCTGGGCTAACTCTCGCGGTGTTGAGGGTACGTGCCAACAAATTTATATTTGTGGCGGCTGCGGCAATAATAACACAATTTGGGTTTACTTTGTATACATATATTTAAACTGCACTCTCTGCTAGTTTCACGTTGGGTTTTTTTTCAATTTATTAGTACCCTTAAGTGATATTTCTTAGTAGAGTTTTATGAAATCGTACGGACCTTGTGTCGTGGATTTATTTACAATACTGGCGCTCTCGTCGCACCAAATAATCAGAGCCAATGTTACGCCTACTAAACGAGGTTTTAGCTAGCAGCGCCTGAAATTCGCCAGGCTCTACTATGGCCTCCTTGTTACCACAAGGATTTCAGCAATCGTCTCTCCTACTCTCAGGTTCTGGCTTTAGATTCACCTGTCCTTCGCCAGGCTCACAAGTCTGATACTTGGTTTTGATTTGAGGTTGCTTTGCAAATGCAACACACCACAAGGCTTGATAAATTCCGCGTATTGATTTCTTTAGTAAAGGGTTTGTTAATCGCTAAGGATACGATTTGATTCGTCCTTATTTCGATATGAGTCCTTTTATTCTTATATTATCCTTTCGCGCTGGATTCTTGCACTCCGAATCCTTTGTTCACTTTTATGTTGCGCACTGACTTTTCACTTTACTTCGTACTCCGCACTAACTTTGTACTAATTTTGTACTAACTTGCCGCTCTGTCAAAGGCGGCTCCTTTTATACCCTATGCTGTCTCGCTGGACAGGGGCCTGTCAGCGCTGCCAATTTCGCCCAAGGGCAAAGGCCGTTCCAGTGAGTTTTGCCTAGAACAACGGTTTCTCGTTGCTGATCATGCCTGTCGGTGGTGTGACGGTGATCACTATATCTCGTGGATGCACCGCTCACACACCAACGCCACCTTGCCACGACTTTTACGGTACGTGTATTGCGGCTCCCATGTACCAAACATGTACCTTAGCGCTGACATCCTGTGTCAGAGCGAGACAGCATGCGAATTCGCCGCAACTCAGGTCCGGCTGCGGCTATAAATGCAATCGCCTTCTGTGAGGCGCTATACGTGAATATGGCTCCTCACAGTGTGCCCGCTTCCACTGTTGAGTTGCGCGAGATCCAGTGGAGCCAGTGCTTCCAAGAGCACTCTGCCTCTGGAATTCGTTAGAATGCTGCCCCATTCCAGTGCCCATGCATTAAAATAGCCCGCGAGAATAATTCTGCTATGACCCCTGGCATCGTCAACAAGTTGCTCCAAGATTGCTGAGAAAGCGGCGAGTGATAAGCTTGGCGCGAAGTAACAGCTTTAGATGCAAAAGCTGCCCAGTTCTGCTCTCACAAAACCTTCAAACTCCTGCACTTCAGTCAGCTGCTGGGTTGTACCACATACCCACAACGCAGCCTTCTTGCTAGTGCCCGATGCCCAGATACCTGATGGTGCGATCGGCACCCGATGAGGCTCACTTAATATGCATACATCAATGCAATTCTCTTTAGTTGACTGCTCCAGAAGCGACTGAGCGGCCATGCAATGATTAAGGTTTAGCTGCAGTAACCTTAACATTTCGTTCGCTCTACAGCTGCTTTGTAAGCCGGGCAGGTAAAACTACCCGTAGTGTGTTCCGCGCTTCCTGACGCCTGCTTAGAGCACAGCCAGCACTTTGGTGGCTTGCTGCACGTTCTCGCCTCGTGACCAGCCTCGCCACACCTGTAGCACGTACCCTTTCGGTCGTCGTTGCTTGTGCATTTCGCTGCAATGTGCCCAAACGCCAGGCATTTATAACACCGTAGTGGCTGCACAATGGGACGTATGTGGCCAACAGGCCACAACGCGGATTTTACCCAAATCCAGTAACCGTCCGGCTAAAGCGGTTGGAAGCACCAACGTTGCCGACGATGTGCCGCTACGAAGGGCATGAACAGAGCGGACTGCATCGACCGTAAGGCTTGAGGCGTCTATGGCCTTCTGGACTGCTTCGATTAACTCCTCCTTTGTTGATAGTCCGTCTAAGTTGCGGATTTTGACTCGCTGGACGTCTACTAGCGTTTTGACCTTCGCCTTGTCACCCATCGCTTTTGCCATGGCTGCTTGCACTTCCTCAGAGCTGTGCGAAGGCTTTTTATTTAGACGCAGCAGCAGGTCACCATTGGCTGTTCGCCTGATCCTCTGTACATCTTCGCAGTATTGGCGCAAAGATGAGTCGGTTTTTGCGACGCGAAGCATGTCGGCGTAGCTGCAGACGTCAACCCCAGAGATTGCGATTGCGTCCGCACGATTTCGCCTGTGTGACTGCTGCCTTGGCTTCACCTTCGACCAGGTCGATTGTGGTGCCGTCTGTGGTGCTGCGTTTGGTGGCGCTTTTGGTGCCACTTTTGGTGCCACTGATAGTTCCCTCGGTGCCACCTGGGGGGCTTTAGAGGGGGCTTGCCTAGTTTTTTTTAGTTGGAGTGTTGCGCTGATCAGGCAACTCTCTTTGTCAATAAGGCGTTGGTTTGCTACCTTCGCTACGGACAACGCTAGGGCGGTGAGTTGTCATCTCCATGTCCCTGCAGCGAGGACAGTCCGAGATTGTTGGTGTCGTCTGGGTAATGCCAGCTGCTTCTTGGGGCTTGCTAAGCTTAAGAGCTGCCTCGTGCAGCTTGACGATCTTTAAAAGCTCATCGCGCATCAATGTATTAATGTGGCGTTGGCCACTTGCCCATCTCTTCCTTGCCCATCTCTTCCAGCGCCCTTTGCAAAGTGCCTGGTAGCTTCACTGCTTTCGCAACTGGCCAGACATCTGGTTTCGTCAAATGCGCTGCTGGTGGGGTTTGCAGCGGTGTGGGAAGCGCAGCGTCTTCGATGCCGTGTGTGGAGTGTTGTGCGTATGCCTGTGTGCGTGTGCCTGTGTGTCGATGCCGGGTGTGTGGAGTGTGTGTGCGTATGCCTGTGTGCGTGCGCCTGTGTGTCGATGCCGGGTGTGTGGAGTGTGTGTGCTTATGCCTGTGGGTGTGCGGGTGTCGATGCCAGGTGTGGGTAGTGTGTGTGTACTGCTGCTGACGTTGCTATCGGGCGCTACCACTGATCGTGGCCGTTGCTGTTATTGCTGCTGTGGTGGCGGATGCAGCCTGTGGTTGTCGCTGTTGTCGTTGTTGTCGCTTCGTTGCCCTCTTTGGCCGCGTTGATGTTGCCGTTGCACTTAATTCTCGCGTACCGATTGCCTTAGGCCCGCTCCGCTGCATTAAAACTGCAATATCATTTTCGAGCTTTTCTTCTTCCTCTTCCACAGCTTGCATTCCCCCGGAACGCGCAAAATACCAACTCGTTCCGCGCGGAGCATAATTTTGCGTTTGCGTTTACGCAAATGCGAGCGGAGCACTAGCTTGCGTTTAGATTTACGCAAATGTGAGTGGAGCATGGTATATGTAATCACAAGATAACATAAACGACGTCACGAACGAAAAACATAAATGTGCGGTAGCTGACCGCTACCTTACACCCTCTCCATGCTTCGGGGGGCGGTGACGGACGGTGACCTTCCCGGCTTTTGACACCTTCACCTGGAACACATGGCCTTCCGTCTCTATGAGGTACTTGGTACCGTAGATGGGGTTGCTCCGTACCGCCACCTCGACGCTGTCTCGGACATCCTGTGGTAGCAACCCTCCCGTTCCTTCTACCCGCCAGCTCTCCGGGGCCATCACCCAGTCGATGGCGTAGAGTAGTAGGTCGTCGAAACCCGAAACGTCATCCGCGAGGCTTAGCGTAGATAGCACCTCGTCGATTGCGTCGTCGGACGGCCATCCAGGGTCCACCCTCAGGTCTCTCCAGGGGTCTATCGTGGGTAGGGGTACGCCTGAGGTGGAGTCGGGGACTTCGGGTTCTTCGGGGATGTCCTCGGGCGGCACGTAAATGTCCGTGGCACGGCTGTCGTCAGAGTGGTATCCTTCGGGGTCCACGTATTTTTGGCAGTGCCCCTCTAGCCCGAACAGGATGCGTCCCTCTGCTTCAGACATCTTCTCGCTGTAACACAATGGAGTCGTAATTTTAATTTGCATAATCCTACCTACAGTGCGGTTTGTGATAGGGTCTGAAGGACTTGACACAGGGATGAGGAAAGGTGGACTTGGTTTGGGTCTGGGTGACATTCGGGGAATCCTCGTCGGGGTCGGAGTGAAACGGCTTCAAGTCTGCCAAACTAGCCATTCGACGTTTATGAGTCTCCAAATGCTGTAGGCGTACGACATTCGGGGATACGAACTTTTTTAGTTCATATGGCCCATCGAACTTCGGTGCTAGTTTCGCTGCAAATCCCTCTGCTGCGTTACTCAGAACGTGATGCTTGACCAGCACTTGCGTTCTCACGGTAGGGCGCCAGTCTCGACGGCGAAGGTTGTACTGCTTAGCTTGGTCCTGGGAAGCTCTCTGCACGTTTTGCTTCACGACCTCGAAGACTTTTTGCAGCTCTGTGGCTCGGTTCTCGGGATTCGTCTCCAATCGTCCACTCCCTGACGTAATTTCGTCATATAACGCGCTCGGTAGACGGGGCTCACATCCTTGAACCAATAATGCGGGGCTGAATCCTGTCGTATCGCAAAAGCTGGTATTGATGGCTAACATGATTTCTGGGAGCAACTCATCCCACGAGCTCTGGTGTCCCTCGACGTATTGAGCCAGCAGATGGTACCAAACGGTTCTTCCACTTTCCAGGTCAACATTTTCCCAGCGGGCTTCAGCTGGCTCACCTTATATGCCTGACAATTGGCACATCGTCGTACATATCGGGTTACGTCTTTAAACAGACCGGGCAAGTAATACCCCTGCATGGCACGGCTGGCTGTCTTCCGTATCCCTAGGTGACCAGCGGTAGGGTTGTCATGGCACTCCTTGAGGACGCGGGAGCGTTGTTCGGATGACACACAGATCTTCCAGGGTATGTAATCCTCCTTGGTTGGGCGTAGACCTAGATGTCGGTACACCTGATTTGGGGTGGTCCTCGATGCGCTTAGTCAGCTTGAGGAGCCATGGACACATAACAGCTTCGACTCGTGCCGTCTGTATCGTCTACTCCAGTGATTGCCTGGATATTGCATCTGCCCCGACGTTAAGCTTCCCTCGGCGATAATTAATATCAAATTGATATTGCTGCAACTCGAGTGCCCACCTCGCAATTCGTCCCCTCGGATTGTCGATGCTTTTTAGCCACTTTAATGCAAGGTTATCCATAATCATGTCAAATTTATAGCCCTCCAGGAAGCACTTAAGTTTGCGGATGGCCCAAACGATGGCCAGACATTCCTTCTCCGTCGCTGAGTTATTCTCTTCGAGCTTTGACAACCGCCGGCTGACGTAGGCTATCACCCGCTCTGCTCCGTCTATCTCCTGCGTCAATACTGCTCCCAATCCATAATCGCGTGGCGTCGGTCTGCACTACGAATTTTGCCGAGAAGTCCGGACAGGTGAGGACTGGGGCCTCAGTGAGGCGTAGCTTAAGCTCCTCGAAGGCAGCTTGCTGGGACTCCCCCCATTGCCAACGTTTGCTCTTTCGGAGTAGCAGAGACATCGGCTGCACTACTTCCGCGAAGTTTGCCACAAATCTCCGATACCATGACGCTATTCCCAAGCAACGGCGCAGCTCGCGTATGTTTGTTGGTGTGGTGAGCTGTCGAACAGCGGCGATTTTCTCCGGGTCCGAGTGAATCCCTAGCCCTCTGATGACATTGCCTAGATACGCTATACTTCGGCGAAAGAATTTGCACTTGGCCTTGTTCAAGCGCAGATTCGTTATTTGCAGGTGGCGAAGCACTTCTTGGAGGTTCCTCAGGTGATCCTCTATGTCTACGCCGGTGATGATGATGTCATCGAGGTAGGCGAAGGCATACGGTTCTATAGCGGGGCCTATGACTCCATCAAGTGCTCTCTGAAACGTCGCCGGTGCAGAATGCATGCCGAAAGGCATAACTTTCCAGTGGAACAGGCCTCTTCCCGGTACAGTGAATGCCGTGTACTGACGGCTGTTGCGCGCCATAGGGATCTGCCAGTATCCACTTTTCAGGTCCAACGTGGTGATGTACTTCGCATTTCGGAGTCTCTCCAAAATGTGATGCATCCTCGGCAGTGGGTACGCAGCTGGGACGGAACTTGCATTCAACTGTCGGTATCAATGCACATGCGGATGTCCCCCGTCTTCTTCCCCACCAACACTATTGCTACACTCGTTCTCGTTCTCGCAGTAGTTCGTCCACCTGCTCGTAGATCACCTTCTGCATAGCTGGATTCTTCGGGTAGTATCTCTGTTTGATGGGTCTCTCGTCGCGCATGGTAATCACGTGTTCCGCGATGTGCGACACGCCCTTCAAGCCATCAAACAAAGCTAGTTCCCACTCTAGAAACTCCCGTACCCGAGGGTCTCAGCTTCACGATCGTCTTCCGTCTTAGCTGGATCCGGTAAATTTTGGGCGGCTGCGATGTATTCAATTCTTTTCCCCAAAGGGGAACGAGGACGTTGGGTGGTATGCCACCCTCAAGTGGCCCTCGTAAAATGTCGCCTTCCTTGGGCAGGATTCCCTCCTCGTCGGTATTGCTCATCTTCTGGTCTTCGCCAGGATCGGTTGGAGTAGCCTCGATGGTCCCCTCTCTACCAGTGCGAATCCGTCGGTGCCCTAGAGGTCACCCCGCGACTGCAGACATCAGGTGTCTCACGAGTGCTTGGATTTTCCTCTCTTGGGGCTTTTGGGGTTGGGATGGTTTGCTTCTGGTAAGACGTGTTCTCCGTCTCCCTAGAGGGCACCTTTCGACTGTAGACATCGGGTGTATCACGAGTGCTTGGATCTTCCTCCCTCGGGGCTCTTGGGGCTGGGATAGGTGGCTCCTGGTTGTATCCGGTCGTTCGTGCCCTCCGTCGGCCGTTCGGGCTCTGAAACAATCCGGGTGTTAACTGTAACTCCTAAGCGCCGAAGGACAAGGTGGCTTCTACGGCACAGAGGAAGTCGATCCCCAAGATCAGGTCGTCGATTCCTGTAGGCAGTATTAGTAAGAGCAAACAGACGCGTTGTTCCCCGAGCTGTATGGCAGCGGTACATGCCTGGGTGATAGTGGTATGTGACCCATCCGCCAGCCTTACTATCACTTGCAAGTTTTGTTGTCCCCGGGTGGACAGTTGCTTTGCGACCGCTCGCTTACGAAACTCCTCGTAGCTCCAGTGTCGATAGTAGCCAGGAAAGGTTTCCCTTCTAAATTTACTCTGGCTACTATCCTTGCGTCCTCGAGTCGTATGACTCCGTTTACTTCCATTGGTTGACCCTTGCTCCCCCCTGGTCCGGATTCGAGGAGGGAGAATGGATGTTTTAAGGGGACGTGTAAGAGGCGAAGAGACTTAAATTTTGAGGCTTTGACAACAACAGGGCACGAAATAAGGACAGAAACAACAAGAAAACGTAACATAGTTCTGGCTTAGGGCCCTGGACTCCCTAAGTACTATGTTGTGGTGGTTCTTTAAGCCACCATGATGTTATACTCCCAAAAGTGTTTGCCAGTGTCCCTGCTCGGGCGCCATCTGTAAAAACGTAATTTCTCAGACCAAGGTTGGCGTCTCAGTCGCGTCCAGGGGTTTTACAGAAAATTTGTAAATTTTCTGGGACACTGGAGGAGCTGTGCCAGAGTATACCTAGGGGTCGGGGCAATAGAGGAAAGCGTGGGGGGAATAGCGGGGGGTTCGTGAGCATGCCTTACGCACTAGCGACGATTTGAGAGGCACTCGAAGGAATAGGTTGGTTAGTCCAGAGTAATACTCGGAGAACTAGCAAATCATTCCCGCGAAAGGCTCTTCGTCGCCGACCAGGGCGTCGGGCGAAGTTCTGTGTTAGTACGGGAGGGTGAGAGTCAACCAGCCAACTAGTCAGGCCGAGGGTAAGACCCGGAAGCCTGCGCACTAACTGCCTAATCCCATCCGACCGCACCAGTCACCGGCCGCGTCCTTGAGAAGCTCTCGAACGCGGGTGAGAGATACGAGTGAGAGGATTTCGTCACGCATAGAGTAAGACTCGGAATGCGTGCCCATCCTCCACCCGATCTCTCACATCTGCAACGCCTGGGTATTACCCACTCGTCGCTTCACGTGGGACATACCCAAGAGACAGGCGTCGCAGAATCTAGAGTAAAACTCGGAGGATTCGCTAGCATACCCCTCAGGTTTGCCACCCCGATAGATGTCTAGAACGCCTGCCGACGCTGTGGACAATCGGGCCATTTCAACCGGGATTGCGGGAACCCACAGGTGATCTACTGTTGGCAGTGCGGACGACGAGGAGTCCGGACAATATAATGCTGTACACACTCGTCGGGAAACGGAATGCCTCCCTCCTCGAATCCGGACCAGGGGGGAGCAAGGGTCATTCAATGGAAGTAAACGGAGTCATACGACTCGAGGACGCAAGGATAGTAGCCAGAGTAAATTTAGAAGGGAAACCTTTCCTGGCTACTATCGACACTGGAGCTACGAGGAGTTTCGTAAGCGAGCGGTCGCAAAGCAATTGTCCACCCGGGGACAACAAAACTTGCAAGTGATAGTAAGGCTGGCGGATGGGTCACATACCACTATCACCCAGGCATGTACCGCTGCCATACAGCTCGGGGAACAACGCGTCTGTTTGCTCTTACTAATACTGCCTACAGGAATCGACGACCTGATCTTGGGGATCGACTTCCTCTGTGCCTTAGAAGCCACCTTGTCCTTCGGCGCTTAGGAGTTACAGTTAACACCCGGATTGTTTCAGAGCCTGAACGGCCGACGGAGGGCACGAACGACCGGATACAACCAGGAGCCACCTATCCCAGCCCCAAGAGCCCCGAGGGAGGAAGATCCAAGCACTCGTGATACACCCGATGTCTACAGTCGAAAGGTGCCCTCTAGGGAGACGGGGAACACGTCTTACCAGAAGCAAACCATCCCAACCCCAAAAGCCCCAAGAGAGGAAAATCCAAGCACTCGTGAGACACCTGATGTCTGCAGTCGCGGGGTGACCTCTAGGGCACCGACGGATTCGCACTGGTAGAGAGGGGACCATCGAGGCTACTCCAACCGATCCTGGCGAAGACCAGAAGGTGAGCAATACCGACGAGGAGGGAATCCTGCCCAAGGAAGGCGACATTTTACGAGGTCCACTTGAGGGTGGCATACCACCCAACGTCCTCGTTCACCTTTGGGGAAAAGAATTGAATACATCGCAGCCGCCCAAAATTTACCGGATCCAGCTAAGACGGAAGACGATCGTGAAGCTGAGACCCTCGGGTACGGGAGTTTCTAGAGCGGGAACTAGCTTTGTTTGATGGCTTGAAGGGCGTGTCGCACATCGCGGAACACGTGATTACCATGAGCTACCCGAAGAATCTGGAATGTTATGCCTTTCGGCTTGCATTCTGCACCGGCGACGTTTCAGAGAGCACTTGATGAAGTCATAGGCCCGCTATGGAACCGTATGCCTTCGCCTACCTCGATGACATCATCATCACCGGCGTAGACATAGAGGATCACCTGAGGAACCTCCAAGAAGTGCTTCGCCACCTGCAAATAACGAATCTGCGCTTGAACAAGGCCAAGTGCAAATTCTTTCGCCGAAGTATAGCGTATCTAGGCAATGTCATCAGAGGGCTAGGGATTCACTCGGACCCGGAGAAAATCGCCGCTGTTCGACAGCTCACCACACCAACAAACATACGCGAGCTGCGCCGTTGCTTGGGAATAGCGTCATGGTATCGGAGATTTGTGGCAAACTTCGCGGAAGTAGTGCAGCCGATGTCTCTGCTACTCCGAAAGAGCAAACGTTGGCAATGGGGGGAGTCCCAGCAAGCTGCCTTCGAGGAGCTTAAGCTACGCCTCACTGAGGCCCCAGTCCTCACCTGTCCGGACTTCTCGGCAAAATTCGTATTGCAGACCGACGCCAGCGATTATGGATTGGGAGCAGTATTGACGCAGGAGATAGACGGAGCAGAGCGGGTGATAGCCTACGTCAGCCGGCGGTTGTCAAAGCCCGAAGAAAATAACTCAGCGACGGAGAAGGAATGTGTGGCCATCGTTTGGGCCATCCGCAAACTGAAGTGCTTCCTGGAGGGCTATAAATTCGACATGATTACGGATCACCTTGCATTGAAGTGGCTAAACAGCATCGACAATCCGAGGGGACGAATTGCGAGGTGGGCACTCGAGTTGCAACAATATCAATTTGATATTCACTATCGCCGAGGGAAGCTTAACGTCGGGGCAGATGCACTATCCAGGCAATCACTGGAGGAGACGATACAGACGGCACGAGTCGAAGCTGTTATGTGTCCATGGCTCCTCAAGCTGACTAAGCGCATCGAGGACCACCCCAAAACAGGTGTAGCGACATCTTGGTCTACGCCCAACCGAGGAGGATTACATACCCTGGAAGATCTGTGTGTCATCCGAACAACGCTCCCGCGTCCTCAAGGAGTGCCATGACAACCCTACCGCTGGTCACCTAGGGATACGGAAGACAGCCAGCCGTGCCATGCAGGGGTATTACTTGCCCGGTCTGTTTAAAGACGTAACCCGATATGTACGACGATGTGCCAATTGTCAGGCATATAAGGTGAGCCAGCTGAAGCCCGCTGGGAAAATGTTGACCAGGCAAGTG
The DNA here is from genome assembly GCA_030179655.1 of Scaptomyza flava. Taxonomy (NCBI): domain Eukaryota; kingdom Metazoa; phylum Arthropoda; class Insecta; order Diptera; family Drosophilidae; genus Scaptomyza; species Scaptomyza flava. The sequence goes on from JARNME010000404.1 coordinate 54,687,420, forward strand.
GAAGAACCGTTTGGTACCATCTGTTCCGACTTCGTTGGCCCCCTCCCACTATCCAAACACGGAAACACCATGCTCCTGGTGTTCTTTGATCACTTCTCTAAATGAGTAGAGCTGGTACCCTTACGCAAGGCTACGACCGTGCATTTGGAACGAGCGTTCAGGGAGCGAATACTGTGCCGCTTCGGGGTACCACGGTGCTTTGTATGCGACAACGGGACACATTTCACCAGTCGATCGTTTAGTCGATTCTGCGAAAAGCTAGGGATGGAGCTACAGCACACCGCTCCCTACAGCCCCCAACAGAATCCAACGGAGAGGGCGAACCGGACGATCAAGACCATGCTGGCTCAATACGTCGAGGGACACCAGAGCTCGTGGGATGAGTTGCTCCCAGAAATCATGTTAGCCATCAATACCAGCGTTTCCGATACGACAGGATTCAGCCCAGCATTCTTGGTTCAAGGATGTGAGCCCCGTCTACCGAGCGCGTTATATGACGAAATTACGTCAGGAAGTGGACGATTGGAGACGAATCCCGAGAACCGAGCCACAGAGCTGCAAAAAGTCTTCGAGGTCGTGAAGCAAAACGTGCAGAGAGCTTCCCAGGACCAAGCTAAGCAGTACAACCTTCGCCGTCGAGACTGGCGCCCTACCGTGAGAACGCAAGTGCTGGTCAAGCATCACGTTCTGAGTAACGCAGCAGAGGGATTTGCAGCGAAACTAGCACCGAAGTTCGATGGGCCATATGAACTAAAAAAGTTCGTATCCCCGAATGTCGTACGCCTACAGCATTTGGAGACTCATAAACGTCGAATGGCTAGTTTGGCAGACTTGAAGCCGTTTCAACTCCGACCCCGACGAGGATTCCCCGAATGTCACCCAGACCCAAGAACCAAGTCCACCTTTCCTCATCCCTGTGTCAAGTCCTTCAGACCCTCTCACAAACCGCACTGTAGGTAGGATTATGCAAATTAAAATTACGACTCCATTGTGTTACAGCGAGAAGATGTCTGAAGCAGAGGGACGCATCCTGTTCGGGCTAGAGGGGCACTGCCAAAAATACGTGGACCCCGAAGGATACCACTCTGACGACAGCCGTGCCACGGACATTTACGTGCCGCCCGAGGACATCCCCGAAGAACCCCTAGTCCCCGACTCCATCTCAGGCGTACCCCTACCCACGATAGACCCCTGGAGAGACCTGAGGGTGGACCCTGGATGGCCGTCCGACGACGCAATCGACGAGGTGCTATCTACGCTAAGCCTCGCGGATGACGTTTCGGGTTTCAACGACCTACTACTCTACGCCATCGACTGGGTGATGGCCCCGGAGAGCTGGCGGGTAGAAGGAACGGGAGGGTTGCTACCACAGGATGTCCGAGACAGCGTCGAGGTGGCGGCACGGAGCAACCCCATCTACGGTACCAAGTACCTCATAGAGACGGAAGGCCATGTGTTCCAGGTGAAGGTGTCAAAAGCCTTGAAGGTCACCGTCCGTCACCGCCCCCCGAAGCATGGAGAGGGTGTGAGGTAGCGATCAGCTACCGCACATTTATGTTTTTCGTTCGTGACGTCGTTTATGTTATCTTGTGATTACATATACCATGCTCCACTTACATTTGCGTAAATCTAAACGCAAGCTAGTGCTCCGCTCGCATTTGCGTAAACGCAAACGCAAAATTATGCTCCGCGCGGAACGAGTTGGTATTTTGCGCGTTCCGGGGGAATGCAAGCTGTGGAAGAGGAAGAAGAAAAGCTCGAAAATGATATTGCAGTTTTAATGCAAATATCAGTTTTCGGAGCGGGCCTAAGGCAATCGGTACGCGAGAATTAAGTGCAACGGCAACATCAACGCGGCCAAAGAGGGCAACGAAGCGACAACAACGACAACAGCGACAACCACAGGGTGCAACCGCCACCACAGCAGCAATAACAGCAACGGCCACGATCAGTGGTAGCGCCCGATAGCAACGTCAGCAGCAGTACACACACACTACCCACACCTGGCATCGACACCCGCACACCCACAGGCATAAGCACACACACACCCGGCATCGACACACAGGCGCACGCACACAGGCATACGCACACACACTCCACACACCCGGCATCGACACACAGGCGCACGCACACAGGCATACGCACAACACTCCACACACGGCATCGAAGACGCTGCGCTTCCCACACCGCTGCAAACCCCACGAGAAACGGCTTCAAGTCTGCAAAACTAGCCATTCGACGCTTATGAGTCACCAAATGCTGTAGGCGTATGACATTCGGGGATACGAACTTCTTTAGTTCATATGGCCCATAGAACTTCGGTACTAGTTTCGCTGCAAATCCCTCTGCTGCGTTACTCAGAACGTGATGCTTGATCAGCACTTGCGTACCCACGGTAGGGCGCCAGTCTCGACGGCGAAGGTTGTTCTGCTTAGCTTGGTCCTGGGATGCTCTCTGCACGTTTTGCTTCACGACCTCGAAGACTTTTTGCAGCTCTGTGGCTCGGGTTTCGGGATTCGTCTCCAATCGTCCACTTCCTGGCGTAACTTCTTCATATAACGCGCTCGGTAGACGGGGCTCACGTCCTTGAACCAAGAATAAGTGGCTGAATCCTGTCCTGTCCTGTAGCCTTCGTAAGGGTACCAGCTCTACTCATTTAGAGAAGTGATCAAACAACACCAGGAGCATGGTGTTTCCGTGTTTGGATAGTGGGAGGGGGCCAACGAAGTCGGAACAGATGGTACCAAACGGTTCTTCCACTTGCCTGGTCAACATTTTCCCAGCGGGCTTTAGCTGGCTCACCTTGTATGCCTGACAATTGGCACATCGTCGTACATATCGGGTTACGTCTTTAAACAGACCGGGCAAGTAATAACCCCTGCATGGCACGGCTGGCTGTCTTCCGTTCCACTAGGTGACCAGCGGTAGGGTTGTCATGGCACTCCTTGAGGACGCGGGAGCGTTGTTCGGATGACACACAGATCTTCCAGGGTACATACCCTCCTCCTCGGTTGGGCGTAGACCTAGATGTCGGTACACCTGATTTGGGGTGGTCCTCGATGCGCTTAGTCAGCTTGAGGAGCCATGGACACATAACAGCTTCGACTCGTGCCGTCTGTATCGTCTCCTCCAGTGATTGCCTGGATAGTGCATCTGCCCCGACGTTAAGCTTCCCTCGGCGATAGTGAATATCAAATTGATATTGCTGCAACTCGAGTGCCCATCTCGCAATTCATCCCCTCGGATTGTCGATGCTGTTAAGCCACTTCAATGCAAGGTGATCCGTAATCATGTCAAATTTATAGCCCTCCAGGAAGCACTTCAGTTTGCGGATGGCCCAAACGATGGCCAGACATTCCTTCTTAGTCGCTGAGTTATTCTCATCGGGCTTTGAGAACCGCCGGCTTACGTAGGCTATCACCCGCTCTGCTCCGTCTATCTCCTGCGTCAATACTGCTCCCAATCCATAATCGCTGGCGTCGGTCTGCAATACGAATTTTGCCGAGAAGTCCGGACAGGTGAGGACTGGGGCCTCAGTGAGGCGTAGCTTAATCTCCTCTAAGGCGGCTTGCTGGGGCTCCCTCCATTCTTAACGTTTGCTCTTACGGAGTAGCAGAGACATCGGCTGCACTTCTTCCGCGAAGTTTGCCACAAGTCCCCGATACCATGACGCTATTCCCAAGCAACGGCGCAGCTCGCGTATGTTTGTTGGTGTGGTGAGCTGTCGAACAGCGGCGATTTTCTCCGGGTCCGAGTGAATCCCTAGCCCTCTGATGACATGGCCTAGATACGCTTTGCTTCGGCGAAAGAACTTGCACTTGGCCTTGTTCAAGCGCCGATTCGTTTTGCGCAGGCGGCGAAGCACTTCTTGGAGGTTCCTCAGATGATCCTCTATGTCTACGCCGGTGATGATGATGTCATCGACGTAGGCGAAGGCATACGATTCTATACGTGGTGATGTACTTCACTTTTCGGAGTCTCAGCAGCTGAGGTGGAACTTGCATTCAACTGTCGGTATCAATGCACATGCGGATGTCCCCCGTCTTCTTCCCCACCAACACTATTGCTACACTCGTTCTCGTTCTCGTTCTCGCAGTAGTTCGTCCACCTGCTCGTAGATCACCTTCTGCATAGCTGGATTCTTCGGGTAGTATCTCTGTTTGATGGGTCTCTCGTCGCGCATGGTAATCACGTGTTCCGCGATGTGCGACACGCCCTTCAAGCCATCAAACAAAGCTAGTTCCCACTCTAGAAACTCCCGTACCCGAGGGTCTCAGCTTCACGATCGTCTTCCGTCTTAGCTGGATCCGGTAAATTTTGGGCGGCTGCGATGTATTCAATTCTTTTCCCCAAAGGGGAACGAGGACGTTGGGTGGTATGCCACCCTCAAGTGGACCTCGTAAAATGTCGCCTTCCTTGGGCAGGATTCCCTCCTCGTCGGTATTGCTCACCTTCTGGTCTTCGCCAGGATCGGTTGGAGTAGCCTCGATGGTCCCCTCTCTACCATTGCGAATCCGTCGGTGCCCTAGAGGTCACCCCGCGACTGCAGACATCAGGTGTCTCACGAGTGCTTGGATTTTCCTCTCTTGGGGCTTTTGGGGTTGGGATGGTTTGCTTCTGGTAAGACGTGTTCTCCGTCTCCCTAGAGGTCACCTTTCGACTGTAGACATCGGGTGTATCACGAGTGCTTGGATCTTCCTCCCTCGGGGCTCTTGGGGCTGGGATAGGTGGCTCCTGGTTGTATCCGGTCGTTCGTGCCCTCCGTCGGCCGTTCAGGCTCTGAAACAATCCGGGTGTTAACTGTAACTCCTAAGCGCCGAAGGACAAGGTGGCTTCTAAGGCACAGAGGAAGTCGATCCCCAAGATCAGGTCGTCGATTCCTGTAGGCAGTATTAGTAAGAGCAAACAGACGCGTTGTTCCCCGAGCTGTATGGCAGCGGTACATGCCTGGGTGATAGTGGTATGTGACCCATCCGCCAGCCTTACTATCACTTGCAAGTTTTGTTGTCCCCGGGTGGACAATTGCTTTGCGACCGCTCGCTAACGAAACTCCTCGTAGCTCCAGTGTCGATAGTAGCCAGGAAAGGTTTCCCTTCTAAATTTACTCTGGCTACTATCCTTGCGTCCTCGAGTCGTATGACTCCGTTTACTTCCATTGGTTGACCCTTGCTCCCCCCTGGTCCGGATTCGAGGAGGGAGGCATTCCGTTTCCCGACGAGCGTGTACAGCATTATATTGTCCGGACTCCTCGTCGTCCGCACTGCCAACAGTAGATCACCTGTGGGTTCCCGCAATCCCGGTTGAAATGGCCCGATTGTCCTCAGCGTCGGCAGGCGTTCTAGACATCTATCGGGGTGTCTGGGCTAGTCCCGAGTGTCCCTGGGGCACTGTCACGGAATGGGTTGCGGTGCCGTGGTGTCGGTGTGGGCATTTGGGGACTCGCTGCTGCAGGTCTATGTGTGATTTGGGGCTTCGTGTGGGGCTTGAGTTGCACTTCCCTTTCGTGGACTATCTCGTAGTGCGTGGCCAACTGTGTAAGCTGGCTCAGGCAACTTACCTCGTGACGCCGAATATAAAGCTGGTATTTTGGTAGCAGGTTCCATCGAGGTTCCATCGAAGGTGATTCCCCAGCGCTGAACTTTCTCTGCCAATGCTCCATATGGGACCTCGTGCCTTGTGGTTGTTGAGCCTTGTGGTGAACTGTGCCGGGGACGTGGTGGTGATCTTCCAGCGAGTCGGGTTGGATCAGGTCCAGGAACAGCTCCATCTGTGTTCGTCACGGTAATCACGGGTCAGATTGGAGCGACCGAGCTGGCATCTCAGGGTGATGGGCTCCGTGAACGCTGCTTCTTACCTTTGTCACTTTAATCGGCTGGAGAGATATCCCGGTACTTCGTTTCTAACTCCGAGAAAGGCGCTAGGAGAGTGCCCGGATGGTCACTCTTGGATATGAATCCTGCGACTCGGCTGCGCAGGTCAGTCACGGTGCCCTCTGCGTCGAGCCCAAACTCACTGGTCAAAACACAAGTTCGTCCTTACGGCGATAGTAAATCCAGCTGACATTCACCATGATGTTATCTACTGTGGATATGTAAAAAAAAAATATTTTTTTTTGTTATCCTTGGCAAGTTTTATTTATTATTATCCTTCGAGAGGATCTGTAGATTTTATTTATTATTATCCTTCGGGAGGATCTGTAGATTTTATTTATTGTTATCCTTCGAGAATATCTGTAGGATATTATTATCCTTCGAGAGGATCTGTAGGTTTATTTATTATTATCCTTCCACAGGATCTGTACGTTTAATTTATTATTATCCTTCGAGAGGATCTGTAGAGTTTATTTATTATCATCCTTCGATAGGATCTGTAGGTTTTATTTATTATTATCCTTCGAGAGGATCTGTAGGTTTTATTTATTATTATCCTTCGAGAGGATCGTTGCGTCGCACTGTGATGTGGTCGGATGCTGGATGTTTTAAGGGGACGTGTAAGAGGCGAAGAGACTTAAATTTTGAGGCTTTGACACACGGGCACGAAATAAGGACAGAAACAACAAGAAAACGTAACATAGTTCTGGCTTAGGGCGACCCTGGACTCCCTAAGTACTATGTGGTGGTGGTTCTTTAAGCCACCATGATGTTATACTCCCAAAAGTGTTTGCCAGTGTCCCTGCTCGGGCGCCATCTGTAAAAACGTAATTTCTCAGACCAAGGTTGGCGTCTCAGTCGCGTCCAGGGGTTTTACAGAAAATTTGTAAATTTTCTGGGACACTGGAGGAGCTGTGCCAGAGTATACCTAGGGGTCGGGGCAATAGAGGAAAGCGTGGGGGGAATAGCGGGGGGTTCGTGAGCATGCCTTACGCACTAGCGACGATTTGAGAGGCACTCGAAAGAATAGGTTGGTTAGTCCAGAGTAATACTCGGAGAACTAGCAAATCATTCCCGCGAAAGGCTCTTCGTCGCCGACCAGGGCGTCGGGCGAAGTTCTGTGTTAGTACGGGAGGGTGAGAGTCAACCAGCCAACTGGTCAGGCCGAGGGTAAGACCCGGAAGCCTGCGCACTAACTGCCTAATCCCATCCGACCGCACCAGTCACCGGCCGCGTCCTTGAGAAGCTCTCGAACGCGGGTGAGAGATACGAGTGAGAGGATTTCGTCACGCATAGAGTAAGACTCGGAATGCGTGCCCATCCTCCACCCGATCTCTCACATCTGCAACGCCTGGGTATTACCCACTCGTCGCTTCACGTGGGACATACCCAAGAGACAGGCGTCGCAGAATCTAGAGTAAAACTCGGAGGATTCGCTAGCATACCCCTCAGGTTTGCCCCACGCGGGCTATGTGAGTGAGGCGCACTCGCTGAAAGGGGGAAAAGGGGGAAAAGGGTAACAAGTAAAGCACACACAAATTTATCTATAATAGGATCTTTATTAATTTTATATCACATACAATAAGACATCTATTTATTACACAAAAGGGGTGGAGATGCTATCCTTGGCCGCACCAAATCTAAGCATGGCTGCCAGAGCAACCTTTGGGCCCATCGCAGATGGCCGTCACTTACCCCTGTGTATGTGTGTATGTATGCCTGTGTACGGGTGTGTATGTAAGCCGGTGTGTGCGTGTATTATGCCTGTGTGTGTGTGCGTAAACCTGGGTGTGTGTGCCTGTGTGTGTGTGTAAGCCTGGGTGTGTGTGTGGATGCCGGCGCGTGCGTGTGAATATGCCGGTGGGTGTGCGTAAGCCTGGGTGTGCGTGCTGGGGTGTATATATATTTATTATTATTTTTTTATTTTATTTTAAAATTATAAAATTTAAGCCTAGTGTTAACATATGCTTAGTGTAAACATACGTAGTCGTTGCCAGCCTCTGCGGGACCGCCGTGAAGCATTGCTTAGCAGAAGCAGTGGCAATGACTACGATGAGCTCGCCCTTTCACTTTTCAGCCATTGTAGCTCTATCATCGTCATGGCTTCAAACGCGCAAACCCCAAACTTCTTGATGCTCTATCATAAGGGCCACCAGGGTAGTTGGAGTTAAGAGCTGGCCCGCCAAGTTTTCCACCACAAATCGCTGCTGGGCGAATCGCCCGCAGTCAAAGATGACGTGCAGAGCGTTCTTCTCCCTGCCATCGTCGCACCAGCTGCACGAAGCAGAGGAGTCATGCTGAAAGCGCTTCAGGTAGCTCCTGATACAACTATGGGCCGTGAGGAGCTGGGTGAGGTAGAATGTAACCATCCCGTGCTTCCTCTCCACCCATCAACGTACATTTGGGATGAGGAGATAAGTCAAACGCCCTTTGTTGGATGAGTCCCACTGCTGTTGCCAGGTCTCGAGGCTCCGCTCGCGGGCAGCCGCCCGAACAGCTCTTCTCTCCGAAGGACCAGCTTCCAGAACTGCCACGGCTTCGAAGGCAGAGATACGGATTGGAGTCATCCCAGCAATCACAAACGCTGCCTCCGAGTTCACAGTGCGGAAGGCACAGCATACACGCAGAGCAGAAAGCCAATAAGTTGTTTCTATGCCCCTCATGTAGCTAGCCACCGATGTAGCGCCGATCCAGATTGGGGCTGCATACATGACCAACTTCATGACGTGCATTAGAAGCAACCTCGTGTGCTTCCTCGGACCTCGCGTGTTTGGCAACATCCCCGCCAATGCGCGCCCGGTAACCGCCGCCTTCCTGTGGACAAACGCGAGATACTCTCCGAAGCTGAGGCGTTTGTCAATGATCACGCCTAGGTAGCGGATCTTATCCTTAGACCTCAACGTGACGCCATCTACCGTGAAATCAACATATTCCACCTTTTTTCTGCTGCTGATGAGCACCGCTTACGTCTTATGAGCAGCCAACTGAAGTCCCACGGATGACAACCATTGAGTCACGGCATCTACGCACCAATTACAGAGCTCAGTGACTCGCCGTAGATCCTTAGCCACCATTACTAAGGCGATGTCATCAGCGTAGCTAACTGCGGTAACCCCCTCTGGTAGCAGGATTCGAAGTATGCCAGTGTATGGGGTGTATATCCTATATCCTATATATACAATGAATTATTATTAGGTAATATAAGCGAAACATAACATTGGCGGTACGCCCGTTAGGTAATATGTCACCAATGCCTATGTTCCACCTAATCCACTTGCTCTCTTCGCTCGCACTCGGCAGATTGGTCATGACTGCCGCCGCGAACGCGCTGAATGCTTATTAATTGACGCTGCTGGCCAGTTTCAAAATCACCAGGTTGTCCAACTCGATGATACAGCCGAAAGCCCTCTCCAGTTCATCTCGGAGCCCGGTAAAGCGTCCACAGTAAAACAAGACGTGTTCGGCATCCTCTACGAACCTATCACCACATGAGGTACAGAACGCTGCACTCTCATGTCCAAGTCGGTGCAAGTACTCACGGAAGCAGCCATGACCACTTAGGAGTTGGGTGGTGTAGTAGTTGAGCTGCCCATGCCGCCGGTTTTGCCACGCTGAAATGCTCGGGATGAGGCGATGCGTCCATCGCCCTTTGCTAGACGCATCCCATTGCCTCTGCCAGGGTACCAAAGTGCGCGTTTTGGCCGCTGTGCGCACTTCATGCTTCTGGGGATTCGAAAGTTCCTTGCCATGAGTTCCCTCGTAGATCTCCGAGATTTCCCTAGCCAGCTCGGCTATAGGAGCTATTCCAGCCAGGACCAGACATGCGTCATCCGAGATGGTTCTGAAGCCGCAAAAAACTCTGATCGCTCCAATACGGTGGGTAACTCTCAGTCCGCGCGTGTAGCTCTCAAAGCGGAAAGCTGATTGCCATATCATCGCCGCATACAGCATCGTCGCTCTTATGACGCTGGATAAAAGGAGTCTCTTGAATTGCTTCGGACCTCTCGTATTTGGCATGATTCGCGAGATCGCACGATTTGCTTAGGCGGCCTTTGTGCTAGCGTTCTCCAAATGATCCTTGAAGCATAGCCTGGTATCCAGCATGACGTCCAGATATTTAATCGCCCTCTTAGACCCGACAGCAGTGTTAGCCACGATGATGTTAGCTGTCTCCACCGCTTTTCAGCTGCTAATGAGCACTGCCTCTGTTTTTTGGGGTGCTATCTGCAGTCCTACTAAGGGGAGCCACTGTATGGCTTTCGCGATAGCTAGGTTGCACTTTTCTTCCACTGCCTTGAGATTCTTGGCGACAACCACTATTGCCACATCGTCAGCAAAGCCCACCAGCTGAACATCGTCTGGCATTGACAGCCGAAAAACGCCGTCATACATGACGTTCCACAGTAGAGGTCCCAGTACCGACCCTTTTAGCACGCCTCCAGAAACTTCGTGCTCCTCCACCGTCTCGCAGGTATCATACCTTAGGATTCTCTCCTTGAAGTAGCTCCTTGTTATCCTGAGTAGGTACTCCGGAAGGTTTAGCGCCTCAAGAGCCTCCCGGATGCAGCCCCATTTAGCCGTATTGAAGGCATTTTTGACGTCCAACGTTGTCACTAGGCAGTACTTCTTGGCGCCGCTTTTCCATCTACATCCAGCTATCGCTCCCGAAGCTATCTCGACTACCTTGCCGATAGCGTCCAGCGTGGATCGTGCTTTGCGAAAGCCAGGCTTCGGTAGGAGGACAAGGCGCTGAATTTTCCAGCGGTTTGGAAACACTCCGTTTCGGAGGCAGCTGTTGTACATGCTCAAAAAGACATCTGGGCGGAGCGCCATTGCTAGCTTGAGCGCTCGGTTGGGAATCCCATCTGGGCGAGGTGACTTGCTGGGCTTTAACCTCGTTGTAGCGTGGCGAATCTCATCAAGCATGATGGGCTCAGTTTGAATGCATGCTTGGCGCAGGCGGGAGCACGCCGATATCCTCATCCACACTGGGAAATAGGTGCCTTACTATCTCCTTCAATGATCTTGGGTCCATGGGGTGGCAGCGTGGAGAGGCATTGAAGCGTTTTTCTACTAGCTTGCAGGCATTGCCCCACGGGTCGTTTTCCGCTGTGTCGCAGAGGTCCAGGAAGCATCTACGCTTGCTGTCTTTAATAAGTTTCTGGAAGCGTCTCCTACTGGCGAGGAATTCCGCCTGACGTTCAGGGAACAGCAGCGATCCACGTGAGCGCTGGTAGCGGCGTCAAGCATAGTTGCATTCGTTTCGAGCCTCAGCGATCTCCTCGTTTCACCAGTATACTGGGGCATGGTGCCTCTGGTACCTTCAGCTCCTAATCATGCTATCATCGCAGGCACGGCTTAGCATCCGCATCGTTTTGTCCACCACATCCTCGGTGCTATCAGTAGTATCAGAGGTCACAGCAGACTCCAGATGGGCACTGAAAGTCCGCATGTCGAGCGTCTCGACACGATACCTAGGCCAGTGGTGAGCTAGAGTATTACAGTGATCCGGGCGTATTCCAAAGGTGCACCACATGGCAACGTGATCACTTGCATTGAAGGAGTCATCGATGCTCCAGGTGGACGAACTGAAGAGCGAGCTACTGACAAATGTTATGTCAACGACCGAGCCCAGTCCAGCTCTGCTGAACGTGTAATGCGTTCCATGATTTAGAACGCCTATGGTAATCTCCTTGTGGTTTTAAATAAAATACTCTTACACTGGCACGTCCGTGCCTTTTGACTTTGGTTTTGTGAATATCTCTTTATTTTAAATCAAAAGAATTCTTAGCCTAAATACATAATTGGGTTGCTTATGTATAAAGCTCTGTCGCAGCAGAGCGGCCGCTGCCGTTGCAGCGGTCAAGAGAGAGAGAGAGAGAGTTGTAGTATATTTATGAATGTATATGCAGAAAAAGAATATACGTATATAAGGCAAGCGCTGGCTTAGCTGGTAAGGGCTAAAGTGCTTAAGTTGCGGATCCCACACTTCGTGGTGGTTGATCAGATTTCAAGTGCGCTGACCGTTTGTGTAGTTGCGTTATATTTGTATATACGTAGCAACAAAGTGTTGCTATGTCTGAAGGTTACATACCCTGCAATATAGTGGGCTTATGACAGATTGTCATGCATACTACATCTCCCTCCTTTTGAAAAATACGTAACTTAGTGTAGTTATTTTAGTTTCTATGTAGCTATATAATTTTTCATATTTTTTTATATTTTTATTTATTTATTTTTTTAATAATTTTTATTTATTATTATTTATTTTTTTGTAAGTAAAAATTTTTTTTTATTTGAATTTTTTTTCTTAGTTTTGTTTTTCTTTTAATAAAAAGTTTAAGCCTATCTTTATGTACTTTTTGTACCTTACCATTTATATCCTTTATGAAAATATTTTCTCTATCATCTATTTGTTCTACTGTGTAAGGTCCTAAATGTGCTGATTCTAGCTTATGGCCAGTTTCATTTCTTAATAAAACCATATCTTCTACTTTTAATTTAAAATTAATTATATTTTTATCGTAGTATTCTTTATTTCTAATTTTATTTTTTTCTAACATAATTCTAGCTCTTTTATAAGCTTGTTCTAGTCTAAATTTACTTTCTCTAGCATAATCTTCTATATTGTACAGTGGATTAATATTATCTATTGTATTAAAATATTGTGGCAAGTTACTTTGCATACCAAAAACTAATTCATATGGACAATAATTATGTGCCATAGAAGGGGTCGTGTTGAAACAGTATACGAAGTATTTTAGCCATACATCCCAATCAGTTTTGTCGACTGATATGTATGAACGAATATATTCATTAAAAGTTCTATGACTTCTTTCTACTGTTCCAACTGTCTGGTGGTGGTGTGCTGTAGACGTTATATTGTCTATTTTTAAATATTTGCACAAGTCATTTATAATAGAATTTTTATATTCAGTTCCCATGTCCGTAATTAACGTCTTCATTGGACCGAACTGTAATATAAAAGATTCAAATATAGCTTTAGCGACAGTATTTGCATTTTTATTTGGGATCGGTATGGCAACAAGATATTTTGTTAAATCGCAAATAAGCGTAACTGCATATTCGTTACTATATTCAGATTTTGGTAATGGACCTACTGTGTCAACTATTACCCTGTCGAAAGCACTTATTGGTGTGTCGGTAATTGTTAAAGGAGTTTAAGTATGTGTTGTTGTTTTTGACATCTGGCATTTTGGACATCTACGTACGTACTCTTTTATATGACGAGTCATATTTTTCCAATAGTAGTGTCTTTTACTTTGGCCAAAGTTTTTGTTATGCCCGTGTGTCCTCCTTGTATGGGAATATCATGAAATGTAAACAAAATTGCTTCTTTTTCTGTATCGCTTGATACAATGGTCACCGGCTTGAGTAGCGCTACTCTTAATAATCGCAATGTATTATTGCCCATATTTATGAAATTATCTATTGAAACTTGTTCAAAGATGATTTCATGCGGTGCCACTTTTAGTTGGCGTATATCATGCATACCGGCTTCCTTTTCGAGCCTTTGGAAAAATTGACCTAAGTCGATAACTCCATTAGTATACAGATCGCTAACATTTATTCTTGCAACGATTTTATTTCCGTGTTTGAAATAACACAGCTTTCTTTTCATATGCAAGGCCACTACTTTTCGAACATCGTCATTTGTGATGACTTCATATACGTTGGGCTTAGAAGCTTTTTCAAGATTTTGCCTAAGCAAAAGTTCTTGTTCATTTCCTGCGCAGGATTTATTTTGTCTACTTTCTTGCCTGGTAGTGACTTTCAGGACTTTATTTTGTAAATCTTTTAATTCGGATATTGTTATCCGTGATAGGGCATCTGCCACGAAATTTTCTTTTCCCTTTAGATACTCGACTGTTAAGTCGTATTATTCTTATTCGAGCCGCATGCGTGTAAGTTTGGAACTTGGATTGACCATAGAAAATAAATAAGTTAATGGTCTGTGGTCAGTTTTCACTGTAAAGTGTTTTCCATAAACATATGGACGAACATGTACTATTGCCCAGTGGATTGCTGCTAATTCTTGTTCTGTTGTGCTTTTATTACTTTCACCTTTTGTAAATGAACGAGATGCGTATGCAACTGGAAGTTGGAGTCCATTATAGTTTTGAGCTAAAACTGCTCCACACGCTTGCCTACTAGCATCCATTATTATACAAAATTCTTTGCTGAAGTCTGGGTATTGTAGTAATGTTGGTTGAATTAGCTTGTCTTTGAGGTATTGGAATGCATTTTGGCATTCAACTGTCCATTCAAAAGGAATATTCTTTTTACATAATCTTGTTATGTGCCGTAAATATTCGGCGAAATTGTTTATAAATCGTCTATAATAGTTGCAGAATGCAACGAATCGTCCGCATCATGTGGATAGTTTTTAATTACGTCGTATTTTTTGTCGTCTGGCAAGATTCCTTTTTTCGCTGATTAATTTTTTAACTTGTTTTTGTATTTTATCTGTCTGGCTATGCGGGCTTCGATAGTTCTTAATGTACACTGGTTCATTATCTTTTAGTCTCAGTTGTTGTTTATAGAAGTTATTTGTTGTGATTGATTCGGTTTCAAGACCGAATATGTCACTATATTTGATGCATAAATTGGTTAATTCCGACTTGAATTGTGGGGGGAAATTTTTTGCTAGCTGAGATATGACAGTTTTTTCTCTATGTTCTTGATTTGTGTGAACTACATCGTAGCTCGAAAGTGATTCATGTTTTAAATTATTTATTGTAACTAATTGGTCGGTACTAGTTGTATTTAGTAAACGGACAAACGTATTTTGAGATGTTGCAATTGTGTTTGCAACAGAAGTATTGAGTTTTTACCAGAGTCATATGTTATTGGGACATGGATCGGATATTTTAGATTATTGGGTCTAATTATAAACCAATCTTCCGATGGTTTGAAATCTAGTTAACAATTGAATTTTTTTATAAAATCAATGCCTATTATTCCATCACATAGTATAGCGAAATCTAAATCAACTATGTGAAAATTGTGTGGAATTATATATTTTCCTGTCTGAATCTCTATTGATGCTAGACCTTTGGATTTTAAAATCGCTTTACTTATGCCTTGAATGTTTATTACATTATTAGGCTGGATGTCATGAAAGACATCAGAAGTTTCTTTAAGTATTGAGATGTCTGCACCTGTATCTATTAAAAAGGTAAGTTTTTTACCTGTTGACACGTGGTCAAATGAAACAAATATATTGAGACTAAAATTTATTGTATGAACTTTAGTGTTTTTTATTGCTGGGTATCTAAAGGTTGCTCGGAGTTTCCCGAAACATCTTGGGTTACTCTGACATTGTTATGACCTCTGTTTGACTTGCCATGGCCTCTAGAGTTTTGGCCTCGAGTGTTGCCTCTGTTATAATAGTAGTATTGTCCTTGACCACCTCTGTTGTAAGGTCGGCCTCTATAATAACCTCTTCCGCGGTTTCCGCCACGTTGAGAGTAATTTTGGTAGAACAATACAGCGTTGGATTGTCCAGTTGCCTCTGTGCAGCTGTTGACATATTTGGATATCGCATCATTCATGTTATTGAATGTGCCAGCCTGCATGATAAGTTTTACCTTATCGTTAGCACAGTTTTTGGTCATTGCCTTAACTGCTTCGGCTGTACTGTATTTATTGGCCAGTTCCAGCGTTAAACCATCGTTTATATATGCGCCTTCCAAAGCTCTTGTTAACTGCTCAACCTCTTGTGTATACTGGTTGGCAGTTTTGCTTCGTTGTTGCAAGTTGAGTAATTTGGCTGACAATACTTCTACTGACTCGCCTTTTACTGTGCTTGATAGTTTTGCAATAATTTGAGCGATCGTTTGCTCTTTGCTAATCAAGTTTCTTGCGTGGCCTCTTAATTTTGTCTTTATAAGTTCTATGGCCGTTGCTTCGTGGTCACCTTTAATTGTGTCTAATACTCTTAAAGCGTCTTTGAAGCTTTGTAGATTTTCTGCTTTGCCATCGTACTCAAATAGAAGAGACGAATGTTTCGAATGTTACCGGTACACTTAGTACCGAAGGAAGAAATAGGTGTAAGTCGTGTTTTGTGTCCAAGGTAATTAACGCGGATCTTAATCTGTCGATAATTTCCCTTGCTTGTAATTTGTGTGGACTTTTTAAGTTGTCCTAATTGAGATGTATAAGTTCCCGACATTCGTTGTACGTTTGTACTAGCATTTGGGTATGCTTGATTATAGTTCCAATTCGTATGGAAACTTTCTTATTTAAGCACTTATACGATTTAATGAACTCAACGCGTTTTTGTATTATAAGCTCTCTGGATTGTGTCCATTCCATGAGTTACTAATATTTATCGATGCAGTCGCACCATTAGTTTAGTAACTGGACCCAAGAAGACGTTATCTTCTGTTAGTTCCTTTACCATCACATATGGCAAAGTGGATAGCACTATACCTTTTTCTTTTATACTGCAGTGGTATAGTGGGCTAGTAATTCTATTATACGAGTCCACGTAGGCGTACTCAAAATCAGATATCGAGATTAATTCGTGAAATTGATTTAGTACACAAATTGCTCGTATAATGAACTCTGGGTCTCTTTCGAATGCTTCGGCTATTGCCGCATGCATTTTGAAATACTTATTATGTGATATGTTTCTTGTGCATTCAATATGTCTGGGTATATATCAGATAGTTGCCTGGTACTCATTGGCTCCATATATAATATTGCTCATACTTTGTTTGGGAAATCTGGGTCTTTGTTAAGCATACGTTGTAACAGAGGTTTTATTCTGATACTTGAGGTATATCCATCATACAATAATATATATATATATATATATATATATATATATATATATATATATTTAATTTAGTCAATATTTTTATTAGTATGTATCGTTTTTTCTTTTCTTTTTTTTTTTTATTCATTCGATTCTAGATTTTATCTAGATCGTTTTTTCTGAGGCACTTATTGTGTAGCTTGTATAATTTAAAGAACATATTTGCACTTAGAATAACAACGATAATTATTAAGAGAGTATTTGTTATTCCTAAATCTACACTACTTGATTCTACTTTATTTATAACATTAGCGGTGGAATCCACCGTTTTTGTGTCTACGAGGCCCATTTTGGCCGATTCTGTGTCATAAACGTTTTCCGCTTTAGATATTATATTATTATTTAGATTTCCTATTTTGAAATTATTTGTAATTTACATTGGTTTTTTATTTTTATGTATCGTACAATATGAAATATGTTATAATAATTTTATTATCATAACTGTGCTGTCTGTTTTTAGTTTTGGTAATATTGTCTACAAAAATTTTTATTTTATTCTTATATGATTACATATATATCAATACGTTTATAAATTTCTTACTTTATTTATTTATTTTTATAATTTTAGTAGTTATATGAATTTTAGTTTTTGCCATTTCTTTGATTGCTAATGGCTATTTAAGTTTAAATTATTTATTATTGTTTACATAGCACAAAAAAAACCTGAGACTGAAAATTTTGATTGTTTTTACCAATTCAGTGTTTGCAACATTTTTTATTTTTATTTTTGAAAAGGTTGTACGCCAACTGGCGGAGAGAAGTTTAAAATTAATTCACATAAGGTGAATGTACATATTCTCCTACCTAGTGTTTGTTAGGCTTTGCGGGCCAGACGCTTACCGGGCGACTCAATTATCGCCGGGTATTACAAAAAAAATTTCCTCAGATAATAATTTTTTAAAAATATTCGTTGATTTGTATGTTGATCTGCAGTTCCTGCACCCTTTGTGATGCCGACGGCTTCTGTATTCTTTGTAATGCTGTCGTCTTCTTATGGTCAACTTGGTACGTTGACGTTGCCGGTGCTGGTTCTTCGCACAGGCCTTATACTGGGGCGCCGTTGACGGTGGTCGTCTCCTGCTTGTTGTTGCTGCAAGTGTACTCGCAATGTACTGAATATAGAGATCCCTCGCAGTCGGCCGGACACTTCTTTTTAATGCTGGGTATTGGCTGAGGAGCAGGGCGATTAGTGATATGATTTATATTTTTATTTTGAATGGTACAGAGTGCGTGTGTTTTTAGTAATTGCTCTAAATGCTCGAGCTCATTGTTTAATTTAACAGCAACATCCCAAGTTGGGGGGGGTGTTGCTTTTGTATATATACTATCTCGGTCTTTCTTTTTCTGAGTCGCTCTTTAATGCCAGAACGTCTGGTCTTTTTCCGACACGGCATCTCTGTACTCACTCTGACATTTTGTGTTCGCCGAAGCTCATCAGCTCTATGGTCCACGACGATATCCTTTCGCAGACGCTGATAGAAGCCAGTTCAAGCAACTACTCCATAAACGTTCTCCTTCCAGCTGGATATGGCTGTGCTTCCGTTAAGTTGTTAATGTTTGTGGATATGTGGGATTGGAATAGCCCCAAACAGCTTTGTCTGTCCAGTAGATGGCTTCATCGGTAATGGCCAGTTGACGTTCTTCTTACTGCTCCTACAGTCTCGTGACTCTAGTCACGGTCGCCATATGGTAGTCTCCTTGTGTTGTACAATAAAATACTCTTACACTGGCACGTCCGTGCCTTTTGACTTTGGTTTTGTGAATATCTCTTTATTTTAAATCAAAAGAATTCTTAGCCTAAATACATAATTGGGTTGCTTATGTATAAAGCTCTGTCGCAGCAGAGCGGCCGCTGCCGTTGCAGCGGTCAAGAGAGAGAGAGAGAGAGTTGTAGTATATTTATGAATGTATATGCAGAAAACGAATGCATATACATTAAGTATACATATATAAGGCAAGCGCTGGCTTAGCTGGTAAGGGCTAAAGTGCTTACGTTGCGGATCCCACACTTCGTGGGGGTTGATCAGATTTCAAGTGCGCTGACCGTTTGTGTAGTTGCGTTATATTTGTATATACGTAGCAACAAAGTGTTGCTATGTCTGAAGGTTGCATACCCTGCAATAAAGTGGGCTTATGACAGATTGTCATGCATACTACATCTCACTCCTTTTGAAAAATAACGTAACTTAGTGTAGTTATTTTAGTTTCTATGTAGCTATATATTTTTTCATATTTTTATATATTTATTTATCTATTTTTTAATAATTTTTATTTATTATTATTTATTTTTGTGTAAGTAATTTTTTTTTTTTAATTTGAATTTTTTTTCTTAGTTTTGTTTTTCTATTTTTTTTTCATTTTATTTATATATATATAAACAAGTAAATCAAAAAAAATTTTGAAGACATGCTTTTATACGCTTTCTTGCATACATTTGTTATCGAGATTTTTTATCATCATCCATGCAATACATAAATATCAAACATGTTTTTGCTATTAAAAAAAAAAGATAAAAAAGTTTAAATAATACAAAAAAAGTTTGTCTCGGTCGGAGATCGAACCCACGATCTTCGACCTGTGAAGCGGCAGGCTTCCCTTCATGCCACCAAAGCTTGAAAACTGTTTTTCGTGGTTTTTACATGATATTACATATTTTATCGCGCCAAAAACTTTAAAAACATGTATTGTCATCTGAAACACATCTTTGGTGAAAATTTCAGAGCTCTAGGTAGTCGGGAACTTGGTGAAAATTTGATTACAAGATTGCGGTACAAACATACAGACAGACAGACAGACAAGTCAAGTTAAATAAAAGCATGTAATAATAAATAATATATAAATTAATAAAAAGTTTTAGCCTATCTTTATGTACTTTTTGTACCTTACCCTTTATATCCGTTATGAAAATATTTTCTCTATCATCTATTTGTTTTACTGTGTAAGGTCCTAAATATGCTGATTCTAGCTTATGGCCAGTTTCATTTCTTAATAAAACCATATCTTCTACTTTTAATTTAAAATTAATTATATTTTTATCGTAGTATTCTTTATTTCAAATTTTATTTTTTTCTAACATAATTCTAGCTCTTTTATAAGCTTGTTCTAGTCTAAATTTACTTTCTCTAGCATAATCTTCTATATTGTACAGTGGATTAATATTATCTATTGTATTAAAATATTGTGGCAAGTTACTTTGCATACCAAAAACTAATTCATATGGACAATAATTATGTGCCATAGAAGGGGTCGTGTTGAAACAGTATACGAAGTATTTTAGCCATACATCCCAATCAGTTTTGTCGACTGATATGTATGAACGAATATATTCATTAAAAGTTCTATGACTTCTTTCTACTGTTCCAACTGTCTGGTGGTGGTGTGCTGTAGACGTTATATTGTCTATTTTTAAATATTTGCACAAGTCATTTATAATAGAATTTTTATATTCAGTTCCCATGTCCGTAATTAACGTCTTCATTGGACCGAACTGTAATATAAAAGATTCAAATATAGCTTTAGCGACAGTATTTGCATTTTTATTTGGGATCGGTATGGCAACAAGATATTTTGTTAAATCGCAAATAAGCGTAA
Organism: Scaptomyza flava; assembly: GCA_030179655.1. Classification (NCBI taxonomy): domain Eukaryota; kingdom Metazoa; phylum Arthropoda; class Insecta; order Diptera; family Drosophilidae; genus Scaptomyza; species Scaptomyza flava. The sequence continues at coordinate 54,707,724 of JARNME010000404.1, forward strand.
CTGCATATTTGTTACTATATTCAGATCTTGGTAATGGACCTACTGTGTCAACTATTACCCTGTCGAAAGCACTTATTGGTGTGTCGGTAATTATTAAAGGAGTTTAAGTATGTGTTGTTGTTTTTGACATCTGGCGTTTTGGACATCTACGTACGTACTCTCTTTTATATGACGAGTCATATTTTTCCAACAGTAGTGTCTTTTACTTTGGCCAAAGTTTTTGTTATGCCCGTGTGTCCTCCTTGTATCGGAATATCATGAAATGTAAACAAAATTGCTTCTTTTTCTGTATCGCTTAATACAATGGTCACCGGCTTGAGTAGCGCTACTCTTAATAATCGCAATGTATTATTGCCCATATTTATGAAATTATCTATTGAAACTTGTTCAAAGATGATTTCATGCGGTGCCACTTTTAGTTGGCGTATATCATGCATACCGGCTTCCTTTTCGAGCCTTTGGAAAAATTGACCTAAGTCGATAACTCCATTAGAATACAGATCGCTAACATTTATTCTTGCAACGATTTTATTTCCGTGTTTGAAATAACACAGCTTTCTTTTCATATGCAAGGCCACTACTTTTCGTACATCGTCATTTGTGATGACTTCATATACGTTGGGCTTAGAAGCTTTTTCAAGATTTTGCCTAAGCAAAAGTTCTTGTTCATTTCCTGCGCAGGATTTATTTTGTCTACTTTCTTGCCTGGTAGTGACTTTCAGGACTTTATTTTGTAAATCTTTTAATTCGGATATTGTTATCCGTGATAGGGCATCTGCCACGAAATTGTCTTTTCCCTTTAGATACTCGACTGTTAAGTCGTATTATTCTACTTCGAGCCGCATGCGTGTAAGTTTGGAACTTGGATTGACCATAGAAAATAAATAAGTTAATGGTCTGTGGTCAGTTTTCACTGTAAAGTGTTTTCCATAAATATATGGACGAACATGTAGTATTGCCCAGTGGATTGCTGCTAATTCTTGTTCTGTTGTGCTTTTATTACTTTCACCTTTTGTAAATGAACGAGATGCGTATGCAACTGGAAGTTGGAGTCCATTATAGTTTTGAGCTAAAACTGCTCCACACGCTTGCTTACTAGCATCCATTATTATACAAAATTCTTTGCTGAAGTCTGGGTATTGTAGTAATGTTGGTTGAATTAGCTTGTCTTTGAGGTATTGGAATGCATTTTGGCATTCAACTGTCCATTCAAAAGGAATATTCTTTTTACATAATCTTGTTATGTGCCGTAAATATTCGGCGAAATTGTTTATAAATCGTCTATAATAGTCGCAGAATGCAACGAATCGTCTCGCGCTGTCCGCATCATGTGGGACTGGATAGTTTTTAATGACGTCGTATTTTTTGTCGTCTGGCAAGATTCCTTTATCCGTGCATTTGTGACCGAGGAAGGTTACTTCATGCATGAAAAATGAACATTTTTGCGGATGTGATTTAAGGTTGTATTTCCTACATTTGTCAAAAACATCAGTTAAGTTTTTAAACATATGTTTTTCGGAACAACCAATAACTATTAAATCATCCATGTAAAGGAATGCTTGCGAAGAATCAAGGCCGGAGAACGCTGTAGTCATCATTCTCTGAAATGTATTTGGCGCTATTTTTAAACCGAATGGTAATCGCGTGAAGCGATATGAGCCATTGCTCGTTGAAAATGAAGTTTTATTTCTTGAACTTTCTTCGAGTTCACTTTGCTGAAAGCCTGACATTAAGTCAAGGCATGAGAAATATTTTGCTCTACCTAGTTGATCTAATATATCATCAATTCTAGGCAGTGGAAATTTATCGGACAGTAATTTGAATTGAATTGTGGGGGGAAATTTTTTGCTAGCTGAGATATGACATTTTTTTCTCTATGTTCTTGATTTGTGTGAGCTACATCGTAGCTCGAAAGTGATTCATGTTTTAAATTATTTATTGTAACTAATTGGTCGGTACTAGTTGTATTTAGTAAACGGAAAAACGTATTTTGAGATGTTGCAATTGTGTTTGCAACATATACACCAGGTTGAATTTCCTGATTTGGAATAAATACACTATCTTCTTTTGAAGTTAGCGTGACTTTTTGGACAACTTGAGATCTTGCTGGCAGAAGTATTGAGTTGTTACCAGAGTCATATGTTATTGGGACATGGATCGGATATTTTAGATTATTGGGTCTAATTATAAACCAATCTTCCGATGGTTTGAAATCTAGTTGACAATTTAATTTTTTTATAATATCAATGCCTATTACTCCATCAGATGGTATAGCGAAATCTTAATCAACTATGTGAAAATTGTGTGGAATTATATATTTTCCTGTCTGAATCTCTATTGATGCTAGACCTTTGGATTTTAAAATCGCTTTACTTATGCCTTGAATGTTTATTACATTATTAGGCTGGATGTCATGAAAGACATCAGAAGTTTCTTTAAGTATTGAGATGTCTGCACCTGTATCTATTAAAAAGCTAAGTTTTTTACCTGTTGACACGTGGTCAAATGAAACAAATATATTGAGACTAAAATTTATTGAATGAACTTTAGTGTTTTCTATTGCTGGGTATCTAAAGGTTGCTCGGAGTTTCCCGAAACATCTTGGGTTACTCTGACATTGTTATGACCTCTGTTTGACTTGCCATGGCCTCTAGAGTTTTGGCCTCGAGTGTTGCCTCTGTTATAATAGTAGTATTGTCCTTGACCGCCTCTGTTGTAAGGTCGGCCTCTATAATTACCTCTTCCGCGGTTTCCGCCACGTTGAGAGTAATTTTGGTAGAACAATACAGCGTTGGATTGTCCAGTTGCCTCTGTGCAGCTGTTGACAAATTTGGATATCGCATCATTCATGTTATTGAATGTGCCAGCCTGCATGATAAGTTTTACCTTATCGTTAGCACAGTTTTTGGTCATTGCCTTAACTGCTTCGGCTGTACTGTATTTATTGGCCAGTTCCGGCGTTAAACCATCGTTTATATATGCGCCTTCCAAAGCTCTTGTTAACTGCTCAACCTCTTGTGTATACTGGTTGGCAGTTTTGCTTCGTTGTTGCAAGTTGAGTAATTTGGCTGACAATACTTCTACTGACTCGCCTTTTACTGTGCTTGATAGTTTTGCAATAATTTGAGCGATCGTTTGCTCTTTGCTAATCACGTTTCTTGGCCTCTTAATTTTGTCTTTATAAGTTCTATGGCCGTTGCTTCGTGGTCACCTTTAATTGTGTCTAATAGACTTAAAGCGTCTTTGAAGCTTTGTAGATTTTCTGCTTTGCCATCGTACTCAAATAGAAGAGACGAATGTTTCGAATGTTACCGGTACACTTAGTACCGAAGGAAGAAATATGTGTAAGTCGTGTTTTGTGTCCAAGGTAATTAACGCGGATCTTAAACTGTCGATAATTTCCCTTGCTTGTAATTTGTGTGGACTTTTTAAGTTGTCATAATTGAGATGTATAAGTTCCCGACATTCGTTGTACGTTTGTACTAGTATTTGGGTATGCTTGATTATAGTTCCAATTCGTATGGGAACTTTCTTATTTAAGCACTTATACGATTTAATGAACTCAACGCGTTTTTGTATTATAAGCTCTCTGGATTGTGTCCATTCCATAAGTTACTAATATTTATCGATGCAGTCGCACCATTAGTTTAGTAACTGGACCCAAGAAGACGTTATCTTCTGTTAGTTCCTTTACCATCAACATATGGCAAAGTGGATAGCACAATACCTTTTTCTTTTATACTGCAGTGGTATAGTGGGCTAGTAATTCTATTATACGAGTCCACGTAGGCGTACTCAAAATCAGATATCGAGATTAATTCGTGAAATTGATTTAGTACACAAATTGCTCGTATAATGAACTCTGGGTCTCTTTCGAATGCTTCGGCTATTGCCGCATGCATTTTGAAATACTTATTATGTGATATGTTTCTTGTGCATTCAATATGTCTGGGTATATATCAGATAGTTGCCTGGTACTCATTGGCTCCATATATAATATTGCTCATACTTTGTTTGGGAAATCTGGGTCTTTGTTAAGCATACGTTGTAACAGAGGTTTTATTCTGATACTTGAGGTATATCCATCATACAATATATATATATATATATATATATATATATATATATATATATTAATTAGTCAATATTTTTATTAGTATGTATCGTTTTTTCTTTTCTTTTTTTTTTTTATTCATTCGATTCTAGATTTTATCTAGGTCGTTAGCCTTGCTAATGTATTTTTTTCTGAGGCACTTATTGTGTAGCTTGTATAATTTAAAGAACATATTTGCACTTAGAATAACAACGATAATTATTAAGAGAGTATTTGTTATTCCTAAATCTACACTACTTGATTCTACTTTATTTATAACATTAGCGGTGGAATCCACCGTTTTTGTGTCTACGAGGCCCATTTTGGCCGATTCTGTGTCATAAACGTTTTCCGCTTTAGATATTGTATTATTATTTAGATTTCCTATTTTGAAATTATTTGTAATTTACATTGGTTTTTTATTTTTATGTATCGTACAATATGAAATATGTTATAATAATTTTATTGGCATAACTGTGCTGTCTGTTTTTAGTTTTGGTAATATTGTCTACAAAAATTTTTATTTTATTCTTATATGATTACATATATATCAATACGTTTATAAATTTCTTACTTTATTTATTTATTTTTATAATTTTAGTAGTTATATGAATTTTAGTTTTTGCCATTTCTTTGATTGCTAATGGCTATTTAAGTTTAAATTATTTATTATTGTTTACATAGCACAAAAAAAACCTGAGACTGAAAATTTTGATTGTTTTTACCAATTCAGTGTTTGCAACATTTTTTATTTTTATTTTTGAAAAGGTTGTACGCCAACTGGCGGAGAGAAGTTTAAAATTAATTCACATAAGGTGAATGTACATATTCTCCTACCTAGTGTTTGTTAGGCTTTGCGGGCCAGACGCTTACCGGGCGACTCAATTATCGCCGGGTATTACAAAAAAATTTCCTCAGATAATAATTTTTTAAAAATATTCGTTGATTTGTATGTTGATCTGCAGTTCCTGCACCCTTTGTGATGCCGCCAGCTTCTGCATTCTTTGTAATGCTGTCGTCTTCTTATGGTCAACTTGGTACGTTGATGTTGCCGGTGCTGGTTCTTCGCACAGGCCTTATACTGGGGCGCCGTTGACGGTGGTCGTCTCCTGCTTGTTGTTGCCGCAAGTGTACTCGCAATGTACTGAATATAGAGGTCCCTCGCAGTCGGCCGGACACTTCTTTTTAATGCTGGGTATTGGCTGAGGAGCAGGGCGATAGTGATATGATTTATATTTTTATTTTGAATGGTACAGAGTGTGTGTGTTTTTAGTAATTGCTCTAAATGCTCGAGCTCATTGTTTAATTTGACAGCAACATCCCAAGTTGGGGGGGTGTTGCTTTTGTATATATACTATCTCGGTCTTTCTTTTTCTGAGTCGCTCTTTAATGCCAGAACGTCTGGTCTTTTTCCGACACGGCATCTCTGTACTCACTCTGACATTTTGTGTTCGCCGAAGCTCATCAGCTCTATGGTCCACGACGATATCCTTTCGCAGACGCTGATAGAAGCCAGTTCAAGCAACTACTCCATAAACGTTCTCCTTCCAGCTGGATATGGCTGTGCTTCCGTTAAGTTGTTAATGTTTGTGGATATGTGGGATTGGAATAGCCCCAAACAGCTTTGTCTGTCCAGTAGATGGCTTCATCGGTAATGGCCAGTTGACGTTCTTCTTACTGCTCCTACAGTCTCGTGACTCTAGTCACGGTCGCCATATGGTAGTCTCCTTGTGTTGTACAATAAAATACTCTTACACTGGCACGTCCGTGCCTTTTGACTTTGGTTTTGTGAATATCTCTTTATTTTAAATCAAAAGAATTCTTAGCCTAAATACATAATTGGGTTGCTTATGTATAAAGCTCTGTCGCAGCAGAGCGGCCGCTGCCGTTGCAGCGGTCAAGAGATAGAGAGAGAGTTGTAGTATATTTATGAATGTATATGCAGAAAAAGAATGCATATACATTAAATATACATATATAAGGCAAGCGCTGGCTTAGCTGGTAAGGGCTAAAGTGCTTACGTTGCGGATCCCACACTTCGTGGTGGTTGATCAGATTTCAAGTGCGCTGACCGTTTGTGTAGTTGCGTTATATTTGTATATACGTAGCAACAAAGTGTTGCTATGTCTGAAGGTTACATACCCTGCAATATAGTGGGCTTATGACAGATTGTCATGCATAATACATCTCCCTCCTTTTGAAAAATAACGTAACTTAGTGTAGGTATTTCAGTTTCTATGTAGCTATATATTTTTTCATATTTTTTATATTTTTATTTATTTTTATACCCTTAACCCATAAAATGGGTAAATAAGGGTATAATGGTTTTGTGCAAAAGTATGTAACAGGCAGAAGGAAGCATCTCCGACCCTATAAAGTATATATATTCGTGATCAGCATCAACAGCCGAGACGATATAGCCATGTCCGTCTGTCCGTCTGTCTGTCCGTCTGTATGAACGCGTGGATCTCAGAGACTACAAGAGCTACAGACTTCTGATTTTGTATTTAAGTTCTCCTATACCAAGAGCAGAACAAGTTTGCTTCAAATTATCGATAACTATTCTGGTTTCCGATATACACATAGTATCGATAACAATAAAATATCGAATTTGGAAAATCTAAAAATGAGGGTTGAAGTAATGGATAATGATAGAACTTTTCTGAAAATTTCGTCCAAATCGGTTGAGAAACACCGGCGATATTGAACTTAATCGATGGAAGCTAAGCCAGTATACCAAAGTCTTATACAAATTAAATATATTTATTGCAACTGGGTTCAGGGTATCTTCTAGTCGGGCTCTCCCGACTAGAGCCTTCTTACTTGTTTTTTTTTTTTATAATTTTTATTTATTTTTGTGTAAGTAAAAATTTTTTTTTTTATTTGATTTTTTTTTAATTTTATTTATATATATATAAATAATAAATAATATATAAATTAATAAAAAGTTTTAGCCTATCTTTATGTACTTTTTGTACCTTACCCTTTATATCCGTTATGAAAATATTTTCTCTATCATCTATTTGTTTTACTGTGTAAGGTCCTAAATATGCTGATTCTAGCTTATGGCCAGTTTCATTTCTTAATAAAACCATATCTTCTACTTTTAATTTAAAATTAATTATATTTTTATCGTAGTATGCTTTATTTCTAATTTTATTTTTTTCTAACATAATTCTAGCTCTTTTATAAGCTTGTTTTAGTCTAAATTTACTTTCTCTAGCATAATCTTCTATATTGTACAGTGGATTAATATTATCTATTGTATTAAAATATTGTGGCAAGTTACTTTGCATACCAAAAACTAATTCATATGGACAATATATGTGCCATAAGGGTCGTGTTGAAACGTATACGAATTTTAGCCATACATCCCAATCAGTTTTGTCGACTGATATGTATGAACGAATATATTCATTAAAAGTTCTATGACTTCTTTCTTCTATTCCAACTGTCTGGTGGTGGTGTGCTGTAGACGTTATATTGTCTATTTTTAAATATTTGCACAAGTCATTTATAATAGAATTTTTAAATTCAGTTCCCATGTCTGTAATAAACGTCTTCATTGGACCGAACTGTAATATAAAAGATTCAAATATAGCTTTAGCGACAGTATTTGCATTTTTATTTGGGATCGGTATGGCAACAAGATATTTTGTTAAATCGCAAATAAGCGTAACTGCATATTCGTTACTATATTCAGATCTTGGTAATGGACCTACTGTGTCAACTATTACCCTGTCGAAAGCACTTATTGGTGTGTCGGTAATTGTTAAAGGAGTTTAAGTATGTGTTGTTGTTTTTGACATCTGGCGTTTTGGACATCTACGTACGTACTCTCTTTTATATGACGAGTCATATTTTTCCAATAGTAGTGTATTTTACTTTGGCCAAAGTTTTTGTTATGCCCGTGTGTCCTCCTTGTATGGGAATATCATGAAATGTAAACAAAATTGCTTCTTTTTCTGTATCGCTTGATACAATGGTCACCGGCTTGAGTAGCGCTACTCTTAATAATCGCAATGTATTATTGCCCATATTTATGAAATTATCTATTGAAACTTGTTCAAAGATGATTTCATGCGGTGCCACTTTTAGTTGGCGTATATCATGCATACCGGCTTCCTTTTCGAGCCTTTGGAAAAATTGACCTAAGTCGATAACTCCATTAGTATACAGATCGCTAACATTTATTCTTGCAACGATTTTATTTCCGTGTTTGAAATAACACAGCTTTCTTTTCATATGCAAGGCCACTACTTTTCGTACATCGTCATTTGTGATGACTTCATATACGTTGGGCTTAGAAGCTTTTTCAAGATTTTGCCTAAGCAAAAGTTCTTGTTCATTTCCTGCGCAGGATTTATTTTGTCTACTTTCTTGCCTGGTAGTGACTTTCAGGACTTTATTTTGTAAATCTTTTAATTCGGATATTGTTATCCGTGATAGGGCATCTGCCACGAAATTGTCTTTTCCCTTTAGATACTCGACTGTTAAGTCGTATTATTCTACTTCGAGCCGCATGCGTGTAAGTTTGGAACTTGGATTGACCATAGAAAATAAATAAGTTAATGGTCTGTGGTCAGTTTTCACTGTAAAGTGTTTTCCATAAATATATGGACGAACATGTACTATTGCCCAGTGGATTGCTGCTAATTCTTGTTCTGTTGTGCTTTTATTACTTTCACCTTTTGTAAATGAACGAGATGCGTATGCAACTGGAAGTTGGAGTCCATTATAGTTTTGAGTTAAAACTGCTGCACACGCTTGCTTACTAGCGTTATACAAAATTCTTTGCTGAAGTCTGGGTATTGTAGTAATGTTGGTTGAATTAGCTTGTCTTTGAGGTATTGGAACGCATTTTGGCATTCAACTGTCCATTCAAAAGGAACATTCTTTTTACATAATCTTGTTATGTGCCGTAAATATTCGGCGAAATTGTTTATAAATCGTCTATAATAGTTGCAGAATGCAACGAATCGTCTCGCGCTGTCCGCATCATGTGGGACTGGATAGTTTTTAATGACGTCGTATTTTATTACTTCATGCATGAAAAATTAACATTTTTGCGGATGTGATTTAAGGTTGTATTTCCTACATTTGTCAAAAACATCAGTTAAGTTTTTAAACATATGTTTTTCGGAACAACCAATAACTATTAAATCATCCATATAAAGGAAAGCTTGCGAAGAATCAAGGCCAGAGAACGCTGTAGTCATCATTCTCTGAAATGTATTTGGCGCTATTTTTAAACCGAATGGTAATCGCGTGAAGCGATATGAGCCATTGCTCGTTGAAAATGAAGTTTTATTTCTTGAACTTTCTTCGAGTTCACTTTGCTGAAAGCCTGACATTAAGTCAAGGCATGAGAAATATTTTGCTCTACCTAGTTGATCTAATATATCATCAATTCTAGGCAGTGGAAATTTATCGGACAGTAATTTGAATTGAATTGTGGGGGGAAATTTTTTGCTAGCTGAGATATGACATTTTTTTCTCTATGTTCTTGATTTGTGTGAGCTACATCGTAGCTCGAAAGTGATTCATGTTTTAAATTATTTATTGTAACTAATTGGTCGGTACTAGTTGTATTTAGTAAACGGACAAACGTATTTTGAGATGTTGCAATTGTGTTTGCAACATATAGACCAGGTTGAATTTCCTGATTTGGAATAAATACACCATCTTCTTTTGAAGTTAGCGTGACTTTTTGGACAACTTGAGATCTTGCTGGCAGAAGTATTGAGTTGTTACCAGAGTCATATGTTATTGGGACATGGATCGGATATTTTAGATTATTGGGTCTAATTATAAACCAATCTTCCGATGGTTTGAAATCTAGTTGACAATTTAATTTTTTTATAATATCAATGCCTATTACTCCATCAGATGGTATAGCGAAATCTTAATCAACTATGTGAAAATTGTGTGGAATTATATATTTTCCTGTCTGAATCTCTATTGATGCTAGACCTTTGGATTTTAAAATCGCTTTACTTATGCCTTGAATGTTTATTACATTATTAGGCTGGATGTCATGAAAAACATCAGAAGTTTCTTTAAGTATTGAGATGTCTGCACCTGTATCTATTAAAAAGGTAAGTTTTTTACCTGTTGACACGTGGTCAAATGAAACAAATATATTGAGACTAAAATTTATTGAATGAACTTTAGTGTTTTCTATTGCTGGGTATCTAAAGGTTGCTCGGAGTTTCCCGAAACATCTTGGGTTACTCTGACATTGTTATGACCTCTGTTTGACTTGCCATGGCCTCTAGAGTTTTGGCCTCGAGTGTTGCCTCTGTAATAATAGTAGTATTGTCCTTGACCGCCTCTGTTGTAAGGTCGGCCTCTATAATTACCTCTTCCGCGGTTTCCGCCACGTTGAGAGTAATTTTGGTAGAACAATACAGCGTTGGATTGTCCAGTTGCCTCTGTGCAGCTGTTGACAAATTTGGATATCGCATCATTCATGTTATTGAATGTGCCAGCCTGCATGATAAGTTTTACCTTATCGTTAGCACAGTTTTTGCTCATTGCCTTAACTGCTTCAGCTGTACTGTATTTATTGGCCAGTTCCGGCGTTAAACCATCGTTTATATATGCGCCTTCCAAAGCTCTTGTTAACTGCTCAACCTCTTGTGTATACTGGTTGGCAGTTTTGCTTCGTTGTTGCAAGTTGAGTAATTTGGCTGACAATACTTCTACTGACTCGCCTTTTACTGTGCTTGATAGTTTTGCAATAATTTGAGCGATCGTTTGCTCTTTGCTAATCAAGTTTCTTGCGTGGCCTCTTAATTTTGTCTTTATAAGTTCTATGGCCGTTGCTTCGTGGTCACCTTTAATTGTGTCTAATAGACTTAAAGCGTCTTTGAAGCTTTGTAGATTTTCTGCTTTGCCATCGTACTAAAATAGAAGAGACGAGGCTGTTTTCAGAAAATCTACCACTGTTTGGGTCATTTTTATTGGTTTGATCTCTTCTTCAGAATTTGAATCAAAATCAATGTCAGTTTCGTTGTCTGGCATCCGATTGTCTAATACGGATGGATCGAATGTTACCGGTACACTTAGTACCGAAGGAAGAAATAGGTGTAAGTCGTGTTTTGTGTCCAAGGTAATTAACGCGGATCTTAATCTGTCGATAATTTCCCTTGCTTGTAATTTGTGTGGACTTTTTAAGTTGTCATAATTGAGATGTATAAGTTCCCGACATTCGTTGTACGTTTGTACTAGTATTTGGGTATGCTTGATTATAGTTCCAATTCGTATGGGAACTTTCTTATTTAAGCACTTATACGATTTAATGAACTCAACGCGTTTTTGTATTATAAGCTCTCTGGATTGTGTCCATTCCATGAGTTACTGATATTTATCGATGCAGTCGCACCATTAGTTTAGTAACTGGACCCAAGAAGACGTTATCTTCTGTTAGTTCCTTTACTATCACATATGGCAAAGTGGATAGCACAATACCTTTTTATACTCGATACCGAAGGTAAAGAGTATATTGGGTTTGTGCAATGTCCGTCATGGTGTCCGTCCGTCTGTCCGTCTGTCCGTCTGTATGTTCGCAACTTTTTTCCACAACCTTCAAGCTAGAGACTTGAAACTTTCCAATTCTCTTTATCTATGGGATAGTAAATTAAAGTGTCAAGATGGGGGTTCTACGATAACTGGGGGGCTGGCAAATCGATAAATTCGATAACTCAAAACCGATAAATCCTCATATTTCGCACATCCTTACAGCTAGAACTACCAAATTTGGTGGGCAGATAGCTACTAGCAACCCCCAAAAAACTGCATCAAAATTTTGGAGCCACGCCCACCCATTCCGCCCCCAGCCCCCCCGCAATATAAAGTCAAAAAAGCGTATATCTCCCACAGTTTTTGAGCTAGAGCCACCAAATTTTGTGCCAAGATAGGTGATGATGACCCCCCAAAAACTGCATCAAAAGTTTGGATGCCACGCCCACCGATACTGCTCTAGCCGCCCCCATCCACCCCAACGCTTCGTAAAAAACGGGAATGCGTGTATCTATCAGAGTTGTGGAGCTAGAGCCTCCAAATTTGGTAGAAAGCTAGCTGGTAACGACCCCCAAAAAACTGCATCAAAATTTTGGAGCCACGCCCACCCATTCCGCCCCCAGCCCCCCCCGCATTTTGAAATCAGAAATGGCTATATCTCCCACAGTTTTTGAGCTAGAGCCACCAAATTTGGTGCCAAGATAGATGATGATGACCCCCCAAAAACTGCATCAAAAGTTTGGATGCCACGCCCACCAATACCACCCTAGCCGCCCCCATCCACCCCAACGCTTCGTCAAAAACGGGAATGCGTGTATCTTCCAGAGTTGTGGAGCTAGAGCCACCAAATTTGGCAGGAAGATAGCTTGCAACGACCCCCGAAAAACTGCATCAAAGTTTTGGAGCCACGCGAACTCTTCCACCCCCCTTTCCACACCTTTTACAAACTTTGAGCTAGAGTCACCAAATTTTGTATGAAGATAGCAATTGACATTCCACATAGATCTGCATCAAAAATTTGGATGCCACGCCCACCCATACCGCCCCCAGCCCCCCTTTCCCCACTTTATACAAACTTCGAGCTGGAGTCACCAAATTTGGTACGAAGATAGCAATTGACATCCCACATGGATCGGCAGCAAAAATTTGAATGCTACGCCCACCCATACCGCCCCAAGCCCCATAGCCCCCCTTTCACCACCTTTTACATGCTTCGAGCTAGAGTCACCAAATTTGGTATGAAGGTAGCATTTGACATTTCACAAGGACCTGCAGCAAAAATTTGGATGCCACGCCCAACCATACCGCCCCCAGCCCCATAGCCCCCCTCTCCCCACTTAATACAAACTTTGAGCTAGAGTCACCAAATTTGGTATGAAGGTAGCATTTGACATTCCACAAGGATCTGCAGCAAAAATTTGAATGCCACGCCCAACCATACCGCCCCCAGCCCCCCTTTCCCCACTTTTAAAAACTTTGAGCTAGAGTCACCAAATTTGTTATGAAGATAGCAATTGACATTCCACAAAGATCTGCATCAAAAATTTGGATGCAATTCCACCCATACCGCCCCCAGCCCCCCTTTCCCCACTTTATACAAACTTCGAGCTAGAGTCACCAAATTTGGTATGAAGAAAGCAATTAACATCCCACATGGATGGGCATCAAAATTTTTAATACTGGTATCGAGTATACCGCAGTCGGTTGCGTCCGACTGCAACGTTTCCACTTGTTCTTTTATACTGCAGTGGTATAGTGGGCTAGTAATTCTGTTGTACGAGTCCACGTAGGCGTACTCAAAATCAGATATCGAGATTTATTCGTGAAATTGATTTAGTACACAAATTGCTCGTATAATGAACTCTGGGTCTCTTTCGAATGCTTCGGCTATTGCCGCATGCATTTTGAAATACTTATTATGTGATATGTTTCTTGTGCATTCAATATGTCTGGGTATATATCAGATAGTTGCCTGGTACTCATTGGCTCCATATATAATATTGCTCATACTTTGTTTGGGAAATCTGGGTCTTTGTTAAGCATACGTTGTAACAGAGGTTTTATTCTGATACTTGAGGTATATCCATCATACAATAATATATATATATATATATATATATAAATTTAATTTAGTCAAAATATTAATTAGTATGTATCGTTTTTTTTTTTTTTTTTTTTTTTATTCATTCGATTCTAGATTTTATCTAGATCGTTAGCCTTGCTAATGTATTTTTTTCTGAGGCACTTATTGTGTAGCTTGTATAATTTAAAGAACATATTTGCACTTAGAATAACAACGATAATTATTAAGAGAGTATTTGTTATTCCTAAATCTACACTACTTGATTCTACTTTATTTATAACATTAGCGGTGGAATCCACCGTTTTTGTGTCTACGAGGCCCATTTTGGCCGATTCTGTGTCATAAACGTTTTCCGCTTTAGATATTATATTATTATTTAGATTTCCTATTTTGAAATTATTTGTAATTTACATTGTTTTTTTATTTTTATGTATCGTACAATATGAAATATGTTATAATATTTTTAATGGCATAACTGTGCCGTCTGTTTTTAGTTTTGGTAATATTGTCTACAAACATTTTTATTTTATGATTACATGTATATCAATACGTTTATAAATTTCTTACTTTATTTATTTATTTTTATAATTTTAGTAGTTATATGAATTTTAGTTTTTGCCATTTCTTTGATTGCTAATGGCTATTTAAGTTTAAATTATTTATTATTGTTTACATAGCACAAAAAAAACCTGAGACTGAAAATTTTGATTGTTTTTACCAATTCAGTGTTTGCAACATTTTTTATTTTTATTTTTGAAAAGGTTGTACGCCAACTGGCGGAGAGAAGTTTAAAATTAATTCACATAAGGTGAATGTACATATTCTCCTACCTAGTGTTTGTTTGGCTTTGCGGGCCAGACGCTTACCGCGCGACTCAATTATCGCCGGGTATTACAAAAAAATTTCCTCAGATAATAATTTTTTAAAAATATTCGTTGATTTGTATGTTGATCTGCAGTTCCTGCACCCTTTGTGATGCCGCCGGCTTCTGCATTCTTTGTAATGCTGTCGTCTTCTTATGGTCAACTTGGTACGTTGATGTTGCCGGTGCTGGTTCTTCGCACAGGCCTTATACTGGGGCGCCGTTGACGGTGGTCGTCTCCTGCTTGTTGTTGCCGCAAGTGTACTCGCAATGTACTGAATATAGAGGTCCCTCGCAGTCGGCCGGACACTTCTTTTTAATGCTGGGTATTGGCTGAGGAGCAGGGCGATAGTGATATGATTTATATTTTTATTTTGAATGGTACAGAGTGCGTGTGTTTTTAGTAATTGCTCTAAATGCTCGAGCTCATTGTTTAATTTAACAGCAACATCCCAAGTTGGGGGGGTGTTGCTTTTGTATAAGAGTCTTACTATCTCGGTCTTTCTTTTTCTGAGTCGCTCTTTAATGCCAGAACGTCTGGTCTTTTTCCGACACGGCATCTCTGTACTCACTCTGACATTTTGTGTTCGCCGAAGCTCATCAGCTCTATGGTCCACGACGATATCCTTTCGCAGACGCTGATAGAAGCCAGTTCAAGCAACTACTCCATAAATGTTGTGAAGTAGGCCGCGTCGGCCTCTTCACAATTAGTTATACCATATTATATTTATAGTTTAAAGTCGCAAAGGAGCGCATTGTTGATTTAGTTTACAGAGAGTTATAGTTATTAGTTATTTGATTTATATTTATTTATCATAGTATATTTATAGTTTAAAGTCGCAAAGGAGCGCATTGTTGATTTAGTTTACATATTTGTATTATATTTATAATGTTTAAGTCGCAAGAAGCGCATAGGTTGTTCAAGCTGTAGGTATAGTTTTGTTAGACGCAAGAAGTGCGCAGTATTTATAGTTAATAAAACGCAAGGAGCGAAAGTATTTAGATTGATTGGAGTTACACACTTTTGATTGACGCTTAACGTCCTAAGTCTCGAAATAAGAATTTAAATATAACCGCCCCAAAACGCAGAGTCGCAAGATGCAGCGCGCCAGCTGCGATCACTAAATCCACCACGGTCACGAGCATGTGTGGGGAGCGACAAAATCTGCCACTTGGGCCGAAGCCGAAGCGTTGGCAAGGGAGTTGCGATTTGTATATGAAAGTAAGCGGACGTGCGGGCGCTTGAAAAAAAATAGTTAACGAAGAGAGTTGAAGAGAGGAATAGTGCGTCAGTAGCAAAGATATAGAAGTTAGTAAAGATAAGGTAAGAGGGGATAGTTCGCAGTAGTTCATATATATAAGCATATATGTACATGTAGTTAGGTTTAGGTTTTCTTGTGCATATAACCCTTTTATAGAAATTGAATAAATTGGTCGCCGGTAAGTCCCTGACCCAGTGGAGTGTAATTGCTGTGTGTTGTCTTACGTTCTATTTCTTTTCTTTGGTTTTCGTACACGCGCGTACGCGAGTCAAGCTGAGTCGCTTTATAATATGGCTGCTGAGTGTGCCGGCTGTCGCGTTGGTGTCGACGCCAGCGTTTCCCCTTCCAACTTGTAAAACCGCGCGCGTTAGAGTCCCACCAAAAATATATAAATATTCTTGTGTGGTGGGTCTGGCCGGACTGAGTTTATACCCCGGCTAAATTACTCCTTTACAAGTGGCGCCCGAGCAGGGACTCTAAAGTGCAAAGGTGTGGTATAATCTGGAATTAAAGCCCCCAGAAATATCACCAACAAGTGTGGAAGGAAAAGTGCGTAAAGTGAAGTGCGGGTATACCCGACGATACCCTGCTTTACAAGTGGCCAACGAGAACGGTTTTCGAGCGTGGTTTTGTGCAATCGTCGCGGCACAACGAAAGTGACGGCGTAAGGCAAGTGCAAATAAGTATAACTGTTCGCGTTCGAGAAGCATTGCCTTAGCAACATTTGCGGCGCAACGAAATTGACGGTGGAAGAAGACTCACCGATCAAACTAGCGGTTCGCGTTCGAGGCTGTGCATAATTGAACCCCTGCGGCGCAACGAAAGTGTCGGCAAAGTGCGTGAGCGGTCAACGAACGGCGTGACAGTAGCTGGTACAGGCAGCTGCAAAGTCGCGGTCGCTTCGCACAGTTTGCTTCGACCGCGAAAATCAAAAAAATTAAAATTGACTATTGTGTTGAGTGCGGAGTTGTCCCATCGGTTCTGGTCGACCGTATAAGCGCACAGTGGAGGAAAATAAAGAAAAAAAATGAAATGATTTTTTTTTTTGGAAAAGAAAATAAAATGAAATAAAAAAAAAAAAGAGTAACCGTGATAAACAGTGACTTGCTAACAGAATTTTTTTTTTATTCACAAAAATAAAAAAATTCGTGATACCGTGGATCAGGAAAAAAAGAGATTCTTTTTATTTTCGCAATAAAAAAAAATAACCGCAATAAACAGTGACCAGTTAACAAAGGGAAAATTTTTAAATTATATTACACTGCAAAAAAAAAAAATATAAATCTAACCGAGACAAATTTTTTTGTAATAAAAGGAATAACCGCGACAGACAGTGACAAGTTAAATGTTTTTTTTTTAAACCGGGAAAATAATTCGGGAAATTTTTTTTATTTTTAATTTCGTAACAAAACGGTTACCTCGATAAACCGTGCCAGATTAAGAGTGCAAATTTTTGCGAAGCGGGACATATACGGCTCGAGACGGAATTTTTTTTGCGTTGGTTTTTTTTTGCGGTTAAATGGAGAAACCCAAGACTATCGAGCCCGCCCGAGTGGAGGTCGTAGAAAGCAGCAACCCCGGTGTGGGTGTGCAATGGGTCTACCACTGCCATAAGGAGGATCTAGAGGATATCGTCCGGGAGCTCGGATTGGAAAAGTGAGTCACGGTAACTGACTACCGGAAGCTGGTATGAACTTTCATAAGGCAAGGTGGTCATACCACCGATATATGGGCCCGGTTAGCGGAATGGGAGTTGCGGTTCGCAAAGATCCCAGTGTCGCCTACCCGGATTGCCACTTCTGTTGGAGGAATACGACCTAGGCAGAAATCTGAATCAGATGCGGCAGTCCCATCAATACAGACCGGTGGCACGGAACATTTGCGTCCGCCCTCCAACAGTACGATTTATAATGAATTTTCCCCACAGAATACAGCATGTATCCCCGATATACGAGTTGGGTCACCTCTGGCATCCGGGGAAGATACCCCGGTGAGACAGGTGAACCCCCATCTTAATTCTAGTGATAGTTACAGTACCTCTAGGAACGGGATGGTCGTCCCCGAACTAGTCCAGAAGTGGGGTATCCTGTTCAATGGGTGCACCGACCCATTAGTTTTCCTGGAGGCAATTGAGGACAGGGCGTTGTCATACGACACAGGCTTAGACCGGTTGCCGAGGGCAATGAGCGAGGCTCTAACGGGTAAGGCCGCGCGGTGGCTATCAATAAGTAGGCTAAGGGACGCGACTTGGGCGACATTTAAAGCCGAGTTCTTGGAGTTTTTTCTACCGGCCCAGTATTTCGACAGGTTAGAAGACAGTATCCGGACACGACGGCAACATGATAACGAGCCGTTCAAGGACTACTTGCTCGAGCTGCGGGGTATGATGTACCACGCGGGGTACAGGGCAGAACAAGAATTGCATAGGGTATACGAGAATTTGGCAACCGAGTACCGCACGGGTACAGTTTTGTCGGCAGTGTGGGGCCAAGGGGGTCATTACCAGCCAGTGTTGTCAGCAGTCAAGGGCGGGAAACGATATGCGGCACCATTCGGGACGGGACCCGATGGGGGCCGACGTGAACCAGTCCCAAACCTAGAATACCCTTTAAGAGTGGAAGACGGGCGGATAGTCGCTACTGAGATGCTGGACGCCTGCGCAAAAATTCGCCTATCCGCTGGGTCCACCTTAGAGGTATAGAAGCAGTTGAGGGTAAAAGTTGGTATGCTCGTGATGCCCTCGATGCCGGGTGGGGATGACCATCGAATGTGGCAAGGCTAGGTTAATTTTGGAAGCTGTGGAAGAACCAGATGTAGAGGAGGCGCAGGTCCTAATGGAACGTGAGCCAGTTGTGAGCAAACCGGAGGAGGACGGCGGATCAAGGCAGGAGAAGGATGCCCCTGGGGCACCTCAGCCCAGCATCGCCGTGGGAACGGTTCGAGGAGACAGCGTGGACGCGACAACGGCAGGAGTACAACGGTTCGGCGTGGTAGGAGGGTGCGTCGTACCCGGCCCCGCAATAACACCGGTGGAATGCGTCGAAACCAGGGAAAACGAGTGGCCAGAGGACTTGGAACCAGAGATAAAAGAAACATTGAAAGCGGAATTGGCCCTCTTTGACGAGCTGCAAGGGGTGTCACACGTAGCTGAGCACCGGATCATCATAAGGGACGACAAGCCGATTAAGCTGAGGTACTACCCCAAAAACCCTGCGATGCAACAGGTGATCAACGAACAGGTAGACGAACTGCTGCGAGCCGACGCGATAGAGCCCTCCCGCAGCCCGCACAGTGCCCCGATTGTGCTAGTTAAAAAGAAAACAGGCGAGTGGCGGATGTGAATCGACTAAAGGCAACTCAATGCACATTCCTTGCCAGATGCATACCCCGTACCCAGGATTAATCACATTTTGGAGCGATTGAGACACGCGCGATACATCTCCACGCTCGACCTCAAGCACGGTTACTGGCAAATTCCCATGGCTGCGGATAGTCGGGAGTGTACAGCATTTACGGTACCCGGTAGAGGCTTATTCCAGTTTCGCGTAATGCCTTTCCGTTTGCACTCGGCGTGTGCAACATTCCAACGAGCTTTGGATACGGTTATCGGACCAGATATGGAGCCACATGCATTTGCCTATCTGGACGACATAATAGTAATCGGAGCGACAAAGGAGCAGCACGTGACAAATTTGAAGGAAGTCTTCAGGCGTTTGAGAGCGGCCAACTTGAAGCTGAATCGTAAGAAGTGTCTGTTTTTTCAGAAGGAGCTGATATACCTGGGACACCTAGTGAGCGGCGACGGGATCAAAACCGACCCCGCCAAAGTAGAAGCGATCCAGAACTTGAAGGCCCCAACCAATTGTAAGGAGCTGCGACGTTGCCTGGGCATGGCCTCCTGGTATCGACGATTCGTGCCGAATTTCGTTACAGTGGTGCAACCGATCAGCGCTTTGTTAAAAAAATCTAGGAAATGATCATGGGGAGAGGAACAACAGGCAGCGCTAGAGACCCTCAAACATAGCTTGACGACCGCACCGGTCCTGGCCTGTCCGGATTTTGCAGAAAAATTTGTCCTGCAGAAGGACGCCAGCGATTTTGGCCTAGGAGCGGTACTCACACAGACGATCGATCAACAGGAGCGCGTGATAGCTTACACGAGTCGGAAACTGAATAAGGCTGAAGAAAATTATTCAGCGACCGAAAAGGAGTGTCTGGCTATAGTATGGTCAATCCGGAAGATGAGATGCTACCTGGAAGGATATCGGTTCGAGGTAGTAACCGACCATATGGCTTTGAAATGGTTGAATTCGATCGAGAGCCCGTCGGGGAGGATAGCGCGCTGGGCACTGGAGCTGCAGCAGTACCAATTTGACGTACGGTACAGACGAGGGAAGCTCAACGTAGTAGCGGACGCCTTACCCCGGCAACCCGTGGATAACTTTCAACAAGCGGTACAGGAAAAATCGTCCGGCAAGTGGATCGAGAGGATGAAAGAAAAGATGGCTAAAGACCCAGTGAAATACGCCGATTATGTGGAAGAGAACGGTCAACTCTATAGACACCTCGGACACCGTGCGGATGACGACGACTACATCCCCTGGAAGCTGTGCGTCGATGAGGATCAGAGGAAACGAGTGTTGTTGGAGTGTCACGACGCACCGACGGCCGGGCACCAGGGAGTACGGAAGACGATAGTGCGTCTGGCATAACGCTACTACTGGCCTGGAATGTTCCGAGATGCGGCGAAGTACGTTAAGTACTGCGAATCGTGCCAGAGGTTTAAGACGGAACAAGTAAAGCCGGCTGGACAGATGTTGACGCGACAGGTGGCCGAGCCCATGGCTGTACTATGCGCCGACTTTGTAGGGCCCTTACCGCGCTCGAAACACGGGAACACGATGCTCCTGGTATTCCATGACGCGTTTTCAAAATGGGTGGAGCTGGTCCCCTTGAAGCGAGCGACAGCGGCCCAACTGCAGAAGGCGTTCCGTGAGCGTGTATTATGTCGTTTTGGCATACCCAGGAAGTTTGTATGCGACAACGGTGTACAGTTTACGAGCCGGAATTTTAAGTCGTTTTTGAACTCGTTGGGCGTGGAATTGCAGCACACTGCCCCATATTGTCCACAAGAAAACCCGACAGAAAGGACCAATCGTACAGTAAAGACGATGATCGCGCAGTTTATAACAGGTCACCAAAGTTCGTGGGACGAATTGTTACCGGTAATTTCGTTGGGGGTTAACTCCAGTGTGGCAGACTCTACAGGATTCTCACCGGCTTTTCTGCTGCAGAGGAGAGAGCCCCGCTTACCAGCTTCCTTGTACGACGAGAAAACACCTGGATCCGGAAATATGCCGCAAGCACGAGAAGACCGGGCAAGAAGATTAAAGGAAGTTTTCATTATCGTCCAGACAAATTTACAGAGAGCGTCGAAGGACCAAGGGAGGAACTATAACCTCAGGAGAAGAGAATGGCGACCAGGACTCAATACGTTGGTGCTACTAAGAGCACACCAACTCTCTAAAGCCAGTGAAGGTTTCGCGGCGAAACTCGCTCCCAAGTTCGATGGCCCATTCCACGTGAAAAAGTTCGTATCACCGAATATCGTGCGATTGGTAAAAGAAGGGCAAAGAAAGAACAAACTCGCCAGCATTACGCAACTGAAGCCATTCTATGAAGAGGGAGAGGAGCACGACCGAGCGTCTGAAAAAGAGCAGACTTGTCACAGTTTTAATTAATCCCTTTATTCTCTTTTTATTAACACTAACCAAAATTGAATTCATAAAGTAAGACTAACCGATTGTGTCTATAAACCCCACAGAATACCCAAAATGAGCGGCAGAATCCCGTATGTGGTCAGCAGCGGTGACGAGGAGGATTCCGAGGGTTTCGAACGAGAGCTGCGAAACCAAGCCCCGTCGACGTACAGGCACTCGCTACACCACCACCGAAAAGAGACTGCCTGCGTCGTGGATGGCGGAATCATTCTCATGACGGTGGAGACGTCCGCGGTGTTCGTGAAGATACCAAGCTTCCGAGCACTGAGCCCGAACGACGAGGAAGCCGCGCCCCAATATGTAATGTGAATATCTCTTTATTTTAAATCAAAAGAATTTTTAGCCTTAATACATAATTGGGTTGCTTATGTATAAAGCTCATTCACAGCAGAGCGGCCGCTGCCTGTTGCAGCGGTCAAGAGAGAGAGAGAGAGCTGTAGTATATTTATGAATGTATATGCAGAAGGCAAATAATGCATATACAGTAAATATACATATATAAGGCAAGCGCTGGCTTAGCTTGTAAGGGCTAAAGTGCTTACGTTGCGGATCCCACACTTCGTGGTGGTTGATCAGATTTCAAGTGCGCTGACCGTTTGTGTAGTTGCGTTAT
>JARNME010000404.1:54729951-54761074 GCA_030179655.1 Scaptomyza flava
TATTTGTATATACGTAGCAACAAAGTGTAGCTATGTCTGAAGGTTACATACCCTGAAATATTGTGGGCTTATGACAGATTGTCATGCATACTACACGCCACATCGAGGAGAGAGAACGCCTTAAGCAACCCTTGTCCTTTGGCATTGGATGACGAGCTGCCGCACTCCTCTGCCCACGCGTTGAAGTCTCCAGCGATGACGATCGGGTTACGGCCTCTTGCGTCTGCTACAAGGGAGTCCAGGGTGTTAGCAAACTCTGATAGCTGCGTAGAACCACAGGCCGCCCACTGACGCGCGCACGTAGTTTTCGTCCCGATGTACACTTTCCAGAGGATTCCCGTCAATCCCGCAGGACCATTGAGCCGCTCTTCCAGTTGTGTCCGAAGCGCATCTAGGGCTCTCAGAAAGCTGGTATGGCTCGCTTAGCACTGCAAGGTCTGCAGAGCGTTCACGCACTTTTTGCGACAACAGGCCCTGGGCCGCTGCACAATGACTGAGGTTCAGCTGTATGAATTTCATCTTGCACGACCAAGTACGCTTCCGCTGAGTGGACATCTATTACTGCCCGCCTGGAGGCTGAATGAGGCACTGCCCTTTGCAAACACAGATAAAGCACTTCGCCACTTCGCTCTTGCAACTCGCTGCCTTGTGGCCTGTAACTCCACACCTGATGCAGCACTGGGATCTATCCACGGGGTAACGGCAGCTGCTTGCGGTATGTCCCATCTCCAGACAGCGGTAGCACCGCGTACGTGCTTCCTGCTGGCGAATGACGCAGCTGGTCCAGCCAATGCGAACTGTGCGCAGGGCAGTAATGCTGCTAGCCAGATTTGCTGGTACTGAAAACTGAGCCACCTGTGTGTTACCATATCCAGGTCGCATGCTCTTGAAGATACAGACGTCGGCTGGTATGTTTAACTGCGCTGACAGCGCAGTCACTATCTCCTCTTTGGTGGCTAACTCGTCCAGGTCCCGAATGGCGAAGTGAGTCTGTTCGGTAAATGAGCGAACCACTGCACTTTTGCCCAGCACAAGCTCCACTTTGTCCTTGAATGAGGCTCCACTCCACTCGCGGTAGTTCTTTCATGGTCACCGCTGCAAACGTGCTGACCGCTTCCCACTTCATCGAAGACTCCAGCATTCCTTCAACAAGATTATCCACAGTGATGGGACCACCCATTGCTTGCTCAAGCATTCTTCGCTGGTTAGCAAACCGCCCACAGAAGAACAACACGTGGTGTGCGTCCTCCTGCACGCCCAGTCTACACCATGAGCATTCATCGCTTTGCACGTGTCAGGTAAAAATTTACCTCTCCATGCCTACGGTTGATCCATTGTGAGAGCTGTGGAATCAAGGCGAACGTCCATCGCTCATCGCTGCAGTGTTCCAGCGTGCCTGCCATCGCTCAATCGGGTTTGTTCTCGCCATAAGACGACCACTGCGCGCCGATATACCGTCTGTTTGGCTTGCTAGCTCACCGGACTCAATAGCTAGCTCTTCAATGGGTACCATGCCTGCAATAACCAAAGCAGCCTCCTCGGAAACTGTCCTAAACGCACAGCATACCCTGATAGCGCAAAGGCGGTAAGTTGCGCCTATGACCTTTTACACACCCCTTTTCATGAAGTTTTTTTTTATTCTGCTTTAAAACATCTTTTCAAATCTGGTCGCATTTACACGATGAAGTTTTTTCATGCAGAATTTTCTGTGTAAATGCAACTCTGATTTAAATTTATGGTCGATCAACATATATCTTTGCCATCGATTCTTTTAGTTGTTAACATATAATTGATTTAAGAAGTAACAAGTAAATAAAATGGATTCAGTGAATATTTCTACTAATAATTTCTTAACCAAAACAATGTATTTACTATTGGCGCTAATATTTGCTTGTGCGATATTTCGTATCGATAACTTTATTATTCACATCAAACACTGTGCAACTCTGTGTTTACATGCAATCGGAATAAGGAATAGCAAATTGAGAAAAATAAATCACTGCTTCACAAATCATGAAGCATTGCATGCAGCTGTTACCCCTCTACTTCCTTTGCCTACAAACGAATGCTTCAGACGCAAAAACTTCATCGTGTAAAAGGGGATCGGCGCTGCGTACAATATGCTGGCACGGACTACGCTCATTAGAAGGCAGCGGCGCTCCTGCTTTGGCCCGCGCGTGTTGAGCATTATACGCGACAGTGCACGACAAGCCCCAGCTGCCTTGGATGCATTGTATTGCATGTGCTCCTTGAATGACAATCTCGTGTCCAGCATCACGCCGAGATATTTAATGGCCCGCTTGGACATAACAGTAGTGCTGCCCACCACAATCTTTGCCGTTTCTAACGTTTTGCAACTACTCACAAGGACCGCCTCCGTCTTGTGCGCAGCCAGCTCCAGTCCCACCTGGGTAAGCCAATCCTGCACGCGAGCAATGCATGTATTGCATGTGGTCTCAGCGTCATCCAATTCTTTGCGCACGACGACGATAGCAACATCATCGGCAAAACCAACACTGTGCGCCTCCTCCGGAAGTTGTAGCCTTAGAACACCGTCGTACATAATGTTCCACTGTAGTGGCCCAAATACAGATCCCTCGGGCACTCCTGCAGAAACATTGAGTTCTTTGAAACCTTCGCGGTCTGATACCGTAGCACCCGGCCTTCAAAGTAGCTCCTCACTGTGTCCTGTAGGTATATGGGGACCTGCAGAGTATCCAGTGCGTTAAGTATGACGCCCCAATTGGCAGTATTGAACGCATTCTTGATGTCCAGCGTGACAATAAGGCAATACTTCTTGTCGCCTCCTGCTCACCTGGTGCCCTGAATAGCACTGGCTGCTAATTCGACCACCATTCTTACGGCGTCAATGGTTGACCTCGCCTTACGGAACCCATATTGGTGCGGGGACAGCCCGCCGGCTCTGTCTATCGCATGGCTTAGCCTTGCTGCCAGCAGCTTTTCAAAAGCTTTCCCAATGTTGTTGATTTGACAAATTGGTCGGTATGAAGACGGCTCCCCCGGTGGTTTATCCGGCTTCGGCAAAAGCAGCAGATTCTGCACCTTCCAGACCTGTGGAAAAGTCCTTTCATGCAAGCAGGCAGTAAAAAAGCGGCAAATTGTTCGGCTTTCAGAGTCAAAGCCAGTTTCAGCGCACGGTTCGGTATACCGTCTGGACCTGGTGATTTGGACGCCACGATGCTTCTGGCCACTTCGAGTACGAGTACAATATGTGGGGGCATGGGAACGCATGTCTGGACGTCGCAGGAAGAAATTTGCTCTGTCATTTGAGCTGCACGATCGTCTGCAGGTCCTGACGTAGAGGGGGTGGTGCGACCATCCGGAGGGGGGATCTCGGCAATGCCGAGCGGCGCACAATTTCATCCATCCTTCCTGGAAGGAGAGACATGAAAAACGCGACCGCACTTTCACTCACTCACTGTAAGTGTGTCAACGTAAGCCTGGGTGTGTGTGCCTGTGTGTCGATGCCGGGTGTGTGGAGTGTGCGTATGCCTGTGTGTGTGCCTGGTTGTCGATGCCGGGTGTGTGGAGTGTTGTGCGTGTGACTGTGTGCGTGCGCCTGTGTGTCGATGTCGGGTGTGTGGAGTGTGTGTGCGTATGCCTGTGTTTTTTTTTCTTTTTTTTTTTATTTCAATAAAAAATTTAAGCCTAGTGTTAAATTATGCTATATGTAAACGTAAACATTCGCAGCCGTTGCCAGCTTCTGCGGGACCGCCGTGAAGCATTGCTTCGCAGAAGCAGTGGCAATGACTACGATGAGGTCGCCCTTTCCCTTTCCAGCCGTCGAAGCTCTGCCATCGTAGAGGCTGCAAACGCGCAGACCGCATGCCAAACATCCTGTTTCTCTATCATTAGGGCCACCAGGGTGGTTGGAGTTAGAGGCTGGCCCGCCACGTTTTCCACCACAAGTCGCTGCTGGGCGAATCGCCCGCAGTCAAAGAAGACGTGTTGAGCGTCCTCCTCCCTGCCGTCGTCGCACCAGTTGCACGTAGCAGAGGAGTCATGCTGAAAGCGCTTCAGGTAGCTCATGAAACAACCATGGCCTGTGAGGAACTGGGTGAGGTAGAAAGTAACCATCCCGTGCTTTCTCTCCACCCATCGCCGTATACTTGGGATCAGAAGATACGTCCAACGCCCTTTATTGGATGAGTCCCACTGCTGCTGCCAGGACTCAAGGCTCCGTTCGCGGGCAGCCGCCCGAACGGCTCTTCTCTCCGAAGGACCAGCTTCGAGAACTGCCACGGCTTCGAAGGCAGAGATACGGATTGGAGTCATCCCAGCAATCACAAGCGCTGCCTCCGAGGACACAGTGCGGAAGGCACAGCATAAACGCAGGGCAGAGAGCCGATAAATTGACTCTATGCCCCTCATGTAGCTGGCTACCGATTTAGCGCCGATCCAGATTGGTGCTGCGTACAGGATGACCGACTTCATGACGTGCATTAGAAGCAACCTCGTATGCTGCCTCGGGCCTCGCGTGTTTGGCATCATCCTCGCCAATGCGCGTCCGGTAATCGCAGCCTTCCTGTGAACGTACGCGAGATGCTCCCCGTAACTAAGGCGCCTGTCAATGACCACGCCGAGGTAGCGGATCCAATCCTTGGACCTCAACGTGACGCCATCCACCTTAAAATCCACGTAATCCACCTTTTTCCTACTGCTGATGAGCACCGCCTCCGTCTTGTGCGCAGCAAGCTGTAGACCCACGGTGACAACCATTGAGTCACTGCATCCATGCACCAATTGCAGAGCTCGGTGACACGCCGTAAGTCCTTCGCCACAAGCACCAAGGCAACGTCGTCAGCGTAGCCAACTGCTGTGGCCCCCGCTGTGTAGAAACTGGATTCTAAGTATGCCATCATACATGATGCTCCACAGGAGAGGACCTAGAACAGATCCTTGTGGGACACCTGCAGAGATAGCATACTCCTTTTCGCCCTCGTCCGTGTCATACCAAAGGATTCGGTTGTCGAAGTAGCTCCTCACAATAGCTACTAGATACTCTGGCACCCGGAGAAGCACCAGGGCCTTCCTGAAACCATATTGGTGAGGTGAAAGGCCACCAGCGCTACGTACGGCATCCTCCAGTCTAGCACAGATTAGCATCTCCAGGACCTTGCCGCCGTTGTCAATGAGGCAAATGGGCCTGTATGCCGAGGGGTCGTCAGGGGGCTTGTCGAGCTTTGGAAGCAGCACAAGTTTCTGTACCTTCCACCTATCTGGAAAAGTACCTTCGCGCAGACATTTGGAGAAAGTCTCTGCAAACAGACCAGGCCGCAAGGCGATTGCTATGCTTAGGCATCTATTTGGCACTCCGTCTGGGCCCGGGGCTTTTTGGGCGGTGAGCTTTCGAGCAGCGACCGCCATCTCTTCCAACGTGACCGGGATGAAGCCCTCGATTGTGGATGGACCAAGGGCTCGTGGGAGTGGGCTCCTTCTCCGAGGAAAAAGAGTTTCCACTATGTCCCTCACTCGAGCGAACTCAGTGGGCGCTTGACCTCTGCCTTTGCGAAGCGCTTGACCACCATCCTGTATGCTCTGCCCAAGGATCATTCTCCGCGGAGTCGCAAAGTTTGAGGAAGCACTCCTTTTTGCTGACTTTGATTGCTCTCTTGAGTACTGCTCTTGCCGCCTTGTACTCAAACTGCAGTAAGCGTGTTGAGCTCGAGTGCCTTAGCGCTGCACGCTGATAACGCCTTCTCGACCTCAGGCATACCCGTCTAGCCTCAGCGATGTCGTCATTCCACCAGAACATGCTTGTGTGGTGGCGTTTGTAGGCCTTACGCACAGACATGCTTGCAGCGCAAGCAGCGCCCAGTTGTTCGGCTACCTGCTCCACCATAGCCAGCGCCGGACCACTTGCAGACATGCATGAGACGGCATCGACAAATGTGGCCAAGTTGAGGGACTGTTGAACGTGTTTCTGGTCCCAGTGTTGAGAAGAACCACGTCCATAAGTGCCAACGACTCCACAAGGATGATTCCTCTGGCATTCGTAGACGGGCTGCCCCACTCCGTAGACCACGCGTTAAAGTCGCCCGAAACTATGACGTTGCTACGGCCCCTTGCAACCACCGCGAGTTCCGCAATCACAGCCTGAAAAGCTTCGATCGCAAGGCTGGGTGCCAAGTAGCAGCTGTAGAGCCACAGACCGCCAACATTCACTCTCACAAAGCTGTCAGAGACAATTGTGTGAGAGAAGGGGGACTGTTGACCGCCGCAATTCCACAAGGCAGCCTTTCCAGAGTTGTCGGAAGCCCACAGCCCACAGTTAGTTGACGCCGGGTGATGAGGTTCGCTTAGCATGGCGATGTCGATGTTCTCATCAAGGATGAATTGCTCCAGTAAGGCTTGGGCAGCGACACAATGGTTGAGGTTGAGCTGCAAGACTTTCACCATTTTGCGCGTTTGACAGCTTCCCTGTACGCAGGACACCTGTAACTGCCTGTCGCATGGTCAGTCATACGCTCTCCTTTTCTCGTACATAGGACACATTTTGGTTGCTGGTTGCAGACTCTCGCAACGTGTCCAGAACCTCCGCACTTGTAGCAAGCCTTGCTGTGGTCGGCACCACTCTTGCAATGGACAGCTATATGTCCATACTCCAGACATTTGTAGCAGCGCTTTGGCTGAATGAGAGGCCTAATGCGGCATACAGCCCACCCGATGCGGATTTTCGCCTTTTCGACCAGCTTAACCGCCTTAGCCGTCGGTAGGCCCAGAATTGCTGTTTGGAGGCCAGCCCTCGTGTGCCGCAGCGACTTGACGACGCGTTGGATTCCGACAGGGTTTTGACGGTGGCACGTCCGGCAAGCACCTTACCAACAGCGAGCTGCAGCTCGTTTGCACTGTGTGCCGGCTGTTTGTTTAGCCGAATCAGCAGGTCGCCTTTGGCCGTCTTACGGATTGTACTTATATCCTCACGCAGATGCACAAGTGATGGCTCACTCCTAACCACCTTTAAGATGTCTGCATAGCTACAGTCGCCAAAACCAGACACGGTGACTGCATCCGCCCTTGTGCGAGCTTTGCCTTTGCGGCCAACCACTTTCGACCATGGATTATCCTTGGGCAGGGATGATACGCAGGGGGCTGTAGCGACGGTGGAGATCGCTGTAACGCCGGCTTCCTAAAGAATGGCGACGATTCATTTGCCATCCTTGCGATACCGCGGGTACCTTGCTAAGAACTCCAATAGCAGTCCCACGGTGACCAAAGGTTTCCCCTTGGCTTAGCCGGTGGGGTTATACCGCCCCTTTTCGGTCAACCAGAGCCCTCTCTTTGTGTACCGCCGCAGCGAGGAGGGTTGGATTATAACCAGTTCCGTGGTCTTTTACTCCTTACTGCTAGAAGTCTCTTTAGCAAAGAACCCGCCTGCTGGATATGCTGCACTAATCTGTTGCCAACTAGGGTATGCAACAGCTAGAGCAGGCCACGCAATCAGTCGGTACAAGAACCGAACGCAGGTGAGAGTGTGTTCAAGCGAAAAAAACACAAATAGCACACTATTAAGAAAGTGCAATTATGAGAAATGCACAGGAACACACACCTGCAAAGCGCCACGCAGACAACTTAAAGCGCCGAAAACTGCAGATAGGGGCACCGCAGGACGGAAGTGTCGAAAAATAACCTTGTTTACGCCTGGCGGTGGTAAAAACGAGCACTTAGGTAAGCTACCCAGCCACTCACAGCACCACACTGACTGCTTTAATTTTTCCCGAAAGGTAATACGCTGTAGATTATCACCAGACCGGAGCGAGATAAAAACGCGACCGCACTTGGAAAACTCTCATGTATATGTCCCCTGGGTAAGCCTAGGTGGGTGTGCCTGTGTGTGCGTGAGCCTGGGTGTGCGTGTGTGTGTGCGTATGTTAGCCTGGGTGTGTGTGTATGCCTGGGTGTGTGTGTGGATGCCGGTGCGGGCGAGTGTATATGCCTGTGTGTGTGCCTGTGTGCGGGTAAGCCTGGTTGTGCGTGCTGGTGTACGTGTGTACGTGGGTGTGCGTGTTTTTTTTTTTTTTTTTTTTTTATATTCTTTATTTAAACTAAATAATAACTAGAAAATACATAATAATACATGATAATATGCAGGAGCGACAATAATTTGCGGTACGTCCGTTAAGAATTGCTTCGCAAACCACTGTCGCATCCTACACTGGAACAAGCCTAGCTTGAAGTTGACCTCCTAAGCCGCTCCACTCGCCTCTGCTCCTTCATCACCATTGCCGCAAATGTGCAGGCCGCTTCCCACTTCGACGATGATTCCATCATGCCTGGGACTAAGTTATCCACGGTGATGGGGCAGCCCATAGTGCGCTCCAGTGCACTCCTCTGAGTTGCGAACCGCCCGCAGGTAACCAACACGTGGTGTGCGTCCTCTGGCGAACCATCACCGCACCATAGGCATTCCTCGCTTTGCTCGTGGCCGAACCGCTTAAGGTAGCTCCGAAAGCACCCATGTCCAGATAGGAGCTGCGTCAAATAGAAGTTGACTTCGCCGTGTTTGCGGTTTAGCCAAGGTAGCAGCTGCGGGATCAAGGCAAAAGTCCAACGCCCCTTCACCGACGAGTTCCAGCGTGCTTGCCATCGTTCTATTGTTCTGGCTCTCACTGCTGCTCGAGGCATGCGCTCTAAGTCACCAGCTGTGTGCATTTGCAGCTCGCCCGACTCGATAGCCAGTTCCTCGATCGGTAACATGCCAGCAATAACCAGGGCAGCCTCGTCTGAGATTGTCCTGAATGCGCAGCAAACCCGGATGGCGCACAGACGGTAGGTAGCGCATAATCCGCGGCAGTAGCTGGGCACCTGCGCGGCTCTCCACCAGATCGGCGCACCATACAAGACGGTGGCACGGACTACACTCATTAGTAGCTTTCGCCGCTCCTGTTTAGGCCCTCGTGTATTAAGCATTATCCGCGACAGTGCTCGGCTTGCTCCAGCTGCTTTAGATGCAGTATACTCCAGATGCTCCTTAAATGTCAATCTCGTGTCCAGCATGACCCCGAGATATTTTATTGCCCTTTTCGACAGAATCGTGGCGTTGCCCACAACTATTCTAGCCGTCTCCACCGACTTGCGACTGCTGACTAGAACCGCCTCTGACTTGTGCGCAGCCAGCTCCAGACCCGCATGTTGAAGCCAGTCCTGCACGCGGGCAATGCACGTATTGCATGCAGCTTCCACGCATCTCAGCTCCTTCCGTACGACCACGATGGCTACGTCATCGGCGAAGCCAACGATATATGCATCGTCAGGGAGTTGAAGCCTAAGGACTCCGTCATACATAACATTCCACAGGAGTGGCCCGAGAACGGATCCCTGAGGGACTCCTGCAGAAACTGCGTGAGATTTGGTGCCTTCTGTGGTCCGGTAGTGCAGCACTCGACCGTCAAAATAGCTCCTTATTGTGTCCCGCAGATATGAGGGGACCTGCAGAACCTCCAGAGCGTCTAGGATAACATCCCAACTGGCTGTGTTAAACGCATTTTTTATATCAAGCGTGGCAATGAGACAGTATTTTTTGGTACCTCCTGCCCATCTGGAGCCTTGGATGGCACTGGATGCAATGTCGACCACCATGCTCAGGGCGTCGAAGGTTGACCTCGCTGTCCGGAATCCAAACTGGTTTGGGGATAGCCCGCCTGCTCTGTCTATCGCTTGGCTGAGCCTCACAGATAGCAGCTTCTCGAAGACTTTGCCAATGTTGTTCAGCAGGCAGATTGGTCTGTACGAGGAAGGTTCCCCCGGCGGCTTATCAGGCTTCGGCAGTAACAACAGATTCTGCTCTTTCCAGCTAAGCGGAAAAGTCCTCTCGCGTAGGCACGTATTGAAAAGGTCAGTGAATTGTTGGGCTTTCAACGTCATTGCCAGCTTCAGCGCTCGATTAGGGATGCCGTCCGGGCCTGGGGATTTGGACGCCACGATGCTCCTGGCAACAGCGAGTACCTCCTCCGGCGTGATAACTACTGGTTCGATGTAGTCCTGATGCTGTGTTGTTGCTGCGGGCAGGGACTGCAGCCTACCGTTCGGGAACAGGCATTCCACGACGGCCCGCATCCTGCCTGGCTCCATAGAGGGGTTGTGTTGGTATCCAGCATAGATGCGTTTAACCACGGTTTTGTAGGCTCTGCCCCACGGGTCGTGCTCTGCAGAGTCGCACAGTTGCAGATAGCATTCCCTCTTGCTCGCCTTGATGGCCTTCTTGAGTTTACCTCTCGCCCGTCTATATTCTTCGTGCCTTAATGCGAAGTGTGGCCTATTAGCTGCTCGTTGGCAGAGCCTTCTCGCTCTTATGCAGGCTCGGCGCGCCATATCTATATCGGCGTTCCACCAATACGTGGGTTCATGGTGTCGCGCGTAGGGGCGGCGTAGTGCCATGCTGCTGTCGCATGCCGAGGAGACTTGCGCTGCCATTTGAGCTGCCCGGGAGTCGGCAGATCCTGATGTGGTGAGCTGCTCAATTGATCTAGAAAACGCCCAAGCGTCAAAGGTGTCTTGTCTGTAGTGTTTAGCGTTTGGCGCGCTATGCTCACTACACTCTCGCAGGCCACCCACTGAACATACGATGGCGTTGTGATCGCTTGCTGTGTACATGTCACTAATCGTCCACTGTGCTGCGTTAAATAGGGAAGGGCTGACGAACGTAAGGTCAATTACCGAGCCGCCCCCTGCTCTGGAAAATGTGTACCTGTTGCCGCTATTCAGTAGCGCCAGATCCAGTGGAGCCAGTGACTCCAAGAGCACCCTGCCTCTAGTGTTCGTTAAAACACTGCCCCACTCCAGAGCCCATGCATTGAAGTCGCCTGCGAGTATGACTCTACTGCGTCCCCTGGCGTCATCTACAAGCTGTTCCAAGACAGAGGAGAAGGCGGCGATAGGCAAGCTGGGCGCGAGATAGCAGCTATATATGCACAAACTGCCCAATTTTGCCCTCACAAATCCATGGAACTCTTGCACCTCAGTAAGCTGCTGAGTTGCACCGCACACCCACAACGCAGCCTTCTTGCTGTTGTCCGACGCCCAGATGCCCGATGGCGCAATCGGCACACGATGAGGTTCGCTCAATATGCATACATCGATCCTATGCTCCTTGGTTGACTGCTCCAGAAGCGACTGAGCAGCCATGCAATGATTAAGGTTAAGCTGGAGTACCCTTATCATCTCGTCCGGCCGACAGCTGCTTTGTAGGCGGGGCAGTTAAAGCTGCCCGTGGTGTGATCCACGTTTCCTGGCCCCTGTTTGGAGCACAGCCAGCACTTTGGTGGCTTGCTACAGGATTTAGCCTCGTGGCCAGCCTCGCCGCATCTGTAACACGCACCCCTGCGATCATCCGTGCTGGTGCATTTTGCAGCAATGTGCCCAAACGCCAGGCATTTGTAGCAACGCAGTGGCTGTACAATGGGCCGTATGTGGCAAACAGCCCAGCCCACTCGAACTTTGGCCAGCTCAAGTAACCGGCTGGCTAACGGGGTTGGAAGCACCAACGTCGCCGACGATGTGCCGCTACGTAGGGCTCGAAGTGAGCGGACTGCTTCGACAGACAGACTGGGGGCGTCTAAGGCTTCCTGGATCGACTCGATCAGCTCCTCCTTAGTAGTCAGTTCGTCCATGCCGCGGATTTCGACCCGCTGGACGTCAACTAGCGTCTTTACCGTTGCCCTGTTGCCTAAGACTTTCACCATAGCTGATTGCAGCTCTTCCGAGCTGTGCGATGGTTTCTTGTTCAGGCGCAAAAGCAGATCTCCGTTTGCTGCACGCCTGACATTCTGCACATCCTCACAATATTGGCGTAGGGACGGGTCAGTTTTTACCACACGGAGCACGTCAGCGTAGCTGCAGCCGTCAGCCCCAGTGATTGCAATAGCATCCGCTCTGTTTCGCTTGCGCGACGGATTCCTTGGCTTCACCTTTGACCAGGTCGGCTGTGGTGCCGCCTGTGGAGCAGCTTCTGGTGCCGTCTTAGGTGCCGTCTCTGGTGCTACCTGCTTCGCCGCCTGAAGGGGCTTAGCGGAGCCTTGTTTTGATTTTTTGGGCGGTGAGCTACGCAACTCTGGCAGCTCCCTTGGGCGCTTCGGCAGTGCCCTGTTGCCTGCACGACTGGCGACGCCAGTATGATGAGCTGGTTGCTCCATGACCCTGTCAATAGGACGCTCCAAGATCCCTGGTGACGTCTCGGTAACACCCACTGCCGTTTGGGGCTTGCTAAGCCTCAGAGCTGACGCATGCAGCTTTACGATTTTGGCCAATTCGTTGCGCATTAAAGCGTTAATATGGCGTTGACCACTAAAAAGCACTGTCAGACCTGAAAGAGCCTCGCCCAATTTCTCCAGCGAACTCTGCAACGTTGCTGGTGGCCTCGGCGTGATCGGCAAGGGCCAGACGACCGGTTGCGGCAAGTGCGCCGCCAGAGGGGTTCGTTGCGACGTGGGAGAAGCCTCGCTATTCACCGGGGATGGCACAACCACCCGTGGAGGGGATCTCGGCAGTGCCGAACGACGCACAATTTCATCCATGGCGTATATAAGGACAGGAGCTTAAGTAGAGCTCCAAGCAGTCCCACGTTGACCACAGGTTTCCCTATGGTGTGTAACCGCTGGAGGTTATACCGCCCCGAGTCGGTCACCAGAGCCCCACGGAGCACCGCCGCGACGGAGGGGGTTGGTAGTAGCCGGTTCCGTGGCTTTTTGCTATTAGCTGCTTGGAAACTCCTACTTGTTCGACAAAAAAGTGGCGCGCCTGAGTGCTATACTACACTTAGCGCAGCCCTTTTGCGTATGCTAAGAAAATGGGTGTGTGTGCCTGGGTGTGCGTAAGCCTGGGTGTGCGTGTGTGCCTGTGTGTGCACGTTTTTTTTTTTTTTTTTTAAATTCTTTATTAAACTATAACAATAAATAATACTTAATGAGTAGAATATAATACATGTGGCTTTGTGTATAGGAGCGATAACAGTATGCGGTATGTCCGTTAGGAATTGCTTCGCATACCCTGTGTGCGTACGTGAGCCTGGGTGTGCGCGTGTGTGTGCGTAAGCCTGGGTGTGCGTGTGTGCCTGTGTGTGTGTGGGATGTCTGCGTGTGTGCCTGGGTGTATGCTGGTGTCAATGCCGTGGTGTGTGGGGTGTGTGTGCCTGGGTGTACGCTGGTGTCGATGCCATGGTGTGCGGGGTGCGTGCGCTGGTGGCGATGCCGGTGGGTGTGCGTGTTTTATTAAACTTTTGCTGCCACTCTTTGCAAATCACCACTTTGCTATCCTCGCTAGCCGTTGTGGTTGTTGCGTCTGCTGCTGTCGTTGCTGCCGGGTGATGCCACCGATCGTGGCCGTTGTTGCCTTTTCTGTTGTGGTGGCGGTCGCACCCTGTGGTTGTTGTTGCTGTAGTCGCTGCTGGTTTTCCTCCCTGGTCGCGTTGTTGTTGTTGCCGTTGCGTACCACTGTCGCGTACCGGTTATAGCAAGCTCGCTCGAAAAACTGATTTTGCCTTAAAATTGCAATATCATTTTCCAGCTTGTTGTCTTCCTCTTCCACAGCTTCCACTCCCCCGGAACGCGCAAAATACCAGCTCGTTCCTTTTGCGTTTACGCAAAATGCGAGCGGAGCAACATATTGCGTTTGCGTTTACGCAAATGTGCGCAGAGCACTAGCTTGCGTTTACATTTACGCAAATGTGAGCGGAGCATGGTATATGCAATCGCAAGATAACATAAACGACGTCACGAACGAAAAACATAAATGTGCGGTAGCCGATCGCTACCTCACAATATATTGCCTTTAAATTTAATGGTTTTACCTCTCAATTTTTGAACCGAGACATAGTATTTTTTGCTTGATCCCAGATATGTTTATTCTTAATCAATATTTAGATCAACACCGAAGGCTTCCAAGATCTATATCTCTGTATCTATGTATATATCACCAGCTTTTAGGTATTGAGATTAACTTTTGCTCAGAATCTAATCGCTGACTTAAACACATGAGTGTCACAACTTTCACTCTTAAGGAGCATCAGATCTTTTCGTTTCAAAGAGTTTACTATTTGATGCTTTTAAGAACAATTTGCTTGCCTGAGCTTGGTAGGTTATGCAGTTGAAACAATTAGTGGAAAGACGGAACTGTCTTATAGAATTTATTCTACATTATTATTTGGTTCTTTCCCTATCGCTTTTTATCACGCACTTTGAGATTATAACATTACTTAATGGAATGTGCTCTATGTTCCTGATTGTTTGCTGATTATTGTTCTTAATTATTATTTTAATTACTTTAATAACTTATCATATGTTTCCTACAATTTATATTCAATCGCCCTTTAATTGACAAAAACTGGGCTGTTAAAAACGGAAGGCAACTAATCTATAAAACTGATGGAACGGAATAGTTGTGTTTATTAACACGCTTATATTAGCTTCACTTGTATGTATGTTTGTATGTTTGTATGTTTGTATGTATGTAACTCTCCTTTGGACTAAAAGCAAGTGGCTTATTACTGTCAGTATATCCCACTACCTCAAGTTCGTTCGTTGGCCGAGCGGTCTAAGGCGCGGGTCTTCGCTCCCGTACTCACCGATCATGGGTTCTAATCCCGTCCACGGCCGAAAAAAAAAAATGTTTTTTTTTTTTAATCTGCACCATGTTCATGTTCACTAAAACTTACAAATTTTTTTTTTTTCAATAATTAATAGAACTAAAAATTAAAAAATAAATATAGTTTAAAAAAACTAAAAAACACGCTTATATAATACATCGAACTAAAAAGTGAAAAATAAATATAGTTAAAAAAAACTAAAAAACACGCTCTTAGAGCATGACTCAATCGCTCACCATCATCACTTGACACCCCACCCTCCCATACGACGAATCGATCCTCAACTGGACCATCACTCGTACATACATAATTAACTTTTACCTAGATAAGGTACGGTATGCGTGTAGCCGTTTTTTTTTAATAGTACTGTTCTAATCTGTACCAGTTTTGGATCCCCTGATTTATATTATTTCCAGCTACTTTTCAAGGCTCACACCTTAAACTTTTAACACGCCCACAAAACATATAATTTGGATATAAAAACATTAGACAACGACTATCAAGCACCAAGAGCTATTAAAAAGTTTACAAAGTATTCGGAGGAAATTTGATCGGACAATGTAACCCCAAAATATTTATTATGGTTTACATTAAATCGTAAAGTCATAGTCGAGTCTACTACGTACTTCACATTTTTCCATGAGTTGTTCCCATCTAAAACCCTATCAATTAGGTAAGTTCGTACCTGTTTTTTTAATTTTCTCTTTCTAGAAAATGTTTTTAAGTTCGGTACCCTCAAAGTCATTAAATATGTACGTTATAGGGATTTTTATATAGTATTTCTATTATTGTAAAGCTTAAGTTTTCCGGTTTGGTGAGTAGCCCTTCTCATTTAAGTATTATGTTTGCTTATACACACATTATCATTTACTTAGATTTTTATCTGACTAATAAAAATGTCTTATATCTTTTTTAAAATTTTACGATTTACTTTTATGTATGGCATTTTACCTGTACTATTATATCGCTGATGGTTCTTACTAAACAATTGATTAAGCTGAACGAAGACATCTGAATTCAGGCAAGACAAATGTTTATCGGGAGGGAGAATACTCCTTTCACATCATAACAGTATGCGTAGCCTTAACAATAAAATGAAGTTTATTTTCTTAGAACAACATATCAACCGTATTAAAGGCTAAGAAATCCTCAACTCATCAAAAACTACTTGCTCTGGTACAGTGTCCATGTCCGATGGAAGAGTCATAAAACTAGAAGGGGGCACAACAGACCTCTCAGATACCAAATCATTCATCGACGATTAAGGTTTATACAGGCAGGGGACATATTATTCTTTTATTAATTCCCCTTTATATATATATATTTTTTTTATTAAAGAAGAACATATCAATAAAGTTGTTACTATTTTACTGACTCTTTATGATTTTTATACCCTTAACCCATAAAATGGGTAAATAAGGGTATGATGGTTTTGTGCAACAGTATGTAACCTGCAGAAGGAAGCATATCCGACCCCATAAAGTATGTATATTCTTGATCAGCATCAACAGCCGAGACGATATAGCCATGTCCGTCTGTCCGTCCGTCTGTCCGTCTGTATGAACGCGTGGATTTTAGAGACTACAAGAGCTAGAGACTTCAGATTTTAAATGTAAGTTCTCCCATACCAATAAGACCTTCACGTAACTTTTTACCCCTTAGCTTGGATCGTTGCTTCAGCAACTATTTAATTCATGAACCATTCCGTGTTTTATGTTCTGACTATAACAAACTTTATTCTCTTGTCTTCTTGGAGGCCTCAACTCCAGTACTAAAAAGAATGATCCTTTTTGCTTTATCTAATCGTAACCACTAACTACTTATCTAACGCTGGTCTGATTGGGTTTTTCTGGGTTCTTCCCAATCCTCGCAACAAATGTTGGACTACTCAATTTTTTATTGAATTTCCCAGAGCTTTAACGTTAACTTTTAAATATATTTTCAGATTTATATATTATTCTATATATTAATTAATTTAATTATTTTAACTATTTTTTAATTTAAATTAATTTTGATTTCATTTTAATGTCAGCTGCTCTTAGCTGACAATAAATAAAAAAATACCATAAGCAGAACAAGTTTGCTTCAAATTATCGATAACTATTCTGGTTTCGAATTTGGAAAATATAAAAATGAAGTTTGAAGTAATGGGTAATGATAGAACTTATTAGATTATGCAGTAGGCAATAATGTTTTAAATAATAAGACTTGGTTAATTTATGTACGATATATATATATGCTGTGTATTTATTAGTTCTGATATTTTCGTCTGCACGCACTCGTCGCTTAGGAAGAACTAATCACTAACGGAGAGAAATAAAGAACGAAAAAGAGTATATGATGCCACTGGAGGAATGTTCGATAGTTCCGTTATTTCTTCTGTTTCGTTTCTTCGTATATTCTTGATTGTTCTTTAATGTGGCTTTTGCTATTTCTCAACACACCTCCTCAAAAGTTACATTATTATTTATATATATATATATCAGCATCAGCATCTGTCAGAATCAGTGATCATAGGATTTGGAGTCAAGTGCGCACCTGTTAAAACTGCGTTGCATTATACACCTGCAGGCAAGCCACAATCATAGATGGCATTCTTAAGGACAATAGCAACAAGATTCTTGAGAAGCAGTGATCAGAGGAAAAGATTTGGTTATTTACCTAACTAGTGTTAGAGTCCATTGTGCGCCTCTTTGACGTGAGTTTCATTGTAAACCTATTTATGGTCATGAGGTGCAGTGTGCACAGGAAGAAAGGATAGATAAGAAAGAGTCGAGAGGGCGCCTGTTTGACGTGCGTTGCATTGTTAACCTGAAAGCAAGCAATAATGAATGAATGCTTATGGTCATGAGTAGTAGTGATCAAAGGATCTGGAATCTTTGACGTGCGTGGCATTGTAAACCTGTTTATGGACATGAGGTGCAGTGTGCAAAGGAAGAAAGGATAGAGAATAGAGAAAAGCGAGCGCTTGTTCGATGTACGTTGCATTGTTATGGTCAACAGCAACCACAACTACAACCTTCGTGTGGGGCTCTTTGAACAAGGGATGGAAATTTTCTTACGCAGCAGCAGCTGCAAGATCATAACGTTTATCTTTATGATCTTTATGAGAGGATCAGTTTTAACTATTTTACCAATTAGTGGTAGTGTCAGTGTGCTCCTGTTTTAAATACGTGCTCTGCACACGTACATTGTTATTGTGAACCTTCGTGGGGCGTTATGTGTACAGGATGGCAGCAAGATCAACACATTGTTTTTCAACAAGAGTATTGGTACTTGTAGATTAAGATTAAAATGTTTTAGAGGGGAAAGAGAATGTGTGTTAGAGGAGGAAAGAGTTAGAGGGAGGAAGACTTAGAGACAAGTTTCTGCATGCTTGAAGTGCGCTAGTCAAAGGTCAAGTACATTAGTTGGCTAATGTGTTATAGGTACCACCGTCTGTGAGATCAGTGAGCAAAATACATTGCATATGAAACTATTAAGTGCTAGAGTCAAGTGTGCACAGGCTTCTTAGCTACAAGTTAGTAGATAAGAGAGAGAGTCAACTGTGCGCAGGTTTCTTAGCTACGATTAAGTAGATAAGAGAGAGTCGAGAGGGCGCCTGTTTGACGTGCGTTGCCTTGCACACCTGCAGGCAAACATAAACAATGAATATTTATGGTTGTGAAAACCAGTGATCAAAGAATAAAAGGATTGAGACAAGATTGTGTTTGTTTGAAGTACGCTAGTCAAAGGGCAGTACATTCGTAGGCCGCATTGTTTTGATCAAAAGCAACACCAACAACAACAACAACATTCTTTAGTGTTATGTAAGCAAGGGATGGGAATTTTTTCGCAGCAGCAGCAGCAAGATCAACACATTGTTTTTAAACAAGAGTATTGAGACTTGCAGATTTAGTTTGAAATATTAGAGGGGGAAGGTGCAAGAAGGGAAAAGTGTTAGAGGGAGAGAGAGAGAGTTAGTTTTAGAGAGAGTAAGTGTTAGAGCGAGAAAGTGTTAGAAGGGAAAGTGATCCTGCTTGTATTATTATATTAAAACACGCTCCCTTATGCGAGCGTCTATGAAATGCAGGTGGTATGTTAATTGAGTGTCCCTCCTTCTAACGCACACCCAACTTGTTCGCTTCTTACGTTTCTATACTTTATTTGAATACATCTGTTTTGATTTTTGCACTGACTTCTGTTACTTTTATAGAGCTAATTAGTATAACTTTTTAATAAACCAATGAACATTTTTTAAATTGGTGTACTTTGTTAATAAGCTATCAAATTATGTTTTTCTTATAGGTATGTTTTAATTTTATTTGATATTTATACTCGATACCGAATGTAAAGAGTATATTGGGTTTGTGCAATGTCCGTCATGGTGTCTGTCCGTCTGTCCGTCTGTATGAACGCAACTTTTTTCCACACCCTTTAAGCTAGGGACTTGAAACTTTCCAATAATCTGTATCTATGGGATAGTAAATTAAAGTGTCAAGATTGGGGTTCTAGGATAACTGGGGGGCTGGCAAATCGATAAATTCGATAACTCAAAAACGATAAATCCGCATATTTCACACACCCTTACAGCTAGAACTACCAAATTTGGTAAAAAGATAGCTACTAGCAACCCCTAAAAAACTGCAGCAAAAATTTTGGAGCCACGCCCCCATTCCGCCCCCAGCCCCAACGCATTTTAAAGTCAAAAAAGCATATATCTCCCACAGTTTTTGAGTCAAGATAAGCGATGATGACCCCCCAAAAACTGCATCAACATTTTGGATGCCACGCCCACCAATACCGCCCTAGCTGCCCCCAGCTGCCCCAACGCTTCGTCAAAAACGAGAATGCGTGTATCATCCAGAGTAGTGGAGCTAGAGCCACCAAATTTGGTAGGAAGATAGCTGGTAAAGAACCCCAAAAAACTGCATCAAAGTTTTGGAGTCACGCCCACCCGTTCCGCCCCAGCCCCCCCCCCGCATTTTAAAATCAGAAAAGCTTATATATCCCACAGTTTTTGAGCTAGAGCCACAAAATTTGGTGCCAAGATAAGTGAGATG
The DNA here is from genome assembly GCA_030179655.1 of Scaptomyza flava. NCBI lineage: Eukaryota > Metazoa > Arthropoda > Insecta > Diptera > Drosophilidae > Scaptomyza > Scaptomyza flava. Next base: position 54,749,593 of record JARNME010000404.1, read on the forward strand.
ACGCCCCCCAAAACTGCATCAAAGGTTTGGATGCCACGAACCACTCACACCGCCCTAGCCACCCCATCTGCCCCAACGCTTCGTCAAAAACGGGAATGCGTGTATCTTCCAGAGTTGTGGAGCTAAAGCCACCAAATTTGGCAGGAAGATAGCAGGCAACGACCCCCAACAATCTGCGTTTCCCCACCTTTTACAAACTTTGAGCTAGAGTCACCAAATTTTGTATGAAGGTCGCAATTGACCATTCACATAGACTGCAGCAAAAATTTGGATGCCACGCCCACCCAAACCGCCCCCAGCCCCCCTTTCCCCACTTTTTACAAACTCGAGCTAGAGTCACCAAATTTGGAAGGAAGATAGCAATGACATTTCACAAAGATCTGCAGCAAACATTTGGATGCCACACCCTTCCATACCGCCCCCAGCCCCTCTTTCCACACTTTTTACAAACTTCGAGCAAGATCTTAATATTTATACTTCATCATTTATGAGATTAATATTATTATTTTTTAATCCCCATAATTTGGATTCCGTTCTATCTCACTAATAATTTATTTTGCTTTTAGATTCTTAAGGTAATCTTTTAGGCTTATCAAATAATATTTTCCTGAACTTTACCTCTGCTCGCTATAAGATTTTCATCAAATGACCCTTTTCATTTTAAAATATCCGTCCAACTATTTCTATACTCAACTAAAATATTTCATCAAACTCACATATCAAATAAGAAAATGAAACAGTAAGATGTTCTTAGCAGCTGATATTTTTTTTTTGTTATAAACGGGTTTTACTATACTCTTGCCCAGTATGCTACTTACGATAAAAATGTATAAAGAATGTGTTTTGTACTCATTTACTGACTTCAAAAATTCTTCTATTGATGTTGTCTGATACCCTATCTTAATTTGTGTTATACTTAATCGTTTTCTTCAACTTAGTATTCTTTTTTTTAAATCATTTATGTTAAGTAGTTAGCTATCTTGACTAGGCTTCACGCTTAAAACGAGATAGATTGTTTATGATCCATAAAATGTTAGCTTTATTTTAACAGGGAAATCGGTTGGACATTGATTTTCACTTTATAATTGATTTGCTTTAATATATTTTAACTGTCAACCTATATACCTTTCTACGTTTTTAGTGATTATGTTAGATTTTTATATTTCCAAACTCATTGCTTAAACTAAAAAAATTTCGTTGCTAATTTCTTATAATTGATGGATAGAAATATTTTATTTCATTATTGTCCCCATTTTTGTGTGAATTTAATAAGGAAGTGTATTGAACGAGCTTAACAGTTTGAGATATGAGTCTAAACACTGATTCGAAAAGTATGAATACGTTAAGTGTTTTAATTTAAGGGTTAAGTATCAACTACTAATGTTCCTTACCTGTGATAGATGCAGTTTTGTTACTATTACTTCCATTTTTTTCTTGTTATAACCCTTAACCCATAAAATGGGTAAATAAGGGATAATGGTTTTGTGCAAAAGTATGTACCAGCAGAAGGAAGCATCTCCGACCCTATAAAGTAATATATTCTTGATCAGCATCAACAGCCGAGACGATATAGTCCATGGTGCGGCGTCTGTCCGGCTGTCTGTCCGTCTGTCCGTCTGTATGAACGCGTGGATCTCAGAGACTACAAGAGCTAGAGACTTCAGATTTTGGATTTAAGTTCTCCTATACCATGAGCAGAACAAGTTTGCTTCAAATTATCGATAACTATTCTGGTTTTCGATATACACATAATATCGATAACAATAAAATATCGAATTTGGAAAATCTAAAAATGAGGGTTGAAGTAATGGATAATGATAGAACTTTTCTGAAAATTTCGTCCAAATCCGTTGAGAAACACCGGAGATATTGAACTTAATCGATGGAAGCTAGCCAGTATACCAAAGTCTTATATAAATTAAATATATTTATTGCAACTGGGTTCAGGGTATCTTCTAGTCGGGCTCTCCCGACTTTATTTTTATTTATATATATTTATTTTTTTTTGTAGGTGCTTTATTAATTTTAATGAGAACAAAACCTTTTTGTTCTAGATGCCATGTTATTAGGGCGTATTTATTCATTTAATTATTAAATTATTTCTTAAGGAGACTTATTTTCTTTAGTGCTCAAAACTTATTGTCGCTAAAGGATTTATTTTTTCTTGATCTGAGTTATTTATTTAATCATGAAACCATTGTATTGTGTTTTATTATTCTTGAACCTTTGTATTAATCTTGAATTCGGATGGCAAAATAAGGTTGTGATGTACTAAAGCTCGAGATGACTTGAGAGTCGGTATTTTGCAAAACTGACGGTAGAGTACTTAAAATTTTTAATTGTAGTGTGTTTTTAAAATAATGTACTTTAACATCACCGGATTGGTTTATACCCACTAATTATTGGTATTTTCTGTTTTTTCTTCATTGTTTTTTGATTTTAGATTAGGGTCTGATTTTATTGTATACTTTTTGTGGAGGAGGCTCCAAATAATAAGATTTGATTTAATAAATGTATGGTAAGATTTATTCTTCTTTTTATACCCTTAACCCATAAAATGGGTAAATAAGGGTATAATGGTTTTGTGCAAAAGTATGTTACAGGCAGAAGGAAGCATCTCCGACCCCATAAAGTATATATATTCTTGATCAGCATCAACAGCCGAGACGATATAGCATGTCCGTCTGTCCGTCTGTCTGTCTGTATGAACGCGTGGATCTCAGAGACTACAAGAGCTAGAGACTTCTGATTTTGTATTTTAGTTCTCCTATACCATGAGCAGAACAAGTTTGCTTCAAATTATCGATTACTATGCTTGTTTCCGATATACACATAATATCGATAACAATAAAATTTGAATTTGGAAAATCTAAAAATGAGGGTTGAAGTAATGGATAATGATAGAACTTTTCTGAAAATTTCGTCCAAATCGGTTGAGAAACACCGGAGATATTGAACTTAATCGATGGAAGCTAAGCCAGTATACCAAAGTCTTATATAAATTAAATATATTTATTGCAACTGGGTTCAGGGTATCTTCTAGTCGGGCTCTCCCGACTAGAGCCTTCTTACTTGTTCTTTTTGGCATAGCGCTAGGTCCCGTTATCGACTCATGGAGTTGTAGCATCTCTGTAAACCTTTCTTGTCCTGCTGGTTAACATGCCTTTTCTGGGGTCCGCCAAACAAGTCGGCAGATTTGTATCAAGTGCTCTGCCAGCTCTGCAAGCTCTTCTTGGGCTGTTTAGGCGCTTCCCTTCCTCTTGGATGTCCCGTGGTCGTAGGACAGCAGCGGGCAGTGGCGACGCCGTGGGTGAGAAGAACGTATCTCCGGGGTCCAGCCTTACAGATGGGCTCAAAACAACGAGAGAATTTGCCTTCTTGACTACGTGTGGCGTAGCAACTATGATGTCAATCTTCGGCGGAGACCTGTTTCGACGGCGGTGGGGATCGCTGCAGCCGCGGCCATGCGGGTGAATGTCGAGTTGTCGTCAGACATCCTGGGGATCTATAGCCTTGGCACTTAGTATCTCCAAGCAGTCCCTCGTTGACCAAAGGTTTCCCATTTGCACTGTCCGCCGCAACGTAGTGGGTTGGTAAATAGCCGGCTCCGTGCTTTGCTTGGGTGTGTGTGCCGGTGTGTGTGTGGTAAGCCTAGGTTTATTTTTTTTTTAATTTCAAAGATCTGCCTATGTTAACTTAAATAACGATATGTGTGCACCCCGCATCACAGTCGTTGCCAGCTTCTGCGGGACCGCCGAGAAGCATGCTTCGCAGAAGCGGTGGCAGCGACTACGATGCACTCGCCCTTAACCTCTCCAAACGACGCACGCAGCTCTACCATCGAGAGGCTGCAAAGGAGCAAACCGCATGCCAGACTTCAAGCCTCTCCAGCATAAGGGCCACCAGTTAGTTGGCGATAGACGCTGTCCCGTCAGGTTTTCCGCCGCGAGTCGATCCTCGGCGAAACGGCCCCACAGTGGAAGAAGACTGTGTTGGGCTGTCTTCATCGCAGCCATCTCCACACCAGGTGCACTCTGCGCTAGAGTCGTGCTGAAATCGTTTGAGGTAGTCCTGAAACATCAACCATCCCGTCTTCCTCTCACCCATACGCCTTATATTGGGGATGATCCGGTGCGTCCAACGCCCTCTGTTGGAGGTGTCCCACGGCTGCTGCCATGGCGTCAAGCTGGCTCCACTCGCGGGCAGCTGACCGAACGGCATTTCTCCCAACGGAACCGCTTCCAGGACTGCCCACGGCTTCCAAACGGCGATTCGAATTGGGGGTCATCCCCGCAATCACGAGCACAGCGTCGAGAGGAACACAGTGCGGAAGGCAGACAACCTGTACCCTCATACTCATGCCCCTTGTGGAGCTGGCCACCGACGTAGCGCCGACCCAGATTGGAGCCGCGTACATGATAAGTGCTTCATAAAGTGCATTATTAGTACCCCTCGTCTGCTGCCTCGGACCCGCGCGTGTTTGGCATCATCCTTGCCAATGCGCGTCCGGTAACCGCCGCCTTCCGTGGACAAAGCAAGATGCTCTCCGAGCTGAGCCGCCGTGTCAATGATCATCGCCTAGGTAGCGGATGCCAGTCCTTAGACCTCAGCGAGACGCCTTCTACCGTGAAGTCAACATATTCCACCTGTTTTTCTGGCTGCTGTTGAGCAGCACCGCCTCCGTCTTATGAGCAGCCAACTGAAGTCCCACGGATGACAACCATTGAAGTCACGGCATCTATGTACCAAATACAAAGCTCTGTGACTCGCGTAAATCCTTAGGCCACCATTACTAAGGCGGACGTCATCAGCGTAGCCAACTGCGGTAGCCCCCTCTGGTAGCTGAATTCGAAGTATGCCATCATACATGATGTTCCATAGGAGAGGATCTAAACAGATCCTTGAGGAACTCCTGCAGAGACAGCGTGCCCTTTCACCCTCGGCCGTTTGATACCGAAGGATTCGGTTATCAAAATAGCTCCTCACGATCGCTACTAGGTAATTTGAAACCCGTAAGTAAACCAGGCATCCAGGATTGCAGCTCCAGTTGGCGGTGTTGAAAGCAGTTCTTCACGTCATTGGTCACGACAAAACAGTATGTGCTTACGTGCCGAGCGCGCCAGCGGGTGCCGGCGATAGGCCTCAGCCGCTATACTGACAACCGTTTAATGGCGTCGGTGGTTGACCTTGCGCTTTCTGAAACGGCATACTGGAAAGGGCGATAGATCACCAGCGTTCCGTAGGCGGCAGCGTCCAGCCTAGCACGACAGCATCTCAGGACCTTGCCACCGTTATCGATGAGGCAGATGGGTCTATATGCCGAGGGGTCTCAGGGGGCTTGTCGGGCTTGGGTAGGAGCAGCCAGTTGCTGTACGCTTGTCCCCCTGTCGCGGACAAGTACCCTCGCGCGCACGGCCAACTGTAGAGAAGCCACCTCCTGCGCGACAGACCGGGGGCCTCGCAATGGTGATTGCTATCCTAGGCAGGGCAGAAGGCGGGTTGTGGCAGCACCGTCTGGACTGCTCGGTGGCCATTGTGTGGCGATGAGGCTTGCGTGCCAGGCAGTCTCCATCATCCTTCCGCGCGTGACCGGAATGAAGGCCCGCAAATGTCGGACGGTCTGCATAGAATAGGGGTGGTAGAGTGGAGCTACAGTTCTTTGATCAGGGGAAAAACGTGTTTCGCACGATGTCGCCTCACTCCGGGGACCTTCCATTGGCGCTTCGCTGTCTGCCTCTGGCCAATGCGCTTGCCTAACCAACCTGTAGGACTCTGCCCCAGTGGATCGTTGTCTCGCCGAGTCGGGCATACCATGAGAAAGCCATTCCTTGTTTGCGGTCCATCTGATTGATGTTTTAAGAACTGCTGCCCTTGCTGACGTATATACCTCCAACGGCAAGTGAGCGTGTTGAGCTCAGTTCGCCACTAGCTGGGGGGGGGGGGGTGGCACCTGATCGTCGCCTTCTCGTTCATCGCCCTCGAGGCATTTTCAGCGAGTCTATATACAACGCCCTAACAGGCATCCAGTCTCGGCCTCAGCGTATGTTCTCAGTTCCACCATGACTACATGCTGGTGTGATGGTCGGTTTATTAGGGCCTTGCACAAGGGCCTGCTTGGCAGCGGCAAGCATCGCCGAATTGCTCAGCTATCTGTTCCACGAAACCAAACTCAGCGCCGGTTCCGCCTGCCTGGGTTCTGCCATACGTGAGATGGAGATCGCCGAAGATGTCGGTGTTAAGGGACATCAACACCGGACCGGCTTTTCGAGACGTTGGCCTGGCCGGCGACGCGTCAGGGTTCATCACTCTACTGCCGGAAGGACGATGGCCTCATGGTTCGCTTCGGCAGTGTAGGCTAGTCTGCCTAGCCGTCCAGCTGGGCCTGTGGGCGGGCGAGTGCACTGCTAACGTATGTTAGGATCGGATGATTGATCCAGCGCTTCTCTCGCTATTGAGCGTGTTTCTTGTCCCAGGGTTGAGAAGACGCCTGAAGTCCAATATTTGGCCAACTGGACTCAACGCTGAGGTGGTTCCCCATAGTATTTCGGCGACGAGGCTGCCCCACTCCCGTAGACTACCGTTGAAGTCGTCCAAGCAACTATGACGTGGCTACGGGCCGTCTTCGCGTCCTCGTCTGCATTTCCACGTCACACTCGCGCTGTCCCCAACCTCTCGGGGGCGGCGGGATCGGAAGGCTGGGCGTCCAGAAGTAACAACTGATAAGAGCCACAAATATCGCCTACCTAACTCGAAGCAAAGCGGTCAGAGACTAGGGTGGTGAGTGATGGGCAGGGGGACTGCTGATTCGCCACAGTTCCACAAAGCATGGTCCTTTCCAGAAGCGGTCCGGAAGCCCACAGCCCAGCGGTTATAGTTTGACGGGCCCGGTGATATGGGGTTCGCCCTAAGGCATGGCGCCTATCGATGTTCATCGTCAAGAATGAGTGCTCCGGCCCAGCTTGTGCAGCGCGTAGCGCAGTGGTTAAAAAGGGGTAGTTAGTGCCGGACTTTCACGCATTTGGCGGCTTAACAGCTTTCTCGGTAGGCTTAGGACTCCTATACGCTGCCTGTTCGCATGGTTCAGATCCCTCGTCTTTCACAAAAAAAAAAACAATAAGTTACCTTTTCTTAGTGAATAGGGTCAGCATTTGGCGGCTGATGTCAGCGCTCCTCGCGATGGTGACTCTAGGGGTTCCACGACTTGGTAAAACCAAGTCTTACTACAGGTCAGTCCGTGCTACCTTGGCAATGAGGGCAGCGATGATGGCCATCTTCGCAATGGGCATTTGAAACAACGCCGTGGGCTGCAGTCAAGTGGCCTAATGCGGCATATCGCGCCATCCGACTGCGAGACTCTTTTCGCCTTTTCAACGCAGCCGGACTGCCAAGAGGCCGTACGGGTATAGTCCCCAGGGTTGCAGGGGTGTTGGCAGGCCAGCCTCGTCGGATGGCCTGTCCGCGACTTGACGACGCTGACATCCAGCGTGGGGTCGACAAGGGCAGACATCATACAGGCATCCAGGACTCTCCTCCTTGGATCGGCTCAGGCTCGTCCCAGATCTGCAGCATGGCCACCTGGATGGATTCCGATAAGGTTTTCGCCGTAGCCGCGGTCACACCAGTACCTAGTGCTTACGCAACAGCGAGCTAGGGCAAACCTCGTTTGCACTGTGTACCAGGCTGTTTACTTAGCTAATAAGCAGATCGCCCTTTTAGCGCGTCGTGGCGATTGTGCTAACTGCCTCAAAACATCCTCTCGTCAGATGCGCCCGGGTGGTGCTCGCTGCCTAACCCCTTTTATAGATGTCGTGCATAGGCTGGGGTTACAGTCGCCCCGACGCACACAAGACAGCGTTGTGACTGCATCAGGCCAGGTACGAGCTGCTGCTTTGCTGTTGCGGCTCAACACCACCTTTGCGACTCCGGGATTAACAACGCTTAGGCCGGGATGGTAGAAGCACAGCGGGGGGGCTCCACCGCAGATTCTGCGTGGCGTGCAGACGCCGTCGCTGTCACCGTGCTCCGTTTTGGGGGGTTCTAGTGCGGTGAGATGTCGAGACCATCGGCGCAAGTCGTTTCGGGTGTACGTACCCTTAGCTTGTAGCCGACCGAACCATGGGGCGTGCTCCTAGCAACTCTATTGGAACGGCGGCCCTCAGGCAGTTGGCGGTGGTCTGGACGGCCTTCTGCAGTTGTTGCAGAATTCATGTCGAACCGTCAAAAACAGCAAAAACAGCATCATAGCAGGCCTTTGCAAGTCCACTAACGCTTGCAGCGAAGATCGCGCGTCCTAGATTTATTGAGTGTGCCTCTCTGGTGGCAAACCGGGCCCTTATTCCGTCTGATGCAGGACCTCCCATCTGCGATGAGATGCTCCTTAGGTGGATCACGGGTAACGCTGGGCGCGGTGTGAAGATGCCTTGCCAGTCTTGCCACCACTGCCGGAGGACACAGCCTCTACGTGGGGGGCTTAGAGACAAGCCCCAGTCTAGGGCTGCAGCGATGTTGGAGATCGGCGCCAACGCGGCATTCGGAAGAATGGCGACGATCTTCGTCTGCCCATCACTTAGAGTTGTATGGGTGACCTTGCTACGAACGCTGACTCGCAATCCCCGCGTGACCCAAAGATTTCCGCTTCGGGTTAACACCGTGGGGGTTATGACCGCCCTCGTCTCGGTCTATCGCAGAGCCCCCTCAAATGTGCACCGCCGCAGCGGGGGGAGGGGTGGTTAGAACCAGGTCCGTGGCCTTTGTGCACCTAGTTGTGCTAGGAGTCGTGCTTTCGCTAAAGAACATCGGCCTGTACGTTATGTGCTACACTAATTTGCGCTCCACGAAGGTATGCGAAACTGTCGAGTGTAGACCACTCGTTTAGTCGCTACAAGAACGCGTAACACAAGTGGCGCCACCGGCTTGCTGATGAGAGGCTGCTGTGTGGCGGGCGGCTATGCCAATGCGATTTAGACTTGACAGCCCTGGGATCAGCTGAGATATTGTGGGCACTGCCGAAAGCCGCAAATTAGCAGGCAGCTGAGAGTGTGTTAAGGCGAAAAAAACACACACGCCACACTGCAAAAGAAAGTGCAAATGTGATCGCTGCAACTGGGCGAAACACACACACCCCGCAAAAGGTCACGCAGACAACCAACTTCGCACCAAACAACGCGCTGCTCGAGACTCCTGCCGGGCCGCAAGCTTCGTCAAAACAACAACGGGTTGCGCACTCCGGCGGTGATACCAAAGCGACGTACCCAAGGCGTGTAAGGCTACTCCAATCGGCACACAACACGCGACACTGCCTGTTTGTTATTTTCGGACGGGCCGGTAATAGCGCTGGCAACATTGACGCCGGATCGCAGAGGCGGAATCAAAAAACGCGACCCGGCACTTGGGAAACTTCACATAGGCGTGGTGTCTAGCTCTGTGTGAGGTACGTCCTGTGTGTCGATGGGTCCGGGTAAGTGGAGAGTGTGTGCGGTGCGGTTGGCAACGCTGTGGTTGTCGCCGGCTGGTTCGGTGTTGTCGCTCTGTGGGCCCTCATTTGGCCGCGGTGTGGTTTTGCCGTTTGCTAACTTAATTCTCCGCCGTACAGATTGCCTTAGGCCTCCGCTCCGAAAACTGATATTGGCATTAAAACTGCAATAATCATGTTTCGAGCTTTTCTCTTACTCTTCGCAAAACTTGCATTCCCCCGGAACGCGCAAAATACCAAACTCGTGCCGCGCGCGGAGCATAATTTTGTCGTTTGCGTGTACGCAGAATGCGAGTGGAGCACAGCGTGCGTTAGTCATTTACGCAATAAGAGTGTGAGCATTGGTATAATGCAATCACACAAGATTAGGTCGAAAACGTACACCGACGTCACGACCGAAAAACATAAAATGGTCGGTAGCGGATCGCTACCTCGCCGAATCAGATCCCTTCATCCTAATGGATTGGCCTGCTCAGTCTCCATGACTTATGCAAGGTACTGATCTAGCACTTAACGCGAGTAAAGCAACTAAATCTACACATAATGCGCGCATTAACTCATACACAAAAACTGTCAAAAGCGTAATCCTCTCATTGTCCGAGAATACCTGCTAATCCTAGTTGATTAGCTTCAATTGCAACCTGTTCTGTTTGGTGGCTAACATAAACACGCAGATAGATGGCGATTCTGGCTTCGGACAAACTCGCATATCTATGAGGAGGAAAATAGCGGTAGAGAACTTTGGCCTTTGCCACTTCACGGGCCGCAGAATAGCCGATTAAATTGGTCACAATATTTAACAAATAGATACAGGTCTGTTTCAAGTTTTTATATGTAACAAAGCACTTAGAAACATGATAAATTGAAAATTGTATTCACAGACAGTGAGGAAGACTAAAACTTGGCCGCGTTCTGGGGTGGCGCCATCTTTGGGGAAGGCACTATGGCACTGCCTGTGCATCCAGAATCTTGAATGGCTGCAAAATTCATGACACTGAAGGCAAGTGTGGAGAGACAGTATTATGGGTAAGATCTAATATGTTTATAAGTTATCTATGAAGTACTAAAGACGCGTATTATCTATAACAGAACGATTAATGATTTAGTCGAATGTGGCTTCATCAACCCGAGTCTGCACCTGGCAACTCCGAATGTCGGCCTTCTTCAAACATCGCCAAGGATAGCTACATTAAGAACAGAAACGCTCATCTTCAGCAACCATTCAGATTTCCGAAAGTGAGCGCTCATCTAACAAAGCAAAAAGCGCAAAGCTTTCAGGCGAAGATCTGCTGAGTAAATGCGAGGCAGGTGCCACTACGGCAGTTAAAGAAAGCTCTTAAAGAGAATTAGAAATAAGAGGAGTTACGAAGGTGGTACTTTTGAAACGCTGACGGTTCAGCTGCTAAGTGAACTGAAAGACGACGATGGTGTTCATTCTCAAAAAAAACACATAATGTCAAGCTAGATAAAATATGTACTTCCACACTGAAGAGGTCATAGGCTTTAACGTATATCCTTCTGCTCGAGCACACCTTTTGAGGTAATAATTGTCATCGTCTGCGGTGACTGGTCTTGCTTTTGTGTATGGTCGATCATTTGCTCTGTGATGCAGCAACTGCAACGTTCATTTACCTCGTCATTTTCGTTGTTAAGAGAAAATTGTGCATGTGGCACAACACCCCTTGGATGAACTCAGATGTAGTAGCAAAAAAAAAAAAAAAAAAAAAAAAAAAAAAAAAAAAAAAAAAAAAAAACATTGTTCACTTGGTTATGCGATACCCTTTCCGATTCTTCGAAAATCAAGCTTTAACGGGACTCAAATGCGTTTGCACGTACCCTCCTAGCATTTAGAAAGCGGCGATAAAATTGGAACGCCTTTCTTATCGCGCTGGTTGTGCAACAGCCGAGAAGGGGTACGGTTTAATAAGCGTCATCACGCAAAGTCTATAGTCACGTCTGCCTTATATATGAAAACTCGGTGAAAAAACTCTTGTGTTGTTCATGTTTCTT
>JARNME010000404.1:54798187-54939908 GCA_030179655.1 Scaptomyza flava
ACTCCTTCTCGGATCATAGGTATATTGAAACCATACTACAGATCCAAAGTCCCAAAACAACTCAGTTCAGAAACTTAAGAAGAAATGATTGGAAGAATTACGCTGTTTCGCTGCAAAGATTGCTCCCTGAAACTCCACCTGAAGGGCCAAATACCGTCGAGTATACAACCTTTCTCATAAGAAAATTCAGTAAAGCGTGTGAAAACGCCCTGAATGCATCTTGTCCCATAAGCAGACCAAAAAGGAAGAAGAAACCCCCTTGGTGGACTGCTCAAATCGGAGAGTTGAGGGCAGCTGCCAGAAAACTCTTCAATAAAGCAAAGGCTCAAAATGACGAACAGACATGGGCTGACTACAAGGCAGGGCTCTCGGTGTTCAAAAAGGAGCTTCGCAAAGCAAAACGAACTTCTTGGAGAACTTTCTGCTCAGAGATAGATAGTACTTCCGAAGCAGCCAGACTAAAAAAGCTACTAAGTAAAACTCCTCAGACTCTTGGTTTCATCAAGAATGCAAACGATGAGTGGACATCATCCAGTGAAGAATCACTAACCTTACTCCTGAACACACATTTTCCGGGGGGAAGTAGATCGCCAAGACCTTTTGATCTGCACGTTAGCGGAGAGACACAGAAGCTCTTGCAATTGCTCAGTGAAAGCAATATCCATCGTGCAATTAAGAGCTTCAAACCCTATAAATCACCAGGAATAGACAATATCATTCCTGCCCAATTGCAGTCCGCGGGGAAATTAGCCATCAATTGGCTTAAGAAAATATTTTCCAGAATTTTTAAAAGTGGTATAATCCCGGGGCCATGGCTGGAATCGAAAGTAGTTTTCATCCCAAAAGCCGGAAAACCCTCGCACACAATAGCTTAAGATTTTCGACCTATCAGTCTCTCGTCTTTTCTACTGAAAACGATGGAGAGGCTGCTCTGTCTTCATTTGAGAAGCACTATTCCTATATCGCTTCTCTCACCAGTTCAGCATGCCTATTCTAAGGGCAAGTCTACCGAGACCGCACTGCATGCACTTACTGCATACATTGAAAAGTGTTTACACAGGGAAAACTATACGCTAGTAGCTTTCCTAGACATAGAGGGAGCATTCAAAAACGTCACTCTTAAGACTATCACCGACTCGCTGACGGATTTGGGGGTTGACTCCCTGACGGTGCACCTGATCGATCAGATGCTCCAATGCAGGATCGTAAGGGCCGCACTGGTGGCAGTGACTGTCACCAAATCCGTTGATCGTGGAACCCCACAAGGCGGAGTCCTCTCTCCTCTTCTATGGAACGTAGCAGTAAACCAACTGCTGCGGTCTATGGATGGGGGAGGGTGCAAAGTGGTAGCCTATGCAGACGACGTTGCCCTAGCCTTTTCAGGCAAGTTCCCACAGACGTTATGTGACCGAATGACGGAAGCCCTTGCTAGGCTTTCCGGTTGGGCAAAAAGATCTGGATTAGGAGTTAATCCTGCTAAAACGGAACTGGTTCTGTTTACGAGGAAATACAAAATTCCGTCTCTACAGCCACCAACTCTAGATGAGGTTAAACTGTCCTTTAGTGACTCAGCAAGATCCCTAGGTCTAATTCTAGACAAGAAATTAAACTGGAATCTCAATACTGAAGAGCGTATAAGGAAGGCACATGTTGCTCTATACGCCTGTAGGAAGACAATCGGACTTAAAGTGGGCATGACTCCGCAAGTTGTCCATTGGCTCTACACTGCGGTAGTCAGACCAATTTTATTCTATGGTGTTTCTGTCTGGTGGCCTGCACTTGACAAGAAAACAGTCACCAGGAAATTAGGAAGGGTGCAGCGAACTGCTGCGCTCTGCATAACAGGGGCTTTACGTACGACCCCGGGTAACGCTCTTGACGCCATACTGCACTTCCTACCTGTTGAAATGATGGGGCGGAAAATAGACTCTATGTCAGCGCTTCGAATGAGGGAAGCCAAACAGTGGATAGGCCAGGAATTTGGACATTCAAGTATCTTGAAAGACAATCCACTCATACCAGACAATACGGATTATCAGATCCCACAGGTGTATTTACTACCACCCTAATCCCAACTAGAGAGAATTGGGCAGAAGGCTTGGCCGAATTACTTACATTATTAAAAAAAGAGGAACCAAAAAAAAAAGATATCTGCGTTACGCTTTTACAGCTATAAAATAATGATTCGTCAATCTGAGATAAATCATTTAATTTATTGTCGTTCCCTTTTTAGTCATTTTTGGTTGATATGTATGCTAAAATTAAAACAGAAAGGTTAAGTTATATTCGCTACAATCAAGCGAAACTCAAAGCAGATAGCTATATACATCTACAAGATGCAATAGGCCAACAAGATGTTGTCGCAGCTCAACTTGGTCAGATGGTAATTTTACCATCTTCTTTTACAAGCTCTGCACGATATATGCATGAAAAGACTCAAGATGCTATGACATATGTTCGCCATTATGGGCGACCAGATCTTTTCATAACATCACATGCAATCCACAATGGAATGACATCAAAAGTGTTTTATTACCGGGTCAAAAATAGCATGATCGTCACGATATTATAGCTCAAGTTTTTCATTTAAGGCAGCGTTTACAATGTGAGCGTGAGATTGGAAAATGTTTTGTTCCTGTCTGACGGACATATTTTTCACATAAGTTTGTCTCCCTCATTTCCAATCTGTAACCGGTCTCGCTTGCATCTCAGCTTGGAGTGGAAAAAAGCTATTCGAAAATTGAGTTTTAAAAGCTGTCAATAGGTGTCGCATTTTCGAAATTAGCAACATGTGCTTGAAAGAACCAAAGGTCTAACCTCTATTTTACTCAAAATGGCTGTCAATAGGTGTCGCATCTTCGTAAGCTCCAATGTTTTTACCACTATTTTACTCAATACAGAGGTAAATGTTAATATAATTCACTATTTAATATTTATTAAGTACATATTAACGCATATATAACAATAAAATCATTGTTTTGTAAGAAAAGCAAATCGTTTAATTTTCGCGCCATTTCACATGTGCAAGCCGAGTTCGAATCAGCTGATTGCAACATCATGATCGCGCGCCCAACACCGTCGAGCACTTCCCTGCGGCTGCTCCTCTTCAAGTTCAGCAGCAGCAGCAACAGCTGCTTGCATCATCATTGTATGATGAGCTAGTAAAATTACTTGTTCTCTTCTCATTTTTTAATAAATAAACAATTCTGCTTCCGGTTTTCATTCACTTTATAAATTTTTGCCACAAACAAGAAACAAGCATCAGCTGTTCAAAGCTCATAAGCAGCTGTAATACAATTTCGAAAATTCGAACTGGTTTCCACGCTGACATTGTAAACTACCAGCGTGGATTTCAGATTTTTAAAAGCTTCAATCCAAGCTAAGCTGACATTGTAAACGCTGCCTAAAAGTTAAAGCTTTAATGTCACTATTGACAAAAGGTTCTTTGTTTGGAAGCGTGCAATGTTTCATGTACTCTTTGGAATGGCAAAAGCGGGGTTTACCACATATACATATTCTACTTTGGTTAGTAAATAAAATAACACCAGATAAAATCGATCAAATTATCTGTGCCGAAATACCAAACGCAGATGAGGATCCTTTGTTATTTAACATTGTTAAGTCAAATATGATTCATGGTCCTTGCGGTGCATTTAATAATAAATCGAATTGCATGAAAAATGGAAATTGTACCAAAAGGTTTCCTCGAGAATTACTTAAAGAACATGTGACTGGAAAAGATAGTTAACCTCTAGAAGAGCGATAAAAGGTGGTGGTAATGCAATTAATATAAATGGTAATTGCATAGATACTCGTTGGGTTGTGCCTTACAACTGTGTACTATTGAGAACATTTGAAGCTCACATAAGTGTTGAGTATTGTAGTTCTGTAAAGTCTATTTAACACATTTGTAAATATGTTAACAAGGGCCGGTATCAAGCATCATTTACTCTTGAAGACCAACGTAATGAAATTAATATGTACGAAGTGGCCGTTATATAAGTAGCTCAGAAGCGGTATGGAGAATCCTTGCATTTCCCATATATGAACGTTTTCCGGCTATTACACACTAAGCTGTTCATTAAGAAAATGGTCAAGGGATATATTTTAACCCCAATAATCCGCAACAACTACTTGGCAGATTAAGCACTACACCAAAAACCACTTTGCTAGCCTTCTTTGAGCTATGCACACGTGATGAGTTTCTATATTGTGAAGTTCCATCGTATTTTACATGGAACAATAAAGAATTTCAAAGAAGTAAAAAAATGTTTCTTTTAAATTGAATTGGCAATTCATAATCAGAAGGTATTAATGGAATTCTCGGTATAAAAACCGTTTCCCTTATACCATTGCCAGTAGAGATAATTGCTTCGACAACATTCTTATGAAGGACTTTAACTTGAAATATTGTACCATTGCACAGTTTTGGCGGCTTCAAGTTGCGAATCAATATTACAGGTGAACCAATCTTTAAAGTTAATTTATGTTGAGGCAGGCCAGCCGGATTTAATGAATTAAGAAACTCGACGGGGTAATGAACTGCATCTTCGACTTCAGTCAGAATCAATACAGTTATATGTTATTTCTTCACTTTGAAATGAATTTAATAAAAACTCGTTGATTTCCAATGCATTGTCATTAAGGCTTTGCCTTAACAATTAATAAATCACAGGGACAAACTCTTAAATTAGCCGGACTAGACTTAAGACACGATTTATTTTCTCATGGCCAATTTTATGTAGCCTGCTCAAGAGTCAGTTCACCAAAAAGTTTATTTGTATTAGCACCTGACGGAAAAACAACCAATATCGTTTATAAAGAAGCTCTTAACAATTGTTAATAATTGAAAATTCAATTCAATATTATTATTACTAGGGCCTTGTTGCACTGCGACCAGATGTTAGGTCTTTTGTGCCGGCCTGTAGGAATTAGGGTAGAGCCTCTATACCAATGCTTCTAATAAAAGAGGGCACTTTGGTAGGGTCTATATGTTCCCATATCCTGTAGGGGGGATGAGTTCACTTCCTAGTTGTAGAAGTCGACGTCTGCTTAGCGAGGGGCATTCACATAGAACATGTTCTGATGTTTCAGGCTCCATCTAATGTGTCGATTTCTGAAAGTTGTAATTTCTTAAGGTGATACCTTAGGTTGCAATGACCAGTTAGGTAGCCTGTTAGAATACGTATATCGTTCTTTTTTAGATTGATTATGCGTTTTGATCGCGTCATCTGGGGGACGAGAAATTGTTTGGCTTGTCTCAGCCCTGCACTGTCGGTCCAGTGGCGACTTATTTCCTTTTCCTCCCATTTCCTGACCAGTTCTCTTTTGTGTCCTTTCGAGAGTCCACAGAACGGTTCAGGGCCGATTAGTGGTGACATCGCCCCGCGTTTTGCTAGGGAGTCTGCTACCTCGTTTCCTATGTGGCCTTCATGCCCCGGCACCCAGCCCATCGTTAAGATGTTTTTTGAGGCAAGGGCGTTCAGCTGTTGGGAACAGTTCTCTACAAGTCCGGAGGAGATCGCTATGAGCGCCGCCTGACTGTCAGAGAAGATGTAAATCCGTGCACCTTGCATTTTCCTGCGAAGGCATTCACGAGCACAGATTTCTATGGCGTATATCTCTGCTTGGAAAATGGTTGGAGACTTTCCCATGGCTATTGACTTGTTGAACCTTGGTCCAAAAATACCAGCCCAGGTGTCGCCGTTTTCCAGTTTTGACCCGTCAGTGTACCACGTTTGTGATCCACTGGGCAGACATATTGATTTTGTTTTCCAATCATGTCTGGTGTGCATGACTACTGAGAAGTTTCTGTGGAAAACAAGTTTTGTTTTCTGTTCGTCAGTTACGCGCAGAATGGGCTCATTTATTAGGGGTTCAAGAACCCGAAGATGCCCGGTAAGATCACCACTTTTTATGTTAGTGATGTTTTGAAGGCGAAGTGCCCCCAGGCAGGCCTCCTTTTTCAAGGTGATGGGTAGAGGGGGTATGCCAGTTATAACCCCAAGTGCTGCAGTGGGACATGTTCGGATGGCTCCAGTGATGCCTATGCAGACTAGTCGTTGTTGTTTGGTAAGTGCAGCCGCAGCTGTCTTCTGGGTAGATTTCGTCTACCAAGCAAGAGATGCATAGGTTAGGATCGGTTTTACCACAGTGTTAAAAGACCAGTAGATCATTTTGGGACTTAGGCCCCATGTTCTACCGAAAAGCCTGTTACAAGCGAAGTGTGCTCGAGTGGCTTTATTTATGGTCTTTTCAAGGTGTGCATTCCAGTTGAGCTTGGAGTCAAGTGTAACTCCTAAGTAGTTGGCTTCAACCAAAAAGTCAATGGTAGATTCATTTATGGATGGTCTTGTTAGAGACAGAGACCTTTTCCTGGTAAAAGGAACTAAAACAGTTTTAGACGGGTTTATGGACAAGCCTTTGTCCTGACACCATCTGTTGGCTATGTTAAGGGCTGGCTGCATGCGGTCCGAGATGGTTTGCTCATGCCAGCCCACTATATAGATGACTAGGTCATCAGCGTAGCCTTGAGTGGCGAACCCTAAGTCGTTGAGCTTATAGAGTAGCTCGTCGATGACCAGAGTCCACAAGAGAGGAGAGAGTACTCCCCCTTGAAGGCACCCCCTTGTGGCTGTGATTGAGGTCATGGTTCCTCCAAGGTCTACAGTTATGATTCTGGATTTAAGCATTTCTGGAATACACCTCATAATGGGTGTGGGTACATTTTTATGTACAAGAGAGGCACGGATAGCCTGATATGACGTGTTGTCAAAAGCTCCTGATATGTCTAAAAAGGCACAAAGTGCTATTTGTTGAGCGCCAATGGCCTTTTCAATGGTTGTTGTAAGGCAATGAATGGCAGTCTCAGTTGACTTACCAGCTTGGTACGCATATTGGTACTTATTTAAAGGAAGCTGCTTGAGATTCATCTCCCTGATGTGCTGGTCAATTATCTTCTCCATAGTTTTAAGGAAGAAGGAGCTAAGACTAATTGGTCTATAGGACTTAGGCAATTGGGAATCTTTTTTCCCTACCTTAGGAATAAACAAACTTTCACTTTAGCCCATTTGCTTGGTATGTGTCCAAACAAGAGACTAGCTCGGAATAAACGGACCAGGGGGATTGCGAGTTGGTGCAGTCCCCGCTGCATCAAGCATGGATATATTCCATCTGGCCCAGGGGATTTGTATGGACTGAAGCTCTGTATAGCCAATTGTACGCTATTTTGATGAAACAGTCTATAGGGCAAGTTTCCAAAACGTTCTGAGGGATAGGGGGGTTCCCTTCTCTCAGCCCTATTGGAGTCTTCCACCATAACAATCGCAGGTGTGGGCACTCTCCATCCCAGAGAGGTAGGTTGGTGCCTCACCCTCTGAGCTGTGCTGCTCCACAGCCACGCACCCGGGAAAATGAGTAGTCAAAAGAAGGCTGCTCGTTTCCCTTGGGTCGTTTGTGTGTGTTCCATCTGGCTTTTTCAACGTACAGATGCCGTTTGAGTGGTCCTTGGAAAGGGCTTTTTGTAGCCTGACAGCTTCCGGGAGGTTTGAAATCTGCCCGCAGTGTTGGCGCCATGTAGCCCGTTTGGACCTTCTCAGCTCTTTGTTATAGAGCGTTAAAGCAGATTTGTAGGAATCCCATGTGGTTTTCCCACTCTTCACTTTATTGAAGAGCTTTCGCGCAGCCTTTTTAAGATCGTCAAGGCTCTTGTTCCACCAGGGAACAGCCCTTCTGATCTTACGAACTTTTTGTTCACAGCTAACGTTATATGCCAATTCAATGTTCGTATGAAGCACAGTAGCCTCACGCTCTAACTCGTCAATGGATATAATTGGACGGGTGGAGCAGTCTCTGGATTGCTCAAGTTCAAAACAGAAAAGATCCCAGTTGGTGTTTTTGGGATTTCTAGTAACTAGGCTACATTGCAAGGCACATCCTATATCAAATCTAATGTGCTGGTTTGAGACAACGGACAACATGTTAGGACTACAGAGAGTTAGGTCGAGGACTTCCTCTCTGATTGCATTAATAAATGTGGGCTCATTGCCTCGATTTAGTAGGCTTATGTTGTTACTAATAATGTACTCAAGAAGGTACTCACCTCTTTTGATGATGTCACTGCTCCCCCAGACCGTGTGATGTGCATTGGCATCACAGGCGATTAACCATCGGAGCCGGTTTCTCTGGCAATGCTCTACCAGGGCACAGGTAGCCGCCGTAGGCACAACGTCTGAATCGCCGGGCTGATAGGCGGAGGCCAGCACTGCCTCCTGCTCGCCATGGGCAGTGGGTATTTTAACCCAGACTGCCACCAGGTCCGCAGTGATGAACTGTGAAAGGGGAACATATGTTAGATTTTTGTTAATTAACAACGCCGCTCTAGGGCGAGGTAGGTTGTTTGCATATAGCAATTTACCGGATGTGGTGCTTAGCCCCAGGACACGTCCGGCATTTATCCACGGCTCCTGGATAAATGCTATGTCCATGGTAGCAAACCTCTCACAGAGGACGTCAGAAGCGGCCTATGCGTGGTGGAGGTTTGCTTGGAGACATCTTAGGTGTCTCCGGGTTTTGGGAAGGGTGGGGGGAGGGGGACAGGACATTAGTCCGCCCTCTTGCGGCCTCTGACCGCCATCTTCCGGCCTCGGTTTGTGCTCAGAAGGGCCTTTTCCTCTAAAGTGCGCCTCGCACCCTTATTCACGCGCCCGGTTCCGCGCGTGATATGCCCGTAAAGGGGGGGGGCGCAGGATCTTTTTCAGTGCTGCGGGCACCTGGGCAGCTACGGTGCCACATGCCTCACCACCGCTAGGGGTCTGGACTGTGCTGTTAGCTGCAGGCAGCCAGGGTCGCATGAGTCTCCTCAGCGACCCTGTGGTGTTGTTGCAGCCGCGTCGGGTATGGCAGTCTTGGAGCAGGTGGGCTTCTCCGCTACGAGAGCATGAGCCACTGCCTGTTCTTTCGACTGCGCGCTGGCCTTAGGCTTAAGGGTAGCCTTGCCCCACGCGAAGTTCAGCTGGAATCCTAGCGATTTCAGCCGGTTGGCCGAAACAGGGTCCAGTGCTAAGGTAATAATAGCCATGTGCTGCCTCATCTCCCGGTGAAAGACGCGCCAGTCTCCCACTCGCAGCCCGCTATTCTGACCTTCGACGAGCTTCAGAATCTCGTCCGTCTTCATGTCCGCATTCGGAAGCGGAAAGTAGCCAATGAAAACAGCGGCACGTGGAGCACCTGCCTCGGGGACTACCTTAATGCGGGCATCCTTCCACAGCCGGAGCTTAGGCACCTCTGTGCACAGCCACTCAACCGTCTCCGCATTTCCGCAAGTGATGCCCATCCATCCTGGTCTAAAGGTGCAGCCAGAGAATAACGGCTTCACAGAGCCATGCCTCAGCTCCATCACCCTTGACAAGATGGCGGCTTGGATGCTGCCAAGCTGCTCCGTAGTGAGCAAACTGTTGGGGTAGTCGGCTGAGGCTACTGGAGCCACCGTGGCAAGCAACACGCTTGCAGGATCACCCTTCGCCAGTGCACTAGGTGCCGCGGTCTTCAGCATGACCCTCTTATTCGACGCCTCTTCTGAGGTCGTGATTGCCGATCTACCCCGCTTGTTCGCTACACCACTTCTGCTGGGCATAGCCATGGGTGGGCCAATAGGCTTCTGTGCGAGCCTCTTAGCCTCCTCCATGGGAACGCCATTTGCAAGGTGTCTGCGCAGTCTCTTTCTTGCAGCTCCCGATAGCGCGATCCTCTTGGGTTTCTCGGCCTTAGGAGAGGCAAGAAGAGCTTCTTCAACCTGCTTGGTGATGGTGTCGGTGCTGGAGCTTTGTGAACAAACGTCCATAGCTACCTCAGGCTCCCGGATATGTTCGACGTCAGTCGATTTGGGGCTGCTAGAGCACCCGGTTTCTATAATTTTATTTTCAGTAGTTTCCATGTTTTGGTCCCACGAATGATGAGGAAAGGGTATCCCCCGGGGCAGAGCCTCATACCCCGGATCGGGCACTTATACGACCGGAGGTCCCAGGTATCCGGAAGCCACCGTTATAAGACACACTAACGTAGTGCCATTCATCACAGGAGCACGGTACGGTAACACCGGTGATTACGGGTTTTTTTTCGAGTTGTCCTCTCTAGATCCGCCATATTTAGTCTAGAGCAGGGGCACCTCGAGCAGGATGTGGCTCTTCACCACGTATGGTCGGTCTTCGGTAGTTGGCATGCGACTGCCAACTCCCTCTGGCTAAGTAAACTCGGCTCGGCGGCAGGCACACACGCCTCATTTACAAAGCCTTAGCCCCCAAATTCAATTCAATAAGTGGATAAGGCCTACTGGGGAAACCACATTAAAAAAATACGCGCCTGATTCTCTACCTCAATGGTGGCGTGGAAAAGAGAATATTAAATACTTTGTTTTAATATTTTGTGAAATATTTTCTAATTTATTTATTTTGTATCTATCTTCTATTGCTAAAATTTATATAAACTATCCGCGCAGCGAAGTAAGCGGGCCACTTACTAGTATGTATATAAAAAGAGTGTATAGAGAGAGAGAGTGTGTGTACATGCATGTAATGTTAGTGCTTGTGCGCTCTTGGTTTGCCTTCCAAATGGAACGTGGGATAAGTAGCGTCAGCTAAAACGGTCAGCTAGCTTGCTAGCGATCCGCGCTGAGTAATATGAGCCTGAGCCCATGCGCTGCATAATTGATATACATATTATTGTCTGCAACAAAGTGTTACATACTAAGCTTTAGTGAGTCATGCATATACACACTACAACATTAAGTCAAGGCATGAAAAATATTTTGCTTTGCCTAATTGATCTAAAATGTCATCAATTCTAGGCAGTGGAAATTTGTCAGCTAATAATTTTTTATTAATTTGACGATAGTCAATTACTTATCGCCATTTCAACTATGTTATCGTTGATCAAATTTTCAACTTGTTTTTGTATTTCGTCTGCTTGACTTTGCGGGCTACGATAGGTTTTTAATATACACTGGTTCATCATCGTTTAGTCTTAAACTTTGTTTACAAAAATTATTTGTTGTGATTGATTCGGTTTCAAGACCGAATACATCACTATACTCGATGCAGAGAGCTTTTAATGGTTTTCTAAATTGGGGCGGAAAATTTTTAGATAGTTGAGATATGACAGCTTTTTCTCTATTTTCTATGTTTGTTTGAACTACATCATAGTTTGAAAGTGATTCATGTTGTAAATTATGAATCGTAACTAATTGATCTGTATTAGTTGTATTTAATAGACGGACAAATGTATTTTGGGATGTTGCAATGTGTTTGCAACATATACACCAGGTTGAATTTCTTGATTTGGAATAAATATATTATCGTCATTTGAAGTTAACGTAATCTTTCGGACAATTTGGGATCTTGCTGGTAGAAGTATGGAATTTTTACCAGAATCATATGTTATAGGAACATGAATCGGATATTTTAGATTATTGGGTCTTATTATAAACCAATCTTCTGATGGTTTGAAGTCAAGTTGACAATTGAATTTTTTAATAAAATCAATGCCTATTATTCCGTCACACGGTATAGCGAATTCTAAATCAACTATATGAAAGTTGTGTGGAATTATGTATTAACCTGTCTGTATCTCTATTGATGCTAAACCTTTGGATTTTAAAATCTCTTTACTAATTCCTTGAATGTTTATAACATTATTTAATTGAATGTCATGAAAGACATCAGAAGTTTCTTTAATGATTGAGATATCTGCACCTGTATCTATTAAAAATGTAAGTTTTTACCTGTTGACACATGGTCAAATGAAACGAATATATTAAGACTAAAATTGATTGTATGAACTTTCGTGTTTATTGTTGTGTACCTAAAGGTGGTTGGGAGTTTCCCGAAGCCTCCTGGGTTACTCTCACATTGCTATTTTTTTGGCCTCTATTTGAGTTGCCACGGCCTCGGCATCTAGAGTTGCCTCCATTTTGACCTCTATTCTGGCCTCTGAAATTATTGTTTTAATTATTATTATTATTATAACTGATGCGTCCATTGCCTCTACCGCGGTAGTTACCTCTGTAATTACCACGTTGGGCATAACCTCTTTGGGCGTATAAGACAGAGTTAGTATTACCCGTCATTTCTGTACTACAATTGATGTACTTACTGACGGCGTCATTCATAGTCATGAATGTACCTGCTTCCATTATTGTCTTGAGCTTGCCATGATCACAATTTTTGATCATGGTCTTAATAGTTTCCTTAGTGCTGAACTTATCAGCGTGCTCTGAAGATAATCCTTCGTCGATATACGAAGATTCAAGTAATCTTCGTAGATTATCGATGTCATTAGTGAATTGTGTGGCTGTTTTGCCTCTTTGGTAGACATTCGCCATTTTTGCTTTGATAAAGTCAGATGTTTCACCGACAATTGTATCTTGCAATTTTTTTATGATTCCACTAATGGTTGTCTCATTCTTTATCACTTCTACGGCTATATTTTCAAAAGTTCCTTTTGTTAAGTTTATTAGTCTCAACGAAGTTAGGAATCTTTGTAAATTGAGCTTTTTCCCGTCAAATTCTGAGATTGAGGAGGATATCTCCCTCATATATGCCCTATCGGCAACGGTTGAGTCTGTCATGGCTGGTTTTTGTTTTTCAAAATTGTTTTCAATGCTATTATCTGAATCGGAACACAGATAATCTAACGCTTCAGGGTCAATATTTGGTTTTGATTCGTTTAAATCTTGGAATTGATTTTCATCGAACTCAATCGGAAAATATGGGTTTTTAGGAATAGTTAGTTTAATATTACGACGAACACTTATCGCCTCTAACTTTAGAGCTAATTGTCGTAATATTCTTAGACAGTGGTCGTTGTGTCCATTCGTTAGCTTGCTCTTTAGAGAAGATGCTAATTCGCTAATAATGTTGTATTCAGTTGTTAATACTGTTATATGGTGCACCAACGTTTCGAATTTTATTGTTATATTTTTATTGATACATTTGTATGATCTGTCGAACTTTTGCTTTCCGAGCTCAATTTTTTGCTCGATTTCCTGCCAACTCATAACTATTCCTTATACCATTTTGTTATTAATTGGAAATATAATTTTTTTTTTTTTACTTTTACATTTGGGACAGATTTGGTTTTATTTTTTTTTTTTTAAATCAATTATTTGGACGTCATAGTCGTCACTTTCGGAACTCAATTGTTCTGCTATGATGATTTGATTCACGAACAAATCGTTTATTGATTTTGGCAAGCGAACGTTTTTTCTTATCAGATTTTTATATTGCAATGATAATATGCGTTGTATTTGCTTGTACATATGTAATTTAACTGACTTGTTTGAGATTATCCACTGGAGGATAATTTATAAGTTCGGATGGGTTGGTCCGTTATCGACCAAAAATACCAGAAACGGAATAAATAAAGCTAATAGCTTGAGCTCTACCATGATTTATTGGAAATTTTATTACCTGTGTAAACGCACAGTAAAAATGTTGGTCCGGCCAAGAATGGGATGTTGTTCTACATATGTTTTAACATGGGCATAAGGTATGGTTTCTAGAACTTTCGCTATTTCGGTTTTATTGCACCCGTACAATGGGCTTATTGCGATATTATATCTTTCCACAAATTCATTTTTGAACTTATAAACGGATATATATTCATGGAAGCTGGAAAGTAATTGTATAGCTTGTATACGAAAACTTGGGTTTTTAGAGTAAATATTTTATATTTTGGCTTCTATCATTTTTCGAATAATATCAAAATTTTGCGCGACAATTTAAATTTTTTCTAATTCTGCTGCTTTACTTATTTCTTTGCTCATTTGCTCTGGCAAATGCTATTTCTCTCTGAATATGTCTATTTTGTCTGGATTGAAAACTGACATGAAAGTCTGCCTGATCAAGATTTTAGAAAAAATGTTGTGGTTTTGAGTTTTTTTTTTTTTAATTTAATACCCCATTTTAAAATTTTGTTTTAATAGTGTAGTGTGTTGTGTAATGTGCATTGGTTTACATTAATTACCAATCATATGTTTTTAGTAAAAGCCTATCAGAAGTTAGTAATGCCAACTTGCACCTTGCGGTGCTACAAGTTGTTTTTTGGTAGTTGTTAAAATTAAAGGCAAAGTGGAGCCTCGCATTTAGCAGCTCTTTTGCGATGCTTCGCTCTTTTGGCGAAGTTGTTTAGTGAGGTCATCTATGCGCTGTTGGCAGCGTTGCTTATCATCCTTCTCTGTGTATGTCCGTAGCATATCCCGCTCCAGTCGTCTCTGCTGCAGTATGCGCTGAATCCTTCCTCCCCGTTTTGTCTTCTTCGGGGGCTTCTTGGCGTTCCGGGCCTTGTACTCAGCTGTTGTGAGTGGCCGTGGTCCATCGGTTGGACACACCTCAAGCGCCTCTTTCAGCTTCGGTGCGTCCCTTTGCTCAAAAAAAAAAACTGTATCAGTTTTATTGTTATATATACGAGTTATTTATTTCTGTTATTTCTGCTGCTGACGTTGTTGTCTTCGGCCTATCTCCATTAGTATTGTTGAAAGTGTTGCGTTGATTTTTTTTTTATTTTACTTTTCGCTGCTGTTGCTGTGATTTTCAATTGCGTGTGCGTAAATGTTGCTGCTGCTGTTGTTGCTGCTGCTGCTGTTGTTATTGTTTCTTTGCATATTTAGTTATTTTCTAGTCTTTTCTCATTTTTTTTTATAACACCACTCAATGTTGTTAATTTTTTTTTTTCATATTTCCATAGTTTTTGTTTACTTGTTGTTAGTTGAATGTTTTTATCTTTAAATGGATTGCACTTTTACGTTGTTGCATTTAACTCATCATGAATGTATTAACATCAACTTCATTTCATTTTCGTACAAGCACTATTATTTTATTATTTATTCGAAATCACATGTCACGGTCGCCAAGTATAATGTATAATGTTTAATAAAATTGTCGATCACTTGCTGTGCCACGTCTGGGCTGTTGAGAGTATCTTTATTTTATGATTTCGGTTTATGATTCTAAGTTTAAGGCTGGCCACTGCTTCGGCAGAGAAGTCAGTGCGAGAGCCGTGAATAATATTGGATATAATATAAAGAGAGTGAGAGGATACACATATGTATAGTAAATGGTCAAAGCGTGAGAACGCTGTTTAATATATGTGAAGTGTGTACAGTGTACACTGGATATATGTGTACACTACACTAGTTTTGTTGCCGCCTAAAATGTTCAACGTTCACATTCTTAATGTAAATATTTCAATTTCATGTTATTATCGACGACGCTTGCATTGTATTTCGATAAATTAGAGGCAAAATATAAATAAAAGCCTTAAACAAGTTAACTATATGAATAAATGATCAATGAAGAAAAATGTATGTCATGGTGCTATTGTTTTCAACGAAGCCAGTTGCCGCAAAAAAAAAAAAAAATAGCAATGCGTCATATAAAATTCTTTGATGCAATACTACTTTTGTTTTTTTTTTTGTAATTGGTATAATAATTTTGTTGTACAGTATAGGCTTACATGTGATCTCTCTGAAAGTAATGTGTTAATGCTCAATTTGCTAACAGTTTTTTCTGTATAAGGCATCTCAGCAAACCAAGTGCAAAACAGAGCGGCAAAAATATAGCACTGATAACGGATTTTTTGAGATTCCGAGGAACAGACTGCAGGTGTTCGGCGACATGATGATTGTTGTTGTGTCTGCGGACAGTAAATGCGTCGTATTGCAAAGTCGAGTCGCCACACTATCATTAAGTTCAAAAAATTATTAATTATGGGTCGCGGAAAGCATTGTAGTGACGAAAAGAGGAAAATCATTAAAAAGCTTATCGAGGAAGGCAACACCTAAGCTCAGGTGGGGCAAATCGTCGGCTGCTCCAATAAAATGATTAGTAATGCCTTAAATTATAAAAATAAACCAGAAACACGCGGTAGAAAAGTCGCAATGTCTAATTTGCTGGTGAACAGACTGGTTCGCGAGTGCAAGAAGGCCTTTTTAAGCCGGCTACTGAGCTAAAGAAGGAGCTTAACATATCGGCTTTCATTAGGACAGTTCGGAATCGCTTAAAAGATTACAAATTAAGTGCCCGTAGTCCGAGAAAAGTTCCGCTTTTGATTGCGAAGCATGTGGCAAAAAGAATAGAATAAAAAATTAGTTTCCAATGCAAAACCGAGGAATAATCAAGAGCTCTGGGCTATCATTCAAGAATCATGGAGCAGTATTCCACGGGAAAGGTGCCAAAATTTGGTCGATTCTAAGACGAGACGTTGTGCTGCTGTCATTGCTGCCAAAGGTTCTACAACCAAATATTAATACACTATATCGATGAAGAATACAAATGAATACAAATATTCCAGAACTTCCCGTTTTTTTTTTTTTTTTCGTTTTCTTAATTTAATTTTGAAATAGTGCTATTTTTGTTGCCTCCTAAAATGTTCAACGTTCACATTCTTAATGTAAATATTTCAATTTCATGTTATTATCGACGACACTTTCATTGTATTTCGATAAATTAGAGCCTAAAGTAAAAATAAAAGCCTTAAACAAGTTAAATATATGAATAGTTATTAAACAAATGATCAATAAAGAAATATGTATGTCATGGTGCTGGCTGGTGCCGCAGCCAGTTGCGGCAAAAAAATAGCACTGCGTCATATAAAATTCTTTGATGCAATACATCTTTTGTTATTTTTATACCCTTAACCCATAAAATGGGTAAATAAGGGTATAATGGTTTTGTGCAAAAGTATGTAACAGGCAGAAGGAAGCATCTCCGACCCCATAAAGTATATATATTCTTGATCAGCATCAACAGCCGAGACGATATAGCCATGTCCGTCTGTATGAACGAATGGATCTCAGAGACTAAAAGAGCTAGAGACTTCAGATTTGGGATATAAGCTCTCCTATACCATGAGCAGAACAAGTTTGCTTCAAATTATCGATAGCTATTCTGGTTTCCCGTATACACATAATATCGATAACAAAAAAAAACTAATTTGGAAAATCTAAAAATGAGGGTTGACGTAATGGGTAATGATGACTGATGTCAAATCAGATTTTTTCCCGTCAAATCTGGCATTTTTGCAAACCGAATTGCTTGAAAAATTGCGGGTAGCGGGAATTCTGGCTTTTTTCTGTTGGAGGATCAACTTTTTCTGGATTTTTTTTTATTTTATACCAAATTTATACGCATTTTGTCCACTGCATCGTTTTTAGTAAGGTGCGATGCTAAATCGGGTTTGCGTGAAGTTCACGTTGGTATCGATACCCAATCAACAGCCTCATATATAAACAACCGATGGTTAAGCGATGGGTGGCAGTTCTTTTCGTACTTATCGAAAACATACACTTGTTGCCGAAGAAATTTCCATCTCTTTGCGTCAAAAAGTGCCATCTCTTATGCGATTGAAAGTGCCATCTTTTTAAGACGCAATACCGTTTATAACAAAATGGAGAGAAAATGCCAAAACAGTACAAGCAGAAATGCCGCGATGCCTGGCTGAAGCATAACGATTTTAAGGATTGGCTGCGTAAGGATGACACGGATCCGACGGGAGTGTTCTGCAGCTACTGCAAATGCACCATCGGAGCAAAATTGTCGGAATTGCACGCTCATGCGGGCACAAAAAAACACAAGATCTATGTGGGAAGCTTTGAGCAAAAAAATAAATTGCATTTTGTTCGCGTTGTTCCAAAAACAGGAGAGAAAGAGGCAGCGCTTGCACTTTTTGTTGCTGAGCATACCTCGATTTCCAGCGTGCAATAAATATAAAACTGTGCAGAGGAAAATGCACAAACATTATTAAAAATGAGCTGGCTCCTCATTTTACAGAAGACTTTCTTAAAGATGTTGGTATTAGGAAGTTCAGTTTGCTTCTTGATGAAAGTACTGACATTTCCGAAACAAAGCTACTGGGTAATATATTTCAGATTTCAAATTCAACTTATTTTTAATGTGTGTATATCCCTAGGCGTGGTAATTATTTATTTTTCCCAATCTCCCGAAGTCTTTCCTACCACTTTCTTAAGCCTCATTTCGCTGGAGAACGGAACAGCAGAAGGTATTGTGGTTGGTTTAAAAGAGGAATTCCATCGCTTCAAGTAAAATTTAAAAAACATGGTGGGTATTGGAACAGACAATGCCAACGTTATGGTGGGAACGAACAAAAGTGTCTTCCAGCTATTAAAAAGGATATACCGTCCCTTGTTTTAATAAAATGCGCTTGTCACTCCGTGCAACTTGCCGTTAACCATGCTTGTAAACAATTTCTACCAGAGAGCTTGGAATTTTTACTTTATGAAACCTATAATTTGTTTTCAAAAAGCTATAGTAATTCAATACAAGAAGGTGTATCGAAGTATTAACTCAGATGAGGTTTGTATGGTTTCAGTACAGTTTCACAATGTGTGTATACATGTTTAATAAAACTTCTTTACTAACATCTTCTCAGCATTTAAAATAGGTCTTGTGATGTCAAATGTAGTTTTTCTAAGTGATTGTCAACTTGTGTTATATGTAGTCATAATTTATTTATATTTAAGTTCTGTTTCACACAAAAAGATTCCGCTCAAAATTCCCAAAGTATCCGAACTTCGGTGGCTGTCAATATAAAATGCAGTGTCCCGCATTCTGGACCAGTGGGTAGAGCTAAAAGTGCATTTCGGAATTGCGGCAGTGGAAGAAAAATGCCACAAAGCCCAAATTTTAAGCTCCATGTTTAAAGATAATACTAATTATTTGTATTTAGTTTTTCTAAAGCAAGTTCTCAAGGAAATGCAAAAACTAAATAAATGCTTCCAAAGTAATGCAACAAATGCAACCGAATTACTTAACGAACTGATACTAACTATAAATGTGCTTAAGGCAAAAGTCATTCCAATTTATTTAAATATTGATATTCTCCAACTTGATGATTTTGAGGAGCTTGCAATCAATGATCTTTACCAAGGATATCAATTTGAACGTAACATCAAGAAGCTGAATGTGGATAAAAATTTGGAAACAAATATACGAGAGGATTGCACAAATTTTATAGTGAAGAATTCATAGATTTCAATAAAATTGATGATATTTTTGACGAAGATGATGAATAAACTATTAAAAACAAGTGGAAACGTTGCAGTCGGACGCAACCGACTGCGGTATACTCGATACCAGTATTAAAAATTTTGATGCCCATCCATGTGGGATGTTAATTGCTTTCTTCATACCAAATTTGGTGACTCTAGCTCGAAGTTTGTATAAAGTGGGGAAAGGGGGGCTGGGGGCGGTATGGGTGGAATTGCATCCAAATTTTTGATGCAGATCTTTGTGGAATGTCAATTGCTATCTTCATAACAAATTTGGTGACTCTAGCTCAAAGTTTGTAAAAGTGGGGAAAGAGGGGCTGGGGGCGGTATGGTTGGGCGTGGCATTCAAATTTTTGCTGCAGATCCTTGTGGAATGTCAAATGCTACCTTCATACCAAATTTGGTGACTCTAGCTCAAAGTTTGTATAAAGTGGGGAAAGGGGGGCTGGGGGCAGTATGGGTGGAATTGCATCCAAATTTTTGATGCAGATCTTTGTGGAATGTCAATTGCTATCTTCATAACAAATTTGGTGACTCTAGCTCAAAGTTTGTAAAAGTGGGGAAAGAGGGGCTGGGGGCGGTATGGTTGGGCGTGGCATTCAAATTTTTGCTGCAGATCCTTGTGGAATGTCAAATGCTACCTTCATACCAAATTTGGTGACTCTAGCTCAAAGTTTGTATAAGGTGGGGAGAGGGGGGCTATGGGGCTGGGGGCGGTATGGTTGGGCGTGGCATCCAAATTTTTGCTGCAGATCCTTGTGGAATGTCAAATGCTACCTTCATACCAAATTTGGTGACTCTAGCTCGAAGCATGTAAAAGGTGGTGAAAGGGGGGCTATGGGGCTTGGGGCGGTATGGGTGGGCGTGGCATTCAAATTTTTGCTGCCGATCCATGTGGGATGTCAATTGCTATCTTCATACCAAATTTGGTGACTCTAGCTCGAAGTTTGTATAAAGTGGGGAAAGGGGGGCTGGGGGCGGTATGGGTGGGCGTGGCATCCAAATTTTTGATGCAGATCTATGTGGAATGTCAATTGCTATCTTCATACAAAATTTGGTGACTCTAGCTCAAAGTTTGTAAAAGGTGGGGAAAGGGGGGTGGAAGGGGTGCGCGTGGCTCCAAAACTTTGATGCAGTTTTTCGGGGGTCGTTGCAAGCTATCTTCCTGCCAAATTTGGTGGCTCTAGCTCCACAACTCTGGAAGATACACGCATTCCCGTTTTTGACGAAGCGTTGGGGTGGATGGGGGTGGCTAGGGTGGTATTGGTGGGCGTGGCATCCAAACTTTTGATGCAGTTTTTGGGGGGTCATCATCACCTATCTTGGCACAAAATTTGGTGGCTCTAGCTCAAAAACTGTGGGAGATATAGCCATTTCTGATTGCAAAATGCGGGGGGGCTAGGGGCGGAATGGGTGGGCGTGGCTCCAAAATTTTGTTGCAGTTTTTTGGGGGTTGCTAGTAGCTATCTGCCCACCAAATTTGGTAGTTCTAGCTGTAAGGATGTGCGAAATATGAGGATTTATCGGTTTTGAGTTATCGAATTTATCGATTTGCCAGCCCCCCAGTTATCGTAGAACCCCCATCTTGACACTTTAATTTACTATCCCATAGATAAAGAGAATTGGAAAGTTTCAAGTCTCTAGCTTGAAGGGTGTGGAAAAAAGTTGCGAACATACAGACGGACAGACGGACAGACGGACGGACACCATGACGGACATTGCACAAACCCAATATACTCTTTACCTTCGGTATCGAGTATAAAAAGAGCTTTTTTTCAGATTTTTCTCAAATTTTTTCTACTACTTCTAAGTCGTGAATTTTTCTTCTAATTTTGCTTTGCCTTATTCCGATAAAATGTAAACACAGAGTTGCACAGTGTTTGATGTGAAAAATAAAGTTATTGATACGAAATATCGCAGAAGCAAATATTAGCGCAAATAGTAAATATATTGTTGTCGTTTATAAATTATTAATAGAAATGTTTTGGACGAAAGAATTAATTGAACTGGTGTTAGCTGTGTATGTTTATCGACCATAAATTTAAACCAGAGTTGCATTTTCAAAGGAAAAATTTCACTGAAAAACTTCAGCGTGTAAGTGCGACCTGAACTCCGAAGAAGTTTTAAAACAGAATGAAAAAAAAAACTTCAGGAAAAAACTTCACCGTGTAAATGGGGTCTTACTGTAAATATTTCAATTTCATGTTATTATCGA
The DNA here is from genome assembly GCA_030179655.1 of Scaptomyza flava. NCBI lineage: Eukaryota > Metazoa > Arthropoda > Insecta > Diptera > Drosophilidae > Scaptomyza > Scaptomyza flava. Next base: position 54,819,463 of record JARNME010000404.1, read on the forward strand.
CGACAATTGCGTTGTATTTCGATAAATTAGAGCCTAAAATAAAAATAAAAGCATTAAACAAGTTAAATATATGAATAGTTATTAAACAAATGATCAATTAACAAAAATGTAGGTCATGGTGCTATTTTTTTTTTTGCCGCAGCCAGTTGCCGCAAAAAAAAAAATAGCACTGCGTCATATAAAATCTTTGATGCAATACAACTTTTGTTATACTCGATACCGAAGGTAAAGAGTATATTGGGTTTGTGCAATGTCCGTCATGGTGTCCGTCCGTCTGTCCGTCTGTCCGTCTGTATGTTCGCAACTTTTTTCCACACCCTTCAAGCTAGAGACTTGAAACTTTCCAATTCTCTTTATCTATGGGATAGTAAATTAAAGTGTCAAGATGGGGGTTCTACGATAACTGGGGGGCTGGCAAATCGATAAATTCGATAACTCAAAACCGATAAATCCTCATATTTCGCACATCCTTACAGCTAGAACTACCAAATTTGGTGGGCAGATAGCTACTAGCAACCCCCAAAAAACTGCATCAAAATTTTGGAGCCACGCCCACCCATTCCGCCCCCAGCCCCCCCGCATTTTGCAATCAGAAATGGCTATATCTCCCACAGTTTTTGAGCTAGAGCCACCAAATTTGGTGCCAAGATAGGTGATGATGACCCCCCAAAAACTGCATCAAAAGTTTGGATGCCACGCCCACCAATACCACCCTAGCCGCCCCCATCCACCCCAACGCTTCGTCAAAAACGGGAATGCGTGTATCTTCCAGAGTTGTGGAGCTAGAGCCACCAAATTTGGCAGGAAGATAGCTTGCAACGACCCCCGAAAAACTGCATCAAAGTTTTGGAGCCACGCGCACCCCTTCCACCCCCCTTTCCCCACCTTTTACAAACTTTGAGCTAGAGTCACCAAATTTTGTATGAAGATAGCAATTGACATTCCACATAGATCTGCATCAAAAATTTGGATGCCACGCCCACCCATACCGCCCCCAGCCCCCCTTTCCCCACTTTATACAAACTTCGAGCTAGAGTCACCAAATTTGGTATGAAGATAGCAATTGACATCCCACATGGATCGGCAGCAAAAATTTGAATGCCACGCCCACCCATACCGCCCCAAGCCCCATAGCCCCCCTTTCACCACCTTTTACATGCTTCGAGCTAGAGTCACCAAATTTGGTATGAAGGTAGCATTTGACATTCCACAAGGATCTGCAGCAAAAATTTGGATGCCACGCCCAACCATACCGCCCCCAGCCCCATAGCCCCCTCTCCCCACCTTATACAAACTTTGAGCTAGAGTCACCAAATTGGTATGAAGGTAGCATTTGACATTCCACAAGGATCTGCAGCAAAAATTTGAATGCCACGCCCAACCATACCGCCCCCAGCCCCCCTTTCCCCACTTTTACAAACTTTGAGCTAGAGTCAACAAATTTGTTATGAAGATACCAATTGACATTCCACAAAGATCTGCATCAAAAATTTGGATGCAATTCCACCCATACCGCCCCCAGCCCCCCTTTCCCCACTTTATACAAACTTTGAGCTAGAGTCACCAAATTTGGTATGAAGGTAGCATTTGACATTCCACAAGGATCTGCAGCAAAAATTTGAATGCCACGCCCAACCATACCGCCCCCAGCCCCTCTTTCCCCACTTTTACAAACTTTGAGCTAGAGTCACCAAATTTGTTATGAAGATAGCAATTGACATTCCACAAAGATCTGCATCAAAAATTTGGATGCAATTCCACCCATACCGCCCCCAGCCCCCCTTTCCCCACTTTATACAAACTTCGAGCTAGAGTCACCAAATTTGGTATGAAGAAAGCAATTAACATCCCACATGGATGGGCATCAAAATTTTTAATACTGGTATCGAGTATACCGCAGTCGGTTGCGTCCGACTGCAACGTTTCCACTTGTTTTTTTTTTTGTTATTGGTATAATAATTTTGTTGTACAGTATAGGCTTATATGTGATCTCTCTGAGAGTAATGTGTTTATGCTCAATTTGCTATCGGTTTTTTCTGTATAAGATATCTCAGCAAACGAAGTGCAAAACAGAAGGGCAAAGAAAAAAAAAAAAGCACTGATAACGGATTTTTTGAGATTCCGTGGAACAGACTGCAGGTGTTCGGCGATATGATGATTGTTGTGTATCAGTTTTATTGTTATATATACGAGTTATTTATTTCTGTTATTTCTGCTGCTGACGTTGTTGTCTTCGGCCTATCTCCATTAGTATTGTTGAAAGTGTTGCGTTGATTTTTTTTTTATTTTACTTTTCGCTGCTGTTGCTGTGATTTTCAATTGCGTGTGCGTAAATGTTGCTGCTGCTGTTGTTGCTGCTGCTGCTGTTGTTATTGTTTCTTTGCATATTTAGTTATTTTCTAGTCTTTTCTCATTTTTTTTTTATAACACCACTCAATGTTGTTAATTTTTTTTTTTTTCATATTTCCATAGTTTTTGTTTACTTGTTGTTAGTTGAATGTTTTTATCTTTAAATGGATTGCACTTTTACGTTGTTGCATTTAACTCATCATGAATGTATTAACATCAACTTCATTTCATTTTCGTACAAGCACTATTATTTTATTATTTATTCGAAATCACATGTCACGGTCGCCAAGTATAATGTATAATGTTTAATAAAATTGTCGATCACTTGCTGTGCCACGTCTGGGCTGTTGAGAGTATCTTTATTTTATGATTTCGGTTTATGATTCTAAGTTTAAGGCTGGCCACTGCTTCGGCAGAGAAGTCAGTGCGAGAGCCGTGAATAATATTGGATATAATATAAAGAGAGTGAGAGGATACACATATGTATAGTAAATGGTCAAAGCGTGAGAACGCTGTTTAATATATGTGAAGTGTGTACAGTGTACACTGGATATATGTGTACACTACACTAGTTTTGTTGCCGCCTAAAATGTTCAACGTTCACATTCTTAATGTAAATATTTCAATTTCATGTTATTATCGACGACGCTTGCATTGTATTTCGATAAATTAGAGGCAAAATATAAATAAAAGCCTTAAACAAGTTAACTATATGAATAAATGATCAATGAAGAAAAATGTATGTCATGGTGCTATTGTTTTCAACGAAGCCAGTTGCCGCAAAAAAAAAAAAAAAATAGCAATGCGTCATATAAAATTCTTTGATGCAATACTACTTTTGTTTTCTTTTTTGTAATTGGTATAATAATTTTGTTGTACAGTATAGGCTTACATGTGATCTCTCTGAAAGTAATGTGTTAATGCTCAATTTGCTAACAGTTTTTTCTGTATAAGGCATCTCAGCAAACCAAGTGCAAAACAGAGCGGCAAAAATATAGCACTGATAACGGATTTTTTGAGATTCCGAGGAACAGACTGCAGGTGTTCGGCGACATGATGATTGTTGTTGTGTCTGCGGACAGTAAATGCGTCGTATTGCAAAGTCGAGTCGCCACACTATCATTAAGTTCAAAAAATTATTAATTATGGGTCGCGGAAAGCATTGTAGTGACGAAAAGAGGAAAATCATTAAAAAGCTTATCGAGGAAGGCAACACCTAAGCTCAGGTGGGGCAAATCGTCGGCTGCTCCAATAAAATGATTAGTAATGCCTTAAATTATAAAAATAAACCAGAAACACGCGGTAGAAAAGTCGCAATGTCTAATTTGCTGGTGAACAGACTGGTTCGCGAGTGCAAGAAGGCCTTTTTAAGCCGGCTACTGAGCTAAAGAAGGAGCTTAACATATCGGCTTTCATTAGGACAGTTCGGAATCGCTTAAAAGATTACAAATTAAGTGCCCGTAGTCCGAGAAAAGTTCCGCTTTTGATTGCGAAGCATGTGGCAAAAAGAATAGAATAAAAAAATTAGTTTCCAATGCAAAACCGAGGAATAATCAAGAGCTCTGGGCTATCATTCAAGAATCATGGAGCAGTATTCCACGGGAAAGGTGCCAAAATTTGGTCGATTCTAAGACGAGACGTTGTGCTGCTGTCATTGCTGCCAAAGGTTCTACAACCAAATATTAATACACTATATCGATGAAGAATACAAATGAATACAAATATTCCAGAACTTCCCGTTTTTTTTTTTTTTTTCGTTTTCTTAATTTAATTTTGAAATAGTGCTATTTTTGTTGCCTCCTAAAATGTTCAACGTTCACATTCTTAATGTAAATATTTCAATTTCATGTTATTATCGACGACACTTTCATTGTATTTCGATAAATTAGAGCCTAAAGTAAAAATAAAAGCCTTAAACAAGTTAAATATATGAATAGTTATTAAACAAATGATCAATAAAGAAATATGTATGTCATGGTGCTGGCTGGTGCCGCAGCCAGTTGCGGCAAAAAAATAGCACTGCGTCATATAAAATTCTTTGATGCAATACATCTTTTGTTATTTTATACCCTTAACCCATAAAATGGGTAAATAAGGGTATAATGGTTTTGTGCAAAAGTATGTAACAGGCAGAAGGAAGCATCTCCGACCCCATAAAGTATATATATTCTTGATCAGCATCAACAGCCGAGACGATATAGCCATGTCCGTCTGTATGAACGAATGGATCTCAGAGACTACAAGAGCTAGAGACTTCAGATTTGGGATATAAGCTCTCCTATACCATGAGCAGAACAAGTTTGCTTCAAATTATCGATAGCTATTCTGGTTTCCCGTATACACATAATATCGATAACAAAAAAAAACTAATTTGGAAAATCTAAAAATGAGGGTTGACGTAATGGGTAATGATGACTGATGTCAAATCAGATTTTTTCCCGTCAAATCTGGCATTTTTGCAAACCGAATTGCTTGAAAAATTGCGGGTAGCGGGAATTCTGGCTTTTTTTCTGTTGGAGGATCAACTTTTTCTGGATTTTTTTTTATTTTATACCAAATTTATACGCATTTTGTCCACTGCATCGTTTTTAGTAAGGTGCGATGCTAAATCGGGTTTGCGTGAAGTTCACGTTGGTATCGATACCCAATCAACAGCCTCATATATAAACAACCGATGGTTAAGCGATGGGTGGCAGTTCTTTTCGTACTTATCGAAGACATACACTTGTTGCCGAAGAAATTTCCATCTCTTTGCGTCAAAAAGTGCCATCTCTTATGCGATTGAAAGTGCCATCTTTTTAAGACGCAATACCGTTTATAACAAAATGGAGAGAAAATGCCAAAACAGTACAAGCAGAAATGCCGCGATGCCTGGCTGAAGCATAACGATTTTAAGGATTGGCTGCGTAAGGATGACACGGATCCGACGGGAGTGTTCTGCAGCTACTGCAAATGCACCATCGGAGCAAAATTGTCGGAATTGCACGCTCATGCGGGCACAAAAAAACACAAGATCTATGTGGGAAGCTTTGAGCAAAAAAATAAATTGCATTTTGTTCGCGTTGTTCCAAAAACAGGAGAGAAAGAGGCAGCGCTTGCACTTTTTGTTGCTGAGCATACCTCGATTTCCAGCGTGCAATAAATATAAAACTGTGCAGAGGAAAATGCACAAACATTATTAAAAATGAGCTGGCTCCTCATTTTACAGAAGACTTTCTTAAAGATGTTGGTATTAGGAAGTTCAGTTTGCTTCTTGATGAAAGTACTGACATTTCCGAAACAAAGCTACTGGGTAATATATTTCAGATTTCAAATTCAACTTATTTTTAATGTGTGTATATCCCTAGGCGTGGTAATTATTTATTTTTCCCAATCTCCCGAAGTCTTTCCTACCACTTTCTTAAGCCTCATTTCGCTGGAGAACGGAACAGCAGAAGGTATTGTGGTTGGTTTAAAAGAGGAATTCCATCGCTTCAAGTAAAATTTAAAAAACATGGTGGGTATTGGAACAGACAATGCCAACGTTATGGTGGGAACGAACAAAAGTGTCTTCCAGCTATTAAAAAGGATATACCGTCCCTTGTTTTAATAAAATGCGCTTGTCACTCCGTGCAACTTGCCGTTAACCATGCTTGTAAACAATTTCTACCAGAGAGCTTGGAATTTTTACTTTATGAAACCTATAATTTGTTTTCAAAAAGCTATAATAATTCAATACAAGAAGGTGTATCGAAGTATTAACTCAGATGAGGTTTGTATGGTTTCAGTACAGTTTCACAATGTGTGTATACATGTTTAATAAAACTTCTTTACTAACATCTTCTCAGCATTTAAAATAGGTCTTGTGATGTCAAATGTAGTTTTTCTAAGTGATTGTCAACTTGTGTTATATGTAGTCATAATTTATTTATATTTAAGTTCTGTTTCACACAAAAAGATTCCGCTCAAAATTCCCAAAGTATCCGAACTTCGGTGGCTGTCAATATAAAATGCAGTGTCCCGCATTCTGGACCAGTGGGTAGAGCTAAAAGTGCATTTCGGAATTGCGGCAGTGGAAGAAAAATGCCACAAAGCCCAAATTTTAAGCTCCATGTTTAAAGATAATACTAATTATTTGTATTTAGTTTTTCTAAAGCAAGTTCTCAAGGAAATGCAAAAACTAAATAAATGCTTCCAAAGTAATGCAACAAATGCAACCGAATTACTTAACGAACTGATACTAACTATAAATGTGCTTAAGGCAAAAGTCATTCCAATTTATTTAAATATTGATATTCTCCAACTTGATGATTTTGAGGAGCTTGCAATCAATGATCTTTACCAAGGATATCAATTTGAACGTAACATCAAGAAGCTGAATGTGGATAAAAATTTGGAAACAAATATACGAGAGGATTGCACAAATTTTATAGTGAAGAATTCATAGATTTCAATAAAATTGATGATATTTTTGACGAAGATGATGAATAAACTATTAAAAACAAGTGGAAACGTTGCAGTCGGACGCAACCGACTGCGGTATACTCGATACCAGTATTAAAAATTTTGATGCCCATCCATGTGGGATGTTAATTGCTTTCTTCATACCAAATTTGGTGACTCTAGCTCGAAGTTTGTATAAAGTGGGGAAAGGGGGGCTGGGGGCGGTATGGGTGGAATTGCATCCAAATTTTGATGCAGATCTTTGTGGAATGTCAATTGCTATCTTCATAACAAATTTGGTGACTCTAGCTCAAAGTTTGTAAAAGTGGGGAAAGAGGGGCTGGGGGCGGTATGGTTGGGCGTGGCATTCAAATTTTTGCTGCAGATCCTTGTGGAATGTCAAATGCTACCTTCATACCAAATTTGGTGACTCTAGCTCAAAGTTTGTATAAAGTGGGGAAAGGGGGGCTGGGGGCAGTATGGGTGGAATTGCATCCAAATTTTGATGCAGATCTTTGTGGAATGTCAATTGCTATCTTCATAACAAATTTGGTGACTCTAGCTCAAAGTTTGTAAAAGTGGGGAAAGGGGGGCTGGGGGCGGTATGGTTGGGCGTGGCATTCAAATTTTTGCTGCAGATCCTTGTGGAATGTCAAATGCTACCTTCATACCAAATTTGGTGACTCTAGCTCAAAGTTTGTATAAGGTGGGGAGAGGGGGGCTATGGGGCTGGGGGCGGTATGGTTGGGCGTGGCATCCAAATTTTTGCTGCAGATCCTTGTGGAATGTCAAATGCTACCTTCATACCAAATTTGGTGACTCTAGCTCGAAGCATGTAAAAGGTGGTGAAAGGGGGGCTATGGGGCTTGGGGCGGTATGGGTGGGCGTGGCATTCAAATTTTTGCTGCCGATCCATGTGGGATGTCAATTGCTATCTTCATACCAAATTTGGTGACTCTAGCTCGAAGTTTGTATAAAGTGGGGAAAGGGGGGCTGGGGGCGGTATGGGTGGGCGTGGCATCCAAATTTTTGATGCAGATCTATGTGGAATGTCAATTGCTATCTTCATACAAAATTTGGTGACTCTAGCTCAAAGTTTGTAAAAGGTGGGGAAAGGGGGGTGGAAGGGGTGCGCGTGGCTCCAAAACTTTGATGCAGTTTTTCGGGGGTCGTTGCAAGCTATCTTCCTGCCAAATTTGGTGGCTCTAGCTCCACAACTCTGGAAGATACACGCATTCCCGTTTTTGACGAAGCGTTGGGGTGGATGGGGGTGGCTAGGGTGGTATTGGTGGGCGTGGCATCCAAACTTTTGATGCAGTTTTTGGGGGGTCATCATCACCTATCTTGGCACAAAATTTGGTGGCTCTAGCTCAAAAACTGTGGGAGATATAGCCATTTCTGATTGCAAAATGCGGGGGGGCTGGGGGCGGAATGGGTGGGCGTGGCTCCAAAATTTTGTTGCAGTTTTTTGGGGGTTGCTAGTAGCTATCTGCCCACCAAATTTGGTAGTTCTAGCTGTAAGGATGTGCGAAATATGAGGATTTATCGGTTTTGAGTTATCGAATTTATCGATTTGCCAGCCCCCCAGTTATCGTAGAACCCCCATCTTGACACTTTAATTTACTATCCCATAGATAAAGAGAATTGGAAAGTTTCAAGTCTCTAGCTTGAAGGGTGTGGAAAAAAGTTGCGAACATACAGACGGACAGACGGACAGACGGACGGACACCATGACGGACATTGCACAAACCCAATATACTCTTTACCTTCGGTATCGAGTATAACAAAAGTTGTATTGCATCAAAGATTTTATATGACGCAGTGGAGCCACGCCCACCCATTCCGCCCCCAGCCCCCCCGCATTTTGCAATCAGAAATGGCTATATCTCCCACAGTTTTTGAGCTAGAGCCACCAAATTTGTGCCAAGATAGGTGATGATGACCCCCCAAAAACTGCATCAAAAGTTTGGATGCCACGCCCACCAATCCCACCCTAGCCGCCCCCATCCACCCCAACGCTTCGTCAAAAACGGGAATGCGTGTATCTTCCAGAGTTGTGGAGCTAGAGCCACCAAATTTGGCAGGAAGATAGCTTGCAACGACCCCCGAAAAACTGCATCAAAGTTTGGAGCCACGCGCACCCCTTCCACCCCCCTTTCCCCACCTTTTACAAACTTTGAGCTAGAGTCACCAAATTTTGTATGAAGATAGCAATTGACATTCCACATAGATCTGCATCAAAAATTTGGATGCCACGCCCACCCATACCGCCCCCAGCCCCCTTTCCCCACTTTATACAAACTTCGAGCTAGAGTCACCAAATTTGGTATGAAGATAGCAATTGACATCCCACATGGATCGGCAGCAAAAATTTGAATGCCACGCCCACCCATACCGCCCCAAGCCCCATAGCCCCCCTTTCACCACCTTTTACATGCTTCGAGCTAGAGTCACCAAATTTGGTATGAAGGTAGCATTTGACATTCCACAAGGATCTGCAGCAAAAATTTGGATGCCACGCCCAACCATACCGCCCCCAGCCCCATAGCCCCCCTCTCCCCACCTTATACAAACTTTGAGCTAGAGTCACCAAAATTGGTATGAAGGTAGCATTTGACATTCCACAAGGATCTGCAGCAAAAATTTGAATGCCACGCCCAACCATACCGCCCCCAGCCCCCCTTTCCCCACTTTTACAAACTTTGAGCTAGAGTCAACAAATTTGTTATGAAGATACCAATTGACATTCCACAAAGATCTGCATCAAAAATTTGGATGCAATTCCACCCATACCGCCCCCAGCCCCCCTTTCCCCACTTTATACAAACTTTGAGCTAGAGTCACCAAATTTGGTATGAAGGTAGCATTTGACATTCCACAAGGATCTGCAGCAAAAATTTGAATGCCACGCCCAACCATACCGCCCCCAGCCCCTCTTTCCCCACTTTTACAAACTTTGAGCTAGAGTCACCAAATTTGTTATGAAGATAGCAATTGACATTCCACAAAGATCTGCATCAAAAATTTGGATGCAATTCCACCCATACCGCCCCCAGCCCCCCTTTCCCCACTTTATACAAACTTTGAGCTAGAGTCACCAAATTTGGTATGAAGGTAGCATTTGACATTCCACAAGGATCTGCAGCAAAAATTTGAATGCCACGCCCAACCATACCGCCCCCAGCCCCTCTTTCCCCACTTTTACAAACTTTGAGCTAGAGTCACCAAATTTGTTATGAAGATAGCAATTGACATTCCACAAAGATCTGCATCAAAAATTTGGATGCAATTCCACCCATACCGCCCCCAGCCCCCCTTTCCCCACTTTATACAAACTTCGAGCTAGAGTCACCAAATTTGGTATGAAGAGAGCAATTAACATCCCACATGGATGGGCATCAAAATTTTTAATACTGGTATCGAGTATACCGCAGTCGGTTGCGTCCGACTGCAACGTTTCCACTTGTTTTTTTTTTTGTTATTGGTATAATAATTTTGTTGTACAGTATAGGCTTATATGTGATCTCTCTGAGAGTAATGTGTTTATGCTCAATTTGCTATCGGTTTTTTTCTGTATAAGATATCTCAGCAAACGAAGTGCAAAACAGAAGGGCAAAGAAAAAAAAAAGCACTGATAACGGATTTTTTGAGATTCCGTGGAACAGACTGCAGGTGTTCGGCGATATGATGATTGTTGTTGTGTCTGTGGACAGTAAATGCGTCGTATTGCAAAGTCGAGTCGCCACACTATCATTAAGTTCAAAAAAATTATTAATTATGGGTCGCGGAAAGCATTGTAGTGACGAAAAGAGGCAACACCTAAGCTCAGGTGGGGCAAATCGTCGGCTGCTCCAATAAAATGATTAGTAATGCCTTGAATTATAAAAATAAACCAGAAACACGCGGTAGAAAAGTCGCAATGTCTAATTTGCTGGTGAACAGACTGGTTCGCGAGTGCAAGAAGGCCCCCTTTAAGCCGGCTACTGAGCTAAAGAAGGAGCTTAACATATCGGCTCTCATTAGGACAGTTCGGAATCGCTTAAAAGATTACAAATTAAGTACCCGTAGTCCGAGAAAAGTTCCGCTTTTGATTGCGAAGCATGTGGCAAAAAGAATAGAATAAAAAAATTAGTTTCCAATGCAAAACCGAGGAATAATCAGGAGCTCTGGGCTATCATTCAAGAATCATGGAGCAGTATTCCACGGGAAAGGTGCCAAAATTTGGTCGATTTTAAGACGAGACGTTGTGCTGCTGTCATTGCTGCCAAAGGTTCTACAACCAAATATTAATACACTATATCGATGAAGAATACAAATGAATACAAATATTCCAGAACTTCCCGTTTTTTTTTTTTTTCGTTTTCTTAATTTAATTTTGAAATAGTGCTATTTTTGTTGCCGCCTAAAATGTTCAACGTTCACATTTTTAATGTAAATATTTCAATTTCATGTTATTATCGACGACACTTTCATTGTATTTCGATAAATTAGAGCCTAAAGTAAAAATAAAAGCCTTAAACAAGTTAAATATATGAATAGTTATTAAACAAATGATCAATAAAGAAATATGTATGTCATGGTGCTGGCTGGTGCCGCAGCCAGTTGCGGCAAAAAAAATAGCACTGCGTCATATAAAATTCTTTGATGCAATACATCTTTTGTTATTTTTACACCCTTAACCCATAAAATGGGTAAATAAGGGTATAATGGTTTTGTGCAAAAGTATGTAACAGGCAGAAGGAAGCATCTCCGACCCCATAAAGTATATATATTTTTTTTGATCAGCATCAACAGCCGAGACGATATAGCCATGTCCGTCTGTATGAACGAGTGGATCTCATAGACTACAAGAGCTAGAGACTTCAGATTTGGGATATAAGTTCTCCTATACCATGATCAGAACAAATTTGCTTCAAATTACCGATAGCTATTCTGGTTTCCCATATACACATAATATCGATAACAAAAAATATCGAATTTGGAAAATCTAAAAATGAGGGTTGACGTAATGGGTAATGATAGAACTTTTCTGAAAATTTCGTCCAAATTGGTTAAGAAACACCGGAGATATCGAATTCAATCGATTGAAGCTAAGACAGTATACCAAAGTCTTGCATAAATTTAATTTATTTATTGCAACTGGGTTCAGGGTATCTTCTAGTCGGGCTCTCCCGACTAGAGCCTTCTTACTTGTTTGTAATTGGTATAATAATTTTGTTGTACAGTATAGGCTTACATGTGATCTCTCTGAGAGTAATGTGTTTATGCTCACTTCGTTAACGGTTTTTTCTGTATAAGGCATCTCAGCAAACGAAGTGCAAAACAGAGCGGCAAAAAAAATAGCACTGATAACGGATTTTTTGAGATTCCGAGGAACAGACTGCAGGTGTTCGGCGACATGATGATTGTTGTTGTGTCTGCGGACAGTAAATGCGTCGTATTGCAAAGTCGAGTCGCCACACTATCATTAAGTTCAAAAAAATTATTAATTATGGGTCGCGGAAAGCATTGTAGTGACGAAAAGAGGAAAATCATTAAAAATCTTTTTGGGGAAGGCAACACCTACGCTCAGGTGGGGAAAATCGTCGGTTGCTCCAATAAAATGATTAGTAATGCCTTAAATTATAAAAATAAACCAGAAACACGCGGTAGAAAAGTCGCAATGTCTAATTGGCTGGCGAACAGACTGGTTTGCGTGTGCAAGAAGGCCCCCTTTAAGCCGGCTACTGAGCTAAAGAAGGAGCTTAGCATATCGGCTTGCATAAGGACAGTTCGGAATCGCTTAAAAGATTATAAATTAAGTGCCCGTAGTCCGAGAAAAGTTCCACTTTTGAATGCGAATGTGGCAAAAAGAAAAGAGTTTGCCAAAGAGCACCTGAATTGGCAGGCAGAAAAAGTGGAGAAACATCCTATGGTCGGATGAAAGCAAAATCGTTCTATTTGGAGGAAGAGGATCTCGATCCTATGTACGGCGACCCCCCAATTCAGAAAACTGCCCGAGTTTCACCTGCAAGACCATAAAACACGGTGGAACGAGTATCATGGTTTGGGCATGCTTTTCTTATTACGGAGTGGGTCCAATACATTGGATAAAAGGTATTATGGATCAACATGTCTATTGCGATATTTTGCAAACAGTGATGCTGCCTTATGCGGATTAAGAAATGCCGTTGTTGTGGGTCTTCCAACAGGATAACGACCCTGCACATACCAGCAAGAAAGCTCGAAAGTTGTTTCAAGACAGATCCCTTCACCTAATGGATTGGCCTGCTCAGTCTCCAGACTTAAACCCAATAGAGAATCTTTGGTCTGATGTAAAAAAATATGTTTCCAATGCAAAACCAAGGAATAATCAGGAGCTCTGGGCTATCATTCAAGAATCATGGAGTAGTATTCCACGAAAAGGTGCAAAAATTTTGTCAATTCTATGACGAGACGTTGTGCTGCTGTCATTGCTGCCAAAGGTTTTACAACCAAATATTAAAACACTATATCGATGAAGAATACAAATGAATACAAATATTTCAGAGCTTCCCGTTTTTTTTTCGTTTATTTTGTTCGTTTTCTTAAGTTATTTTTGAAATAGTTCTATTTTTGTTGCCGCCAAAATGTTCAACGTTCACATTCTGACTGTAAATATTTAAATTTCATGTTATTATCAACGACAGTTGCATTGTATTTGGATAAATTGGAGCCTAAAGTAAAAATAAAAGCCTTAAATAAGTTATTAAACAATGATATATAAAGAAAATTGTAGGTCATGATGTTATTTTTTTTTGCCGCAGCCAGTTGCGGCAAAAAAAAAAAATAGTGAACATGTAGGGGGGCTTCGCAGTAGAATTAAGAGTTGAGGGACTTCTTGCTTACTCGTCGGATTATAAACACTTTAGGTTATAATATTAAAATGTAGTAATTTATTCTCTGTGACTTTTTAAACCTTTGTGTTACACTTGTAATTAGGAACTATCCCCCGCCGCTTAAGCCTAAGCGAAGCAAGGTTGCCGTCGGCTAGAAGGCTCGGCTTGAGGTGAGTTTTCTAGTCGCGGCAGCAGTGCTGCGCAGTTAGCAGGAACGCAGCTGTTTGGCACAAACATACTCCCCCCCCTTGCAAGGATTGCAAGATTGAGATGGATGGGGGGATCGGAAATTGTGCCGGGATGCACGCTGGAGTTATGCCGGACACGATCCCGAGAGCATCCAACCAAATATGGTGTTCTGTGCCACCGGAAGACCATTCTGGACGGGAAAGGATCTACTGGCTGCAAGTCCCGGATAGAACCCAGCCAAATACTGAGTTTTGGGCCATTGGATAATTGTTGGTGCTAGGGAGGATTCCGTTGAGGATAATGTGAGGATACACATCCGCCCCGAGCGCCAAACACACCGTTGAAGGATGATACCAGCGTTCATTGGCCAGAACAATGCTCTTGAAGTGCTGGGCGTCAGCAATGATCGGCCTGATTGGAGTGCGTATGCCGAAGTCAGGATCCACATGGACTAAGACTTCACGGCTGAAGTCGGTCATCCTTGATCGCAGGAGCACCGTGCAGACGCCCTCCGCACCAACACGCGTGACGGATAGCCCGAAAGCCGTTGCCAGTGACGTGGTGATGCGGTTAGTGGTGCTGCACGGGTCGATCATTACCCGGATGTCGAACGTCTTCAGCCTAGTGTCAAGCTTGACGATGGCTGTCGGCAGGACACTCACAGCATTGTGCTGCATTATCGATGTCAGCGATGTCTGGATGGACCTGGGATGAGCTGGCGACGGTTGGCGACGGGTGTTTGGAGACCGCATGTGCGGAGAACTTGTGGCCCTAGGCGAAGCTGCTCGCTCACGCCTTCCGGTTGGGTGGATGTTGTGGTGAGCCTCGCGGAAGTGCAGTAGGGTGTGGTGGTTCTTATGGCAGACCTTGCACGTGCTGGTGCTGCGGCAGGATTGCCCGGAGTGCTGGTGGGCCAAGCAACTTATTAATAAGTACTGCCCGGAGGCGTTTTTCAGCCGTGAGTCGCAAGAACCTTTGGCACTTCCTCAGTGGATGCACTCCTCTGCACATCCTACACCGGAAGGAGTTGGTATTGATGGGACGGTCGTGGTACGTGGCCTTGTGCGACGGCATCTTGTAAAACTTCTGGAAATAAAAGGAAGGATATAAGTATTTGTCGTCTGATCGTACTGAGTTGACAGATAACACGGAGGCACAGGACGATTGAACAAACGGTGTGGAGCTTTGGGATACGACATCCCTCTTTATGTAGGATTGTGACGTCTGTAGCAACGCTGGCTCTGATACTTTAGGGAAAATGCCGATTTTGACCTTGACGGACAAAAAAACGCTTCTTGCCTTGACCCAGATGATAAGCTTGTCGCTGCTGTCGAAGCTGGTGGTGCGGCGTACAAGGGAACTTCCTGATTTATTTCTGATTTAGACTCCGTTCCTGTAGTCAGTTGTGGAGTGAAAAGCATAGAATAGAGGGGCTGTGAGGAGCCGAATAAGGAATATTCCTGAATAGCCACTGATGAGGCTGTAGTAGTTGGCTCAACATATAGGGGGAATTCCTGCGTTGGAGCTTGAGAGACGCTTAGTTTTTGGGTCTGCGGCACTGGAACATCCTCCACCTCCCAAAATTTGGAAATGCGATGGTCTAGCTGCATCCCGTCGCTGGTCGAAATTCTTGCGGAGAACGATGAAATTGACTGCGGCACAATCTTTGAAAGCGGACCGGTGAGAATCCATCGAAAAATGGTTTCTTGCCTCAGGAGCGAGCCGCAAAGGTTAGGAAGAGAGCCGCTTAAAATGACAGACGGAAGAATATCCGCGCCAATAAGAACATCAATCGGCGAACTCTGATGGAAAGTCGGATCGGCCAGCTCAATGGCTGGGA
The DNA here is from genome assembly GCA_030179655.1 of Scaptomyza flava. NCBI lineage: Eukaryota > Metazoa > Arthropoda > Insecta > Diptera > Drosophilidae > Scaptomyza > Scaptomyza flava. The sequence goes on from JARNME010000404.1 coordinate 54,835,120, forward strand.
GGCTCCTCAGGGAACTTTTAGGAACCGATATGGCGGGCAAGTTGCCGGCCAACTGAGGAAGAACGAACGCCGAAGCTTCTATATGAAGTCTTGGTTTTGTAGGAGAGCCCATAGTAAAATGGCATAACTTTTGCGCTTGGGCTGCAACTGTCTGATTTAGCCCAGAAACTTGAGCTTACACGGATTCGAATGGCAGCTTAATCTGTCGGAATAATCGCTCAGAGATAAACGTAGCCTCTGAGCCTGAATCGATTAGAGCTCGAGCGGTATACGTAGCTCCCCGATGGCATACGTTAATGACCGCCGTGCCGAGTAGGACACTCTGTTCGTTGGCAGCAAAATACGTTTGGACATTTGCTGCTGGTTGTAGGGTAGTGGACTGTATATTATTGGAATGAAGGGTAGCGGACTGTATGTTGGAATTGGTATTTGCATTGGAATCTGTATTGTCGCCTCGATGTAGTAAAGTGTTGTGCCGCCCTTTGCATGTAAAACAATTGTGCGCACTCGTACACTCTCGTAACTGGTGCCCTCTTGCGAAACAATTCAAGCAGAGTTTTTTTTTGCTTGATGTAAGATGCCCGCTCATTAACGGGCATCTCTAGAAAACGAGGGCACAGACGGACAGGGTGGGTCTCTTTGGAGCATAAGTCGCAAGATTTTACCATGGAATGTACCTTTGCTTCAAAGGTTTGGAGATTCCTTGAAGACGCTTGAGGCTTGGACCTCGAATTGGATTGAACGCTGGAACTAGGCTTGACATCCTCAATAGCTTCCAGCGTCCTATAGCGTTTACCCAGGAAACTATTTAAATCCTCCCATTTTGGAATTTACGCTTTATCTGAAAGGGACTGTTCCCACAGAGACAGTGTGCCCTTTGGTAATTTGGAAGAGTACAAGAATACAAGAAGGCAGTCCCAGTTGTCTGTCGACACATCGGAATGTTCCAAAGCTGTGAGACAACTCTGGATGGTGGTCTGAATTTCTTTGAGGGCGGAACCGGTTTCTACACTGACTGTCGGCAAGTTGAAAAGTATTTTTAATTGGCTGTTGACCAGAAGTCTCTTGTTTTGAAAACGCTCATATAACGCCTGCCACGCAGAGGCAAAACCGTCATGAGTGAGCGGGGATTTGGAAACGATTGCCTTTGCTTCACCTCCAGTTTTTGAATTTAGGTGAAACAATTTTTCGACTGGAGTTAGTCGAGGGTTTCAATGTAGATAGCCGTAAATAGGTCTCGGAAAGTTGGCCATTTTAAATAGTCCCCATAGAACACTTCTGTGTCAACAGGTGGGAGACTACAGCCTCGAGAAACAGACGCTATCGGGACTGCGGGCTGCCTATTGATGGAGTTTAGCCTTTCTATTTCTTCGCACACTGTGCCGTACACCGCTCATATACCGTGTAGCAATCGTCGTACGTTGACGTTAACGCGACAGCATCGCTACTCCCACACCCTTGGCTGAGTGCTCTTGAGCTAGTCTCGAACTCGCTTTCAACCTTTTCCCACAGAACCTTTACGTGGTCGCGACGGACTTGAAGCGTGTAAAGAGAAGGTTCTGTCGCTGACGGATTATTAATTCGTGACTCGAATTGGATCAGCTTGTCGGAAGCGAAAATGAAATCGGACATCGCCATATTTGTCTTGGAGCTGAGTTGGGTAGCGGACCGAGTGGCTATCTGCTTCAAACTCGGAATGGGGGGTTTGGCAAGTGACGTGACGGCCTTGGACTTGGATTTGGGTGTGACGGCGCCGGAAGGTTTGGCAGTTTGCTTGGATTTGGGTGTAACGGAGGTTTTTTTCACCGGGAGATTTGGTGAAGAAAGCGAACTTCTTTTTGTGCTCTTCACGGACGGAACGCTCAATTGTTTTTTCTCTCCTGGCCCTGTCGGCATAATCCGTCCACAAGAATTATTAATAAATTCTTTATGGTTTGGATCAGGTAGCGAATATGAGAACCTCTGGGTCTTTTGGGAATGATATTTATTTAAGTTGGAAGTGACAACAAAAATAAAATCGACTAGAAACTATTTGTAAAAGACTATTTACAAATATAACTCTGATAAGTGGGCTTAGAAAAAAGAAATAAAATAATTTATAAAAGAATATTTATAAATTATTTGGAATATTCCACCCGGAACGGACTGGAAACGGAACAGAAAAATTTAAATTGTAAAAGAATATTTACGATTTCCCCCGTTAACGGAACTAAAATAATTTATAAAAGAATATTTATAAATTATTTGGAATATTCCACCCGGAACGGACTGGAATCGCAACAGAGAACAATTGCGAACGGAAACAAGTAAGAAGGCTCTAGTCGGGAGAGCCCGACTAGATGATACCCTGAACCCAGTTGCAATAAATATGTAAATTAAATTTATAATTGACTTTGGTATACTGACTTAACTTCAATCGATAAAATTAGATATCTCCGGTGTTTCTCAACCGATTTGGACGAATTTTCAGAAAAAGTCTATCATTACCCATTATTTCAACCCTCATTTTTACATATTCCAAATTCGATATTGTATTGTTATCGATATTATGTGTATATCGGAAACCAGAATAGTTATCGATAATTTGAAGCAAGCTTGTTCTGCTCATGGTATAGGAGAACTTAAATACAAAATCAGAAGTCTCTAGCTCTTGTAGTCTCTGAGATCCACGCGTTCATACAGACAGACAGACGGACAGACGGACAGACAAACGGACAGACGGACATGGCTATAACGTCTCGTCTGTTGATGCTGATCAAGAATATATATACTTTATAGGGTCGGAGAAACTTCCTTCTGCCTGTTACATACGTTTGCACAAAACCATTATACCCTTATTTACCCATTTTATGGGTTAAGGGTATAAAAACAGATCGGAAAATAAGATATTAATTATAGATTATAATTAATACCTTTAAATTAAGTTAAGTGTCGGACTGTTGACGATCACGATATATTGCCTTACACACTTTAGCGCTTCAAGCGCTTCTATGACAAAGAAATCGTTGTTACCTTTACCAGTTCACCAGAGCGGAACTAGCAAAGCTTACATATGCTTGTATTTGTTCATATTGAGCTGTTATAATGCACTTGTATTATGTTTAAGTTATGGAGTGCCGGCGACTTGACAAGTGCTGGAAATAATCCACCTGCAAGTGCGGCGCTTATTGCGTTTATATGTATATTTAATTATTGTGTGTTATGTTTGCATATGTAATGTGGAACATATATGTATATGGAATGTAAATGTGGGTGTTGGAATCATATATGTAGATATATATATGTGTGTGGAATATATGTAATAAAGCAATTTATGTAGAAATGCTATGTGTTCTGTATGAATTTATGTATGTACATACACACATACATGCACGTACACTTGCGCGCTTAAAACTGCCGATCAACTGCTGGGGTTTTTTTTTTTTTTGTGTGTAAATATGTTTACACGTACGTATGTATGTATGTATGTCGGATGCATAAATGTATAAAGCAGAACGGATCTCAGCTGCGCGCAGGTATGTATGTACGTATGTACATACATATAGGAAATGATTTAACTAGCGCAGACAGATTCTTTTGCCTATTTTGTTCAGCCGCTCGGAATATTGTTTTATGCGGTCTAACGAAGACAGCGGAACGCAAAAGGAATGCTTTTCCTTTTCACTTGACAAAAAAAACTTTGGCGGACAGAACAAATATGGCGGAATGTATGGTTATGTGCTTGTGTGTGTTATACTTAACTTTGAACTTTCTGCTGCTGCCGAAAACTATATCGAATTCCTTAAGCTCCGGCTCGAAGGACCATAAACATGTAGGGGGGCTTCGTAGTAGAATTAAGAGTTGAGGGACTTCTTGCTTACTCGTCGGATTATAAACACTTTAGATTATAATATTAAAATGTAGTAATTTATTCTCTGTGACTTTTGACCTTTGTGTTACACTTGTGATTAGGAACTAACCCCCGCAGCTTAAGCCTAAGCGAAGCAAGGTTGCCGTCGGCTAGAAGGCTCGGCTTGAGGTGAGTTTTCAAACAAACAAATAGCAATGCATCATATAAAATTCTTTGATGTAATACATCATATTTTTGTAATTGGTTTAATAATTTTGTTGTACAGTATAGGCTTACATGTGATCTCTCTGAGAGTAATGTGTTTATGCTCAATTCGCTTACGGTTTTTTTCCGTATAAGGAATCTCAGCAAACGAAATACAAAACAGAGCGGCGAAAATATAGCACTGATAACGGATTTCTTGAGATTCCGAAGAACAGACTGCAGGTGTTCGGCGACATGATGATTGTTGTTGTGTCTGCGGACAGTAAATGCGTCGTATTGCAAAGTCGAGTCGCCACACTATCATTAAGTTCGAAAAAATTATTAATTATGGGTCGCGGAAGGCATTGTAGTGACGAAAAGAGGAAAATCATTAAAAAGCTTATCGGGGAAGGCAACACCTACGCTCAGGTGGGGCAAATCGTCGGTTGCTCCAATAAAATGATTAGTAATGCCTTAAATTATAAAAATAAACCAGAAACACGCGGTAGAAAAGTCGCAATGTCTAATTTGCTGGTGAACAGACTGGTTCGCGAGTGCAAGAAGGCCCCCTTTAAGCCGGCCACTGAGCTAAAGCAGGAGCTTAACATATCGGCTAGCATAAGGAAAGTTCGGAATCGCTTAAAAGATTATAAATTAAGTGCCCGTAGTCCGAGAAAAGTTCCACTTTTGAATGCGAAGCATGTGGCAAAAAGAAAAGAGTTTGCCAAAGAGCACCTGAATTGGCCGGCAGAAAAGTGGAGAAACATCCTATGGTCGGATGAAAGCAGAATTGTGCTATTTGGAGGAAGACGATATCGATCCTATGTATGGCGACCCCCCAATTCGGAATACCGCCCGAGTTTCACATGCAAGACCATAAAACACGGTGGAACGAGTATCATGGTTTGGGCATGCTTTTCTTATTACGGAGTGGGTCCAATACATTGTATAAAAGGTATTATGGATCAACATGTCTATTGCGATATTTTGCAAACAGTGATGCTGCCTTATGCGGATTAAGAAATGCCGTTGTTGTGGGTCTTCCAACAGGATAACGACCCTACACATACCAGCAAGAAAGCTCGTAAGTGGTTTCAAGACAGATCCCTTCACCTAATGGATTGGCCTGCTCAGTCTCCAGACTTAAACCCGATAAAGAATCTTTGGTCTGATGTAAAAAAATATGTTTCCCATGCAAAACCAAGGAATAATCAGGAGCTCTGGGCTATCATTCAAGAATCATGGAGCAGTTTTCCTCGGGAAATTTGGCAAAATTTGGTCAATCCTATGACGAGACGTTGTGCTGCTGTCATTGCTGCCAAAGGTTTTACAGCCAAATATTAATACACTATATCGATGAAGAATACAAATGAATACAAATATTCCAGAACTTTCCGTTTTTTTTTTTCGTTTTTTTAAGTTATTTTTGAAATAGTGCTATTTTTGTTGCCGTCTAAAATGTTCAACGTTCACATTCTTAATGTAAATATTTAAATTTCATGTTATTATCGACGACAGTTGCATTGTATTTCGATAAACTTAGAGCCTAAAGTAAAATGAAAGCCTTAAACAAATATATGAATAATTATTAAACAAATGATCAATAAAGAAAAATGTATGTCATGGTGGATCATATAAAATTCTTTGATGCAATACATCTTTTATTTTTTGTAATTGGTTTAATAATTTGTTGTACAGTATAGGCTTACATGTGATCTCTCTGAGAGTAATGTGTTTATGCTCAATTTGCTAACGGGTTTTTCTGTATAAGGCATCTCAGCAAACCAAATACAAAACAGAGCGGCAAAAATAAGCACTGATAACGGATTTTTTGAGATTCCGTGGAACAGACTGCAGGTGTTCGGCGATATGATGATTGTTGTTGTGTCTGTGGACAGTAAATGCGTCGTATTGCAAAGTCGAGTCGCCACACTATCATTAAGTTCAAAAAAATTATTAATTATGGGTCGCGGAAAGCATTGTAGTAACGAAAAGAGGAAAATCATTAAAAAGCTTATCGAGGAAGGCAACACCTAAGCTCAGGTGGGGCAAATCGTCGGCTGCTCCAATAAAATGATTAGTAATGCCTTGAATTATAAAAATAAACCAGAAACACGCGGTAGAAAAGTCGCAATGTCTAATTTGCTGGTGAACAGACTGGTTCGCGAGTGCAAGAAGGCCCCCTTTAAGCCGGCTACTGAGCTAAAGAAGGAGCTTAACATATCGGCTTTCATTAGGACAGTTCGGAATCGCTTAAAAGATTACAAATTAAGTGCCCGTAGTCCGAGAAAAGTTCCGCTTTTGATTGCGAAGCATGTGGCAAAAAGAAAAGAATAAAAAAATTAGTTTCCAATGCAAAACCGAGGAATAATCAGGAGCTCTGGGCTATCATTCAAGAATCATGGAGCAGTATTCCACGGGAAAGGTGCCAAAATTTGGTCAGTTCTATGACGAGACGTTGTGCTGCTGTCATTGCTGCCAAAGGTTTTACAACTAAATATTAATACACTATATCAATGAAGAATACAAATGATACAAATATTCCAGAACTTCCCGTTTTTTTTTTTCGTTTTCTCAAGTTATTTTTGAAATAGTGCTATTTTTGTTGTCATCTAAAATGTTCAACGTTCACATTCTTAATGTAAATATTTCAATTTCATGTTATTATCGACGACACTTGCATTGTATTTCGATAAATTAGAGCCTAAAGTAAAAATAAAAGCCTTAAACAAGTTAAATATATGAATTGTTATTAAACAAATTATCAATAAAGAAAAATGTTTGTCATGGTGCTATTTTTTTTTGCTGCAGCTATTTGATGCAATACATCTTTTTGTTTTTTCTGCGGACAGTAAATGCGTCGTATTGCAAAGTCGAGTCGCCACACTATCATTAAGTTCAAAGAAATTATTAACTATGGGTCGCGGAAAGCATTGTAGTGATGCAAAGAGGATAATCATTAAAAAGCTTATCGAGGAAGGCAACACCTACGCTCAGGTGGGGCAAATCGTCGGTTGTTCCAATAAAATGATTAGTAATGCCTTAAATTATAAAAATAAACCAGAAACACGCGGTAGAAAAGTCGCAATGTCTAATATGCTGTGGAACAGACTGTTTCGCGAGTGCAAGAAGGCCCCCTTTAAGCCGGCCACTGAGCTAAAGCAGGAGCTTAACATATCGGCTTGCATTAGGACGGTTCGGAATCGCTTAAAAGATTATAAATTAAGTACCCGTACTTCTTGAAAAGTTCCAATTTTGAATGCGAAGCATGTAGAGTTTGCCAAAAAGCGGATGAATTGGCCGGCAGAAAAAGTGGAGAAACATCCTATGGTCGGATGAAAGCAAAATCGTGCTATTTGGGGGAAGAGGATCTCGATCCTATGTACGGCGATCCCCCAATTCGGAATACCGCTCGAGTTTCACCTGCAAGCCCATAAAACACGGTGGAACGAGTATCATAGTTTGGCCATGTTTTTCTTATTACGGAGTGGGTCCAATACATTGGATAAAAAGTATTATGGATCAACATGTCTATTGCGATATATTGCAAACAGTGATGCTGCTTAATGCGGAATACGAAATGCCGTTGTTGTGGGTCTTCCAACAGGATAACGACCCTAAACATACCAGCAAGAAAGCTCGTAAGTGGTTTCAAGACAGATCCCTTCACCTAATGGATTGGCCTGCTCAGTCTCCATACTTAAGCCCGATAGAGAGTCTTTGGTCTGATGTAAAAAAATATGTTTCCAATGCAAAACCAAGGAATAATCAGGAGCTCTGGGCTATCGTTCAAGAATCATGGAGCAGTATTCTACGCGACAGGTGCCAAAATTTGGTCAATTCTATGACGAGACGTTGTGCTGCTGTCATTGCTGCCAAAGGTTTTACAACTAAATATTAATACACTATATCAATGAGAATACAAATGAATACAAATATTCCAGAACTTCCCGTTTTTTTTTTTCGTTTTCTCAAGTTATTTTTGAAATAGTGCTATTTTTGTTGTCATCTAAAATGTTCAACGTTCACATTCTTAATGTAAATATTTCAATTTCATGTTATTATCGACGACAATTGCATTGTATTTCGAAAACTTAGAGCCTAAAGTAAAATGAAAGCCTTAAACAAATATATGAATAATTATTAAACAAATGACCATAAAGAAAAATGTATGTCATGGTGGATCATATAAAATTCTTTGATGCAATACATCTTTTATTTTTTGTAATTGGTTTAATAATTTTGTTGTACAGTATAGGCTTACATGTGATCTCTCTGAGAGTAATGTGTTTATGCTCAATTTGCTAACGGGTTTTTCTGTATAAGGCATCTCAGCAAACCAAATACAAAACAGAGCGGCAAAATAAGCACTGATAACGGATTTTTGAGATTCCGTGGAACAGACTGCAGGTGTTCGGCGATATGATGATTGTTGTTGTGTCTGTGGACAGTAAATGCGTCGTATTGCAAAGTCGAGTCGCCACACTATCATTAAGTTCAAAAAATTATTAATTATGGGTCGCGGAAAGCATTGTAGTAACGAAAAGAGGAAAATCATTAAAAAGCTTATCGAGGAAGGCAACACCTAAGCTCAGGTGGGGCAAATCGTCGGCTGCTCCAATAAAATGATTAGTAATGCCTTGAATTATAAAAATAAACCAGAAACACGCGGTAGAAAAGTCGCAATGTCTAATTTGCTGGTGAACAGACTGGTTCGCGAGTGCAAGAAGGCCCCCTTTAAGCCGGCTACTGAGCTAAAGAAGGAGCTTAACATATCGGCTTTCATTAGGACAGTTCGGAATCGCTTAAAAGATTACAAATTAAGTGCCCGTAGTCCGAGAAAAGTTCCGCTTTTGATTGCGAAGCATGTGGCAAAAAGAAAAGAATAAAAAAATTAGTTTCCAATGCAAAACCGAGGAATAATCAGGAGCTCTGGGCTATCATTCAAGAATCATGGAGCAGTATTCCACGGGAAAGGTGCCAAAATTTGGTCAGTTCTATGACGAGACGTTGTGCTGCTGTCATTGCTGCCAAAGGTTTTACAACTAAATATTAATACACTATATCAATGAAGAATACAAATGAATACAAATATTCCAGAACTTCCCGTTTTTTTTTTTTCGTTTTCTCAAGTTATTTTTGAAATAGTGCTATTTTTGTTGTCATCTAAAATGTTCAACGTTCACATTCTTAATGTAAATATTTCAATTTCATGTTATTATCGACGACACTTGCATTGTATTTCGATAAATTAGAGCCTAAAGTAAAAATAAAAGCCTTAAACAAGTTAAATATATGAATTGTATTAACAAATTATCAATAAAGAAAAATGTTTGTCATGGTGCTATTTTTTTTTGCTGCAGCTATTTGATGCAATACATCTTTTTGTTTTTTCTGCGGACAGTAAATGCGTCGTATTGCAAGGTCGAGTCGTTCATTAAGTTCAAAAAATTATTAATTATGGGTCGCATTATGAAAAGCATTGTAGTGACGAATAGAGGAAAATCATTAAAAAGCTTATCGAGGAAGGCAACATCTACGCTCAGGTGATTAGTAATGCCTTGAATTATAAAAATAAACCAGAAACACGCGGTAGAAAAGTCGCAATGTCTAATTTGCTGGTGAACAGACTGGTTCGCGAGTGCATGAAGGCTCCTTTTAAGCCGGCTACTGAGCTAAAGCAGGAGCTTAACATATCGGCTAGCATTAGGACGGTTCGGAATCGCTTAAAAGATTATAAATTAAGTGCCCGTAGTCCGAGAAAAGTTCCACTTTTGAATGCGAAGCATGTGGCAAAAGGAAAAGAGTTTGCCAAAGAGCACCTGAATTGGCCGGAAGAAAAAGTGGAGAAACATCCTATGGTCGGATGAAAGCAAAATCGTGCTATTTGGAGGAAGAGGATCTCGATCCTATGTACGGCGACCCCCCAATTCGGAATACCGCTCGAGTTTCACCTGCAAGACCATAAAACACGGTGGAACGAGTATCATGGTTTGGGCATGCTTTTCTTATTACGGAGTGGTTCCAATACATTGGATAAAAGGTATTATGGATCAACATGTCTATTGCGATATTTTGCAAACAGTGATGCTGCCTTATGAGGAATACGAAATGCCGTTGTTTTGGGTCTTCCAACAGGATAACGACCCTAAACATACCAGCAAGAAAGCTCGTAAGTGGTTTCAAGACAGATCTCTTCACCAAAAGGATTGGCCTGCTCAGTCTCCAGACTTAAACCCAATAGAGAATCTTTGGTCTGATGTAAAAAATATGTTTCCAATGCAAAACCAAGGAATAATCAGGAGCTCTGGGCTATCGTTCAAGAATCATGGAGCAGTATTCTACGCGACAGGTGCCAAAATTTGGTCAATTCTATGACGAGACGCTGTGCTGCTGTCATTGCTGCCAAAGGTTTTACAACTAAATATTAATACACTATATCAATGAAGAATACAAATGAATACAAATATTCCAGAACTTCCCGTTTTTTTTTTTTCGTTTTCTCAAGTTATTTTTGAAATAGTGCTATTTTTGTTGTCATCTAAAATGTTCAACGTTCACATTCTTAATGTAAATATTTCAATTTCATGTTATTATCGACGACAATTGCATTGTATTTCGAAAACTTAGAGCCTAAAGTAAAATAAAAGCCTTAAACAAATATATGAATAATTATTAAACAAATGATCAATAAAGAAAAATGTATGTCATGGTGGATCATATAAAATTCTTTTATTTTTTGTAATTGGTTTAATAATTTTGTTGTACAGTATAGGCTTACATGTGATCTCTCTGAGAGTAATGTGTTTATGCTCAATTTGCTAACGGGTTTTTCTGTATAAGGCATCTCAGCAAACCAAATACAAAACAGAGCGGCAAAAATAAGCACTGATAACGGATTTTTTGAGATTCCGTGGAACAGACTGCAGGTGTTCGGCGATATGATGATTGTTGTTGTGTCTGTGGACAGTAAATGCGTCGTATTGCAAAGTCGAGTCGCCACACTATCATTAAGTTCAAAAAAATTATTAATTATGGGTCGCGGAAAGCATTGTAGTAACGAAAAGAGGAAAATCATTAAAAAGCTTATCGAGGAAGGCAACACCTAAGCTCAGGTGGGGCAAATCGTCGGCTGCTCCAATAAAATGATTAGTAATGCCTTGAATTATAAAAATAAACCAGAAACACGCGGTAGAAAAGTCGCAATGTCTAATTTGCTGGTGAACAGACTGGTTCGCGAGTGCAAGAAGGCCCCCTTTAAGCCGGCTACTGAGCTAAAGAAGGAGCTTAACATATCGGCTTTCATTAGGACAGTTCGGAATCGCTTAAAAGATTACAAATTAAGTGCCCGTAGTCCGAGAAAAGTTCCGCTTTTGATTGCGAAGCATGTGGCAAAAAGAAAAGAATAAAAAAATTAGTTTCCAATGCAAAACCGAGGAATAATCAGGAGCTCTGGGCTATCATTCAAGAATCATGGAGCAGTATTCCACGGGAAAGGTGCCAAAATTTGGTCAGTTCTATGACGAGACGTTGTGCTGCTGTCATTGCTGCCAAAGGTTTTACAACTAAATATTAATAAATATCGATGAAGAATACAAATGAATACAAATATTTCAGAGCTTCCCGTTTTGTTTCGTTTATTATACCCTTAACCCATAAAATGGGTAAATAAGGGTATAATGGTTTTGTGCAAAAGTATGTAACAGGCAGAAGGAAGCATCTCCGACCCTCTAAAGTATATATATTCTTGATCAGCATCAACAGCCGAGACGATATAGCCATGTCCGTCTGTCCGTCTGTCTGTCCGTCTGTCCGTCTGTATGAACGCGTGGATCTCAGAGACTACAAGAGCTAGATACTTCTGATTTTGTATTTAAGTTCTCCTATACCATGAGCATAACAAGTTTGATTCAAATTATCGATAACTATTCTATTCCGATATACACACAATATCGATAACAAAAAATATCGAATTTGGAAAATGTAAAAATGAGGGTTGAAATAATGGGTAACGATAGAACTTTTCTGAAAAATTCGTCCAAATCGGTTAAGAAACACCGGAGATATCTTATTTTATCGATTGAAGTTAAGTCAGTATACCAAAGTCAATTATAAATTTAATTTACATATTTATTGCAACTGGGTTCAGGGTATCTTCTAGTCGGGCTCTCCCGGCAAGAGCCTTCTTACTTGTTTCGTTTTCTTAAGTTATTTTTGAAATAGTTCTATTTTTGTTGCCGCCAAAATGTTTAACGTTCACATTCTGACTGTAAATATTTAAATTTCATGTTATTATCGACGACAGTTGCATTGTATTTGGATAAATTGGAGCCTAAAGTAAAAATAAAAGCCTTAAATAAGTTATTAAACAAATGATATATAAAGAAAAATGTATGTCAAGGTGTTATTTTTTTTTTGCCGCAGCCATGTAGGGGGGCTTCGCAGTAGAATTAAGAGTTGAGGGACTTCTTGCTTACTCGCCGAATTATAAACACTTTAGGTTATAATATTAAAATGTAGTAATTTATTCTCTGTGACTTTTTGAACCTTTGTGTTACACTTGTAATTAGGAACTAACCCCCGCCGCTTTAGCCTAAGCGAAGCAAGGTTGCCGTCGGCTAGAAGGCTCGGCTTGAGGTGAGTTTTCTAGTCGCGGCAGCAGTGCTGCGCAGTTAGCAGGAACGCAGCTGTTTGGCACAAACATACTCCCCCCCCTTGCAAGGATTGCAAGATTGAGACGGATGGGGGGATCGGAAATTGTGCCGGGATGCACGCTGGAGTTATGCCGGACACGATCCCGAGAGCATCCAACCAAATATGGTGTTCTGTGCCACCGGAAGACCATTCTGGACGGGAAAGGATCTACTGGCTGCAAGTCCCGGATAGAACCCAGCCAAATACTGAGTTTTGGGCCATTGGATAATTGTTGGTGCTAGGGAGGATTCCGTTGAGGATAATGTGAGGATACACATCCGCCCCGAGCGCCAAACACACCGTTGAAGGATGATACCAGCGTTCATTGGCCAGAACAATGCTCTTGAAGTGCTGGGCGTCAGCAATGATCGGCCTGATTGGAGTGCGTATGCCGAAGTCAGGATCCACATGGACTAAGACTTCACGGCTGAAGTCGGTCATCCTTGATCGCAGGAGCACCGTGCAGACGCCCTCCGCACCAACACGCGTGACGGATAGCCCGAAAGCCGTTGCCAGTGACGTGGTGATGCGGTTAGTGGTGCTGCACGGGTCGATCATTACCCGGATGTCGAACGTCTTCAGCCTAGTGTCAAGCTTGACGATGGCTGTCGGCAGGACACTCACAGCATTGTGCTGCATTATCGATGTCAGCGATGTCTGGATGGACCTGGGATGAGCTGGCGACGGTTGGCGACGGGTGTTTGGAGACCGCATGTGCGGAGAACTTGTGGCCCTAGGCGAAGCTGCTCGCTCACGCCTTCCGGTTGGGTGGATGTTGTGGTGAGCCTCGCGGAAGTGCAGTAGGGTGTGGTGGTTCTTATGGCAGACCTTGCACGTGCTGGTGCTGCGGCAGGATTGCCCGGAGTGCTGGTGGGCCAAGCAACTTATTAATAAGTACTGCCCGGAGGCGTTTTTCAGCCGTGAGTCGCAAGAACCTTTGGCACTTCCTCAGTGGATGCACTCCTCTGCACATCCTACACCGGAAGGAGTTGGTATTGATGGGACGGTCGTGGTACGTGGCCTTGTGCGACGGCATCTTGTAAAACTTCTGGAAATAAAAGGAAGGATATAAGTATTTGTCGTCTGATCGTACTGAGTTGACAGATAACACGGAGGCACAGGACGATTGAACAAACGGTGTGGAGCTTTGGGATACGACATCCCTCTTTATGTAGGATTGTGACGTCTGTAGCAACGCTGGCTCTGATACTTTAGGGAAAATGCCGATTTTGACCTTGACGGACAAAAAAACGCTTCTTGCCTTGACCCAGATGATAAGCTTGTCGCTGCTGTCGAAGCTGGTGGTGCGGCGTACAAGGGAACTTCTTGATTTATTTCTGATTTAGACTCCGTTCCTGTAGTCAGTTGTGGAGTGAAAAGCATAGAATAGAGGGGCTGTGAGGAGCCGAATAAGGAATATTCCTGAATAGCCACTGATGAGGCTGTAGTAGTTGGCTCAACATATAGGGGGAATTCCTGCGTTGGAGCTTGAGAGACGCTTAGTTTTTGGGTCTGCGGCACTGGAACATCCTCCACCTCCCAAAATTTGGAAATGCGATGGTCTAGCTGCATCCCGTCGCTGGTCGAAATTCTTGCGGAGAACGATGAAATTGACTGCGGCACAATCTTTGAAAGCGGACCGGTGAGAATCCATCGAAAAATGGTTTCTTGCCTCAGGAGCGAGCCGCAAAGGTTAGGAAGAGAGCCGCTTAAAATGACAGACGGAAGAATATCCGCGCCAATAAGAACATCAATCGGCGAACTCTGATGGAAAGTCGGATCGGCCAGCTCAATGGCTGGGAGGCTCCTCAGGGAACTTTTAGGAACCGATATGGCGGGCAAGTTGCCGGCCAACTGAGGAAGAACGAACGCCGAAGCTTCTATATGAAGTCTTGGTTTTGTAGGAGAGCCCATAGTAAAATGGCATAACTTTTGCGCTTGGGCTGCAACTGTCTGATTTAGCCCAGAAACTTGAGCTTACACGGATTCGAATGGCAGCTTAATCTGTCGGAATAATCGCTCAGAGATAAACGTAGCCTCTGAGCCCGAATCGATTAGAGCTCGAGCGGTATACGTAGCTCCCCGATGGCATACGTTAATGACCGCCGTGCCGAGTAGGACACTCTGTTCGTTGGCAGCAAAATACGTTTGGACATTTGCTGCTGGTTGTAGGGTAGTGGACTGTATATTATTGGAATGAAGGGTAGCGGACTGTATGTTGGAATTGGTATTTGCATTGGAATCTGTATTGTCGCCTCGATGTAGTAAAGTGTTGTGCCGCCCTTTGCATGTAAAACAATTGTGCGCACTCGTACACTCTCGTAACTGGTGCCCTCTTGCGAAACAATTCAAGCAGAGTTTTTTTTTGCTTGATGTAAGATGCCCGCTCATTAACGGGCATCTCTAGAAAACGAGGGCACAGACGGACAGGGTGGTTCTCTTTGGAGCATAAGTCGCAAGATTTTACCATGGAATGTACCTTTGCTTCAAAGGTTTGGAGATTCCTTGAAGACGCTTGAGGCTTGGACCTCGAATTGGATTGAACGCTGGAACTAGGCTTGACATCCTCAATAGCTTCCAGCGTCCTATAGCGTTTACCCAGGAAACTATTTAAATCCTCCCATTTTGGAATGTACGCTTTATCTGAAAGGGACTGTTCCCACAGAGACAGTGTGCCCTTTGGTAATTTGGAAGAGTACAAGAATACAAGAAGGCAGTCCCAGTTGTCTGTCGACACATCGGAATGTTCCAAAGCTGTGAGACAACTCTGGATGGTGGTCTGAATTTCTTTGAGGGCGGAACCGGTTTCTACACTGACTGTCGGCAAGTTGAAAAGTATTTTTAATTGGCTGTTGACCAGAAGTCTCTTGTTTTGAAAACGCTCATATAACGCCTGCCACGCAGAGGCAAAACCGTCATGAGTGAGCGGGGATTTGGAAACGATTGCCTTTGCTTCACCTCCAGTTTTTGAATTTAGGTGAAACAATTTTTCGACTGGAGTTAGTCGAGGGTTTTCAATGTAGATAGCCGTAAATAGGTCTCGGAAAGTTGGCCATTTTAAATAGTCCCCATAGAACACTTCTGTGTCAACAGGTGGGAGACTACAGCCTCGAGAAACAGACGCTATCGGGACTGCGGGCTGCCTATTGATGGAGTTTAGCCTTTCTATTTCTTCGCACAACTGTGCCGTACACCGCTCATATACCGTGTAGCAATCGTCGTACGTTGACGTTAACGCGACAGCATCGCTACTCCCACACCCTTGGCTGAGTGCTCTTGAGCTAGTCTCGAACTCGCTTTCAACCTTTTCCCACAGAACCTTTACGTGGTCGCGACGGACTTGAAGCGTGTAAAGAGAAGGTTCTGTCGCTGACGGATTATTAATTCGTGACTCGAATTGGATCAGCTTGTCGGAAGCGAAAATGAAATCGGACATCGCCATATTTGTCTTGGAGCTGAGTTGGGTAGCGGACCGAGTGGCTATCTGCTTCAAACTCGGAATGGGGGGTTTGGCAAGTGACGTGACGGCCTTGGACTTGGATTTGGGTGTGACGGCGCCGGAAGGTTTGGCAGTTTGCTTGGATTTGGGTGTAACGGAGGTTTTTTTCACCGGGAGATTTGGTGAAGAAAGCGAACTTCTTTTTGTGCTCTTCACGGACGGAACGCTCAATTGTTTTTTCTCTCCTGGCCCTGTCGGCATAATCCGTCCACAAGAATTATTAATAAATTCTTTATGGTTTGGATCAGGTAGCGAATATGAGAACCTCTGGGTCTTTTGGGAATGATATTTATTTAAGTTGGAAGTGACAACAAAAATAATATCGACTAGAAACTATTTGTAAAAGACTATTTACAAATATAACTCTGATAAGTTGGCTTAGAATGATTTATAAATGAATATTTATAAATTATTCGGATAATGCACCCACTGGAAACGAAATGGAAAACAGAACGGTAGCGGTCAAGTGTAAAAGAATATTTACCGCTTAACTTCGCACTAAATAAAAAATAATTTATAAAAGAATATTTATAAATTATTTGGCTTATAAATTAAAATTGTAAAAGAATACTTACAATTTCCCCCGTTAACGGAACTAAAATAATTTATAAAAGAATATTTATAAATTATTTGGAATATTCCACCCGGAACGGACTGGAAACGGAACAGAAAAATTAAAATTGTAGAAGAATATTTACAATTTCCCCCGTTAACGGAACTAAAATAATTTATAAAAGAATATTTATAAATTTTTTGGAATATTCCACACGGAACGGACTGGAAACGGAACAGAAAAAATTAAAATTGTAAAAGAATATTTATAATTTTCACCGTTAACGGAACTAAAATAATTTATAAAAGAATATTTATAAATTATTTGGAATATTCCACCCGGAACGGACTGGAATCGCAACAGAGAACAATTGCGAACGGAAAAAACAGATCGGAAAATAAGATATTAATTATAGATTATAATTAATACCTTTAAATTAAGTTACGTGTCGGACTGTTGACGATCACGGTATATTGCCTTACACACTTTAGCGCTTCAAGCGCTTCTATGACAAAGAAATCGTTGTTACCTTTACCAGTTCACCAGAGCGGAACTAGCAAAGCTTACATATGCATGTATTTGTTTATAATGAGCTGTTGTAGTTTATGCCGGCAAAAATAAAGTTTTTTATTAAATATTAATCTCTTTGTATGCTCGGCCAGTGTTTTGTTTTATGTTTTTAAGTAAATGTTATAATGTACTTGTATTTTGTTTAAGTTATGGAGTGCCAGCGACTTGACAAGTGCTGGAAATAATCCACCTGCAAGTGCGGCGCTTACTGCGTTTATATGTATATTTAATTATTGTGTGTTATGTTTGCATATGTAATTTGGAACATGTATATGGAATGTAAATGTGGGTGTTGGAATCATATATGTAGATATATATATGTGTGTGAAATATATGTAATAAAGCAATTTATGTAGAAATGCTATGTGTTCTGTATGAATTTATGTATGTACATACACACATACATGCACGTACGCTTGCGCGCTTAAAACTGCCGATCATAATACATAATAAACATAAATATGTTTACATGTACGTATGTATGTATGTATGTCGGATGCATAAATGTATAAAGCAGAACGGATCTCAGCTGCGCGCAGCTGTACGTATGTACTAGAGGTCTGCATGGCTGCATTCACAACATACGCCAAGTTGAATGAATTCGAATTGAATTGAGTTGAGTGAGTGCGAAGCACAAAACGAAACGAATGAATATGAACATCGATGCGTGTTGCTTCATTCCATACGGCACTAAGTAAAAATGAATTAGAATAAATGAAGCGTAAAACGGAATGAACAATTTGGCAAAGCCGAAGACATTCGAGTTACTCGAGTTGTAATATTGTGAAGCACGCGGTCATCAAAAATGGACGGGGGTAAAAAAGCGGACGAAATTATATGTTGTTTGTGTTTCGCTGTTGTTTTTATGCATATAATATATGTATTTTGCTGTATATCGCTACATTGACTTTCGTTTTTTCCATTCTTTTATTTTCCTACGCACGAAAACAAAACAACAACAAGCCGGCGTGGCATTCGAATGCATTCGAAACGCAAACTCTTATTCTCACGCATTCCCACTCATTCAATTCGTCTTTTTTCGTGTGAATGTTGTGCGACCGAGTCTGACGCGAGCACACTCATTCACTCAAATTCGTTCGGTCTTGCATTCAAATTCACTCAACTCATTTTGCGCATTGTTCGTTCGAACATGTTATTTTTGCTATTCATGCAGACCTCTAGTATGTACATACATATAGGAAATGATTTAACTAGCGCAGACAGATTTTTTTGCCTATTTTGTTCAGCCGCTCGGAATATTGTTTTATGCGGTCTAACGAAGACAGCGGAACGCAAAAGGAATGCTTTTCCTTTTCACTTGACAAAAAAAACTTTGGCGGACAGAACAAATATGGCGGAATGTATGGTTATGTGCTTGTGTGTGTTATACTTAACTTTGAACTTTCTGCTGCTGCCGAAAACTATATCGAATTCCACAAGCTCCGGCTCGAAGGACCATGAACATGTAGGGGGGCTTCGCAGTAGAATTAAGAGTTGAGGGACTTCTTGCTTAGCTTTGTGTTACACTTGTAATTAGGAACTAACCCCCGCCGCTTAAGCCTAAGCGAAGCAAGGTTGCCGTCGTCTAGAAGCACAAACAAATAGCAATGCATCATATAAAATTCTTTGATGTAATACATCATATGTTTGTTTTGCAAATCGTCGGTTGTTCCAATAAAATGATTAGTAATGCCTTAAATTATAAAAGTAAACCAGAAACACGCGGTAGAAAAGTCGCAATGTCTAATTTGCTGGTGAACAGACTGGTTCGCGAGTGCAAGAAGGCCCCCTTTAAGCCGGCCACTGAGCTAAAGCAGGAGCTTAACATATCGGCTAGCATAAGGAAAGTTCGGAATCGCTTAAAAGATTATAAATTAAGTGCCCGTAGTCCGAGAAAAGTTCCACTTTTGAATGCGAGGCATGTGGCAAAAAGAAAAGAGTTTGCCAAAGAGCACCTGAATTGGCCGGCAGAAAAGGTGAAGAAACATCCTATGGTCTGATGAAAGCAAAATCGTGCTATTTGGAGGAAGAGGATATCGATCCCAGGTACGGCGACCCCCCAATTCGGAATACCGCCCGAGTTTCACATGCAAGAGCATAAAACACGGTGGAACGAGTATCATGGTTTGGGCATGCTTTTCTTATTACGGAGTGGGTCCAATACATTGGATAAAAGGTATTATGGATCAACATGTCTATTGCGATATTTTGCAAACAGTGATGCTGCCTTATGTGGAATACGAAATGCCGTTGTTGTGGGTTCCAACAGGATAACGACCCTAAACATACCAGCAAGAAAGCTCGTAAGTGGTTTCAAGACAGATTCCTTCACCTAATGGATTGGCCTGCTCAGTCTCCAGACTTAAACCCGATAGAGAATTTATGGTCTGGTGTAAAAAAATATGTTTCCAATGCAAAACCAAGGAATAATCAGGAGCTCTGGGCTATCGTTCAAGAATCATGGAGCAGTATTCTACGCGAAAGGTGCCAAAATTTGGTCAATTCTATGACGAGACGTTGTGCTGCTGTCATTGCTGCCAAAGGTTTTACAACTAAATATTAATACACTATATCAATGAAGAATACAAATGAATACAAATATTCCAGAACTTCCCGTTTTTTTTTTTCGTTTTCTCAAGTTATTTTTGAAATAGTGCTATTTTTGTTGTCATCTAAAATGTTCAACGTTCACATTCTTAATGTAAATATTTCAATTTCATGTTATTATCGACGACACTTGCATTGTATTTCGATAAATTAGAGCCTAAAGTAAAAATAAAAGCCTTAAACAAGTTAAATATATGAATTGTTATTAAACAAATTATCAATAAAGAAAAATGTTTGTCATGGTGCTATTTTTTTTTGCTGCAGCTATTTGATGCAATACATCTTTTTGTTTTTTCTGCGGACAGTAAATGCGTCGTATTGCAAAGTCGAGTCGCCACACTATCATTAAGTTCAAAGAAATTATTAATTATGGGTCGCGGAAAGCATTGTAGTGACGCAAAGAGGATAATCATTAAAAAGCTTATCGAGGAAGGCAACACCTACGCTCAGGTGGAGCAAATCGTCGGTTGTTCCAATAAAATGATTAGTAATGCCTTAAATTATAAAAATAAACCAGAAACACGCGGTAGAAAAGTCGCAATGTCTAATTTGCTGGTGAACAGACTGGTTCGCGAGTGCAAGAAGGCCCCCTTTAAGCCGGCCACTGAGCTAAAGCAGGAGCTTAACATATCGGCTTGCATTAGGACGGTTCGGAATCGCTTAAAAGATTATAAATTAAGTACCCGTACTTCTTGAAAAGTTCCAATTTTGAATGCGAAGCATGTAGAGTTTGCCAAAAAGCGGATGAATTGGCCGGCAGAAAAAGTGGAGAAACATCCTATGGTCGGATGAAAGCAAAATCGTGCTATTTGGAGGAAGAGGATCTCGATCCTATGTACGGCGATCCCCCAATTCGGAATACCGCTCGAGTTTCACCTGCAAGCCCATAAAACACGGTGGAACGAGTATCATAGTTTGGCCATGTTTTTCTTATTACGGAGTGGGTCCAATACATTGGATAAAAAGTATTATGGATCAACATGTCTATTGCGATATATTGCAAACAGTGATGCTGCTTAATGCGGAATACGAAATGCCGTTGTTTTGGGTCTTCCAACAGGATAACGACCCTAAACATACCAGCAAGAAAGCTCGTAAGTGGTTTCAAGACAGATCCCTTCACCTAATGGATTGGCCTGCTCAGTCTCCATACTTAAGCCCGATAGAGAGTCTTTGGTCTGATGTAAAAAAATATGTTTCCAATGCAAAACCAAGGAATAATCAGGAGCTCTGGGCTATCATTCAAGAATCATGGAGCAGTATTCCACGGGAAATGTGCCACATTTTGGTCAATTCTCAGACGAGACGTTGTGCTGCTGTCATTGCTGCCAAAGGTTTTACAACCAAATATTAATACACTTTATCGATGAAGAATACAAATATTCCAGAACTTCCCGTTTTTTGTCGTTTATATTTTTCGTTTTCTTAAGTTATTTTTGAAATAGTGCTATTTTTGTTGCCGCTTAAAATGTTCAACGTTCACATTCTTAATGTAAATATTTCAATTTCATGTTATTATCAACGACACTTGCATTGTATCATGATGGAATAACATAAGTTGGTCCCGTCGGCAGCCGAAGTTTTACGAAGTATACACTTATTTCAGTGCACGTTTGTTTGTTGACGAGAAAGGTTGTGTGCGGACGAATTTTGTTTTTTTTTTTGTTTTTGTTGTTCATTAAACCTAAAGCTTTTACAGAATAATATGGAATATTGCAAATTTTGCTGCAAAGTTGTGAGGGGAGTGAGTCTTGTTCATGTACCGAAGTGTGATATGAAAAGAAAATTGGGGAACAAAGCCTGAGGTGCACCTGGGTGGAAACTCGCAAATCTGTGGCACACACTTTAATGATTCGCAGTGGAAGTCTACACCGATCAAAGGTCAGAGATATAAAAGAAGGCGACTTAATAAAGTTGCAGTTCCAACAATAGAAATAGAACCAGAACCAGAAAGTTTAAAAGATGGCTACGCCAGTTCCAGGACGCAAACAGAATTAGTTAAAATAGTAAAAGCATGCACATTTTTCTAAACAATAATGTGACTGTGTTTGTAGGTGCTGTTTATTGTCCAATGAAAATAAGAGCCTGAAGCAAACAATTCGAACGATGGAGTACGATTTACATCGTTTACAAAATCAGCTTAAGGAGTCTCGCCAATTAGAAGAGTCTCTAGGGAAAATTTTTACCGAGACTCAAATTAAAATACTGAAGAATGGTGGAAAAAGAGGCACATTTACTTCAGACGACATATCGGCAGCTATTTGTCTCCACACCGCAGGCCCTCGAGCGTATAACCATCTTTACAAAAAAGGATTTCCTTTACCCAGCCGTACCACGTTGGATAGATGGTTATCAGATGTGGAGATAAAGACAGGATGCCTGTATGTAGCCATAGACCTTATGGAAAATGATGGAATGGATGTGGCCGACAAGCTTTGCGTACTGGCCTTCGACGAGATGAAGGTCGCTGTAGCCTTTGAGTACGATAGCTCAGCAGATGTCATATACGAACCCAGCAACTATGTGCAATTGGCTATTGTTCGTGGTCTAAAAAATCGTGGAAGCAGCCAATTTTTTTTGACTTCAGTAAACGAATAGACGCAGATACTTTAAAAAGCATAATAAGGAAGCTACACACAAGAGGGTATCCAGTAGTAGCTATGTATCCGATTTGGGTTCTGGAAAGCAAAGACTATGGTCAGAGCTTGGTGTATCAGAATGTAAGTTTAAAATTAAAAATAAACTTTAATATTTTGTATTTTATTTTTTAGCAAAATCCTCGTTCGGCCATCCAACGGACGAACATTTAAAAATTTTCGTTTTTTCGAATTCACCACATTTAATTAAGTTGGTCCGAAACCATTATGTGGATTCCGGATTAATATTATATGGAAAAAAGTTGACCAAAACGACAGTCCAACAGACACTTAATCATTGCGCTAAATCTGATGTGTCTATGCTGTTCAAAATAAGCGAGAACCATTTAAATGTTCGCTCGCTAGACAAACAAAAGGTAAAATTGGCTACACAGTTATTTTCCAACACAACCGCCAGCTCCATCAGACGCTGCTATTCGTTGGGGTAAGACGTGGAGAATGCGTGCGAAACTTCGGACTTATTTAAGTTACTAAATGATTGGTTCGACGTGTTTAATTAATGTTGGATGGATTGTACATATATATAAAAGAAAAATACAACATTGATTAACCAAGACATAGTGGAACATTTTTTTGGCGCTATGCGATCGAGTTGTGGACTGTTTGACCATCCAACTCCACTACAGTTTAAGTATGGGTTAAGACAATATTTATCAGGTATGTCAAATTTAGAAGAATGAATTCAAAATTAATTCATTAATTATAATTGTTAAATGTTTAGCTAAATGTTTCAGCGAAGTGTAAATCGAGAATGTAGGTAGTTATGTGGTGTCTTTTGTCTTTTATGTGTTCCTTTTAATTTTATCATTTACTTATATTTCTTATACGTTATCCAGCGAAGAATACAGAATTGTTGAGAAACACTGGAAATGTGGAAGAAGACAGACAACTCTGATAGCTGGCTTAATTTACACTTTAGCTCTAAAAACATTGAAAATAAGGAAAATAAGCCTGAAGATGATGAGCTTGAAGATGACGAGCAAAGCGTAGCAAACAACATACCTGCAGGAATCGAAATGGATGAGTTGACGGAGGATGCCATAGAGTATGTCGCCGGCTATGTCATTAAAAAGCTACGGTTGAGTGACTGCTTCAAACCAAGTTCGACAATCACATATGTAGATGAGGTGTCTCACGGCGGCCTTATTAAACCGTCGGATCAATTCAAAAATAAGCTCAAAGAGCTAGAAAACATTTTTTTTCATTTCACACAAGGAAATTTTAAAATAACAAAAAATATAAAGAAAAATAAGTTATCGCAGCACAAAATGTAGAGCTGGATAGATTTGTAATTGCTTTCTATTTTAAAATAAGAATATTTTTTAAGGTTAAGTACTTAAACAAAAAATTTGTATTCAGAATCAAAAGCAGCGTTTAATTGGAAATTCAAAATTATTAAAAATTAATCTTTAAAAAATGTCTCGTCTTATTATTATAAATGGCATATTCAAAACCTACGGACATGCTAAGGGTTAATCAACAACCACATTGCCGCCTTACTCACACTCAATACGACACTCAGTATACTATGTTCTTTTCACTCGCACTTATTGCAAGCGTACAATAAGTGGATGTCTGTTGCCGACGGGACTACCTTATGTTATTCCATCATGCATTAAATTTCGTTAAATTAGAGCCTAAAGTAAAAATAAAAGCCTTAAACAAGTTAAATATATGAATAATTATTAAACAAATGATCAATAATGAAAAATGTATGTCATGGTGCTATTTTTTTTTGCCGCAGCCAGTTGCGGCTGTGAAAATAGCACTGCGTCATATAAAATTCTTTGATGCAATAAATCTTATGTTTTTTATATATTGGGTTTGTGCAATGTCCGTCATGGTGTCTGTCCGTCTGTCTGTCTGTCCGTCTGTCCGTCTGTA
Organism: Scaptomyza flava; assembly: GCA_030179655.1. Classification (NCBI taxonomy): domain Eukaryota; kingdom Metazoa; phylum Arthropoda; class Insecta; order Diptera; family Drosophilidae; genus Scaptomyza; species Scaptomyza flava. The sequence continues at coordinate 54,859,617 of JARNME010000404.1, forward strand.
TGAACGCAACTTTTTTCCACACCCTTCAAGCTAGAGACTTGAAACTTTCCAATTCTCTTTATCTATGGGATAGTAAATTAAAGTGTCAAGATGGGGGTTCTACGATAACTGGGGGGCTCGCAAATCGATAAATTCGATAACTCAAAACCGATAAATCCACATATTTCGCACATCCTGACAGCTAGAACTACCAAATTTGGTGAGAAATAGCTACTAGCAACCCCCAAAAAACTGCATCAAAAATGTTGGAGCCCCGCCTACCCATTCCGCCCCCAGCCCCCCCGCATTTTAAAGTCAAAAAAGCCTATATCTCCCACAGTTTTTGAGCTATAGCCACCAAATTTGGTGCCAAGATAGGTGATGATGACCCCCCAAAAACTGCATCCAGAGAGTAATGTGTTTATGCTCAATGCGCTAACGGTTTTTTTCCGTATAAGGCATCTCAGCAAACGAAATACAAAACAGAGCGGCAAAAATATAGCACTGATAACGGATTTTTTGAGATTCCGAAGAACAGACTGCAGGTGTTCGGCGAAATGATGATTGTTGTTGTGTCTGCGGACAGTAAATGCGTCGTATTGCAAAGTCGAGTTGCCACACTATCATTAAGTTCAAAAAATTATTAATTATGGGTCGCGGAAGGCATTGTATTGACGAAAAGAGGAAAATCATTAAAAAGCTTATCGAGGAAGGCAACACCTACGCTCAGGTGGAGCAAATCGTCGGTTGTTCCAATAAAATGATTAGTAATGCCTTAAATTATAAAAGTAAACCAGAAACACGCGGTAGAAAAGTCGCAATGTCTAATTTGCTGGTGAACAGACTGGTTCGCGAGTGCAAGAAGGTTCCCTTTAAGCCGGCCACTGAGCCAAAGCAGGAGCTTAACATATCGGCTAGCATAAGGAAAGTTCGGAATCGCTTAAAAGATTATAAATTAAGTGCCCGTAGTCCGAGAAAAGTTCCACTTTTGAATGCGAGGCATGTGGCAAAAAGAAAAGAGTTTGCCAAAGAGCACCTGAATTGGCCGGCAGAAAAGGTGAAGAAACATCCTATGGTCGGATGAAAGCAAAATCGTGCTATTTGGAGGAAGAGGATATCGATCCTAGGTACGGCGACCCCCCAATTCGGAATACCGCCCGAGTTTCACATGCAAGAGCATTGAACACGGTGGAACGAGTATCATGGTTTGGGCATGCTTTTCTTATTACGGAGTGGGTCCAATACATTGGATAAAAGGTATTATGGATCAACATGTCTATTGCGATATTTTGCAAACAGTGATGCTGCCTTATGTGGAATACGAAATGCCGTTGTTGTGGGTTCCAACAGGATAACGACCCTAAACATACCAGCAAGAAAGCTCGTAAGTGGTTTCAAGACAGATTCCTTCACCTAATGGATTGGCCTGCTCAGTCTCCAGACTTAAACCCGATAGAGAATTTATGGTCTGATGTAAAAAAATATGTTTCCAATGCAAAACCAAGGAATAATCAGGAGCTCTGGGCTATCGTTCAAGAATCATGGAGCAGTATTCTACGCGAAAGGTGCCAAAATTTGGTCAATTCTATGACGAGACGTTGTGCTGCTGTCATTGCTGCCAAAGGTTTTACAACTAAATATTAATACACTATATCAATGAAGAATACAAATGAATACAAATATTCCAGAACTTCCCGTTTTTTTTTTTCGTTTTCTCAAGTTATTTTTGAAATAGTGCTATTTTTGTTGTCATCTAAAATGTTCAACGTTCACATTCTTAATGTAAATATTTCAATTTCATGTTATTATCGACGACACTTGCATTGTATTTCGATAAATTAGAGCCTAAAGTAAAATAAAAGCCTTAAACAAGTTAAATATATGAATTGTTATTAAACAAATTATCAATAAAGAAAAATGTTTGTCATGGTGCTATTTTTTTTTGCTGCAGCTATTTGATGCAATACATCTTTTTGTTTTTTCTGCGGACAGTAAATGCGTCGTATTGCAAAGTCGAGTCGCCACACTATCATTAAGTTCAAAGAAATTATTAACTATGGGTCGCGGAAAGCATTGTAGTGATGCAAAGAGGATAATCATTAAAAAGCTTATCGAGGAAGGCAACACCTACGCTCAGGTGGGGCAAATCGTCGGTTGTTCCAATAAAATGATTAGTAATGCCTTAAATTATAAAAATAAACCAGAAACACGCGGTAGAAAAGTCGCAATGTCTAATTTGCTGTGGAACAGACTGGTTCGCGAGTGCAAGAAGGCCCCCTTTAAGCCGGCCACTGAGCTAAAGCAGGAGCTTAACATATCGGCTTGCATTAGGACGGTTCGGAATCGCTTAAAAGATTATAAATTAAGTACCCGTACTTCTTGAAAAGTTCCAATTTTGAATGCGAAGCATGTAGAGTTTGCCAAAAAGCGGATGAATTGGCCGGCAGAAAAAGTGGAGAAACATCCTATGGTCGGATGAAAGCAAAATCGTGCTATTTGGGGGAAGAGGATCTCGATCCTATGTACGGCGATCCCCCAATTCGGAATACCGCTCGAGTTTCACCTGCAAGCCCATAAAACACGGTGGAACGAGTATCATAGTTTGGCCATGTTTTTCTTATTACGGAGTGGGTCCAATACATTGGATAAAAAGTATTATGGATCAACATGTCTATTGCGATATATTGCAAACAGTGATGCTGCTTAATGCGGAATACGAAATGCCGTTGTTGTGGGTCTTCCAACAGGATAACGACCCTAAACATACCAGCAAGAAAGCTCGTAAGTGGTTTCAAGACAGATCCCTTCAACTAATGGATTGGCCTGCTCAGTCTCCATACTTAAGCCCGATAGAGAGTCTTTGGTCTGATGTAAAAAAATATGTTTCCAATGCAAAACCAAGGAATAATCAGGAGCTCTGGGCTATCATTCAAGAATCATGGAGCAGTATTCCACGGGAAATGTGCCACATTTTGGTCAATTCTCAGACGAGACGTTGTGCTGCTGTCATTGCTGCCAAAGGTTTTACAACCAAATATTAATACACTTTATCGATGAAGAATACAAATATTCCAGAACTTCCCGTTTTTTGTCGTTTATATTTTTCGTTTTCTTAAGTTATTTTTGAAATAGTGCTATTTTTGTTGCCGCTTAAAATGTTCAACGTTCACATTCTTAATGTAAATATTTCAATTTCATGTTATTATCAACGACACTTGCATTGTATCATGATGGAATAACATAAGTTGGTCCCGTCGGCAGCCGAAGTTTTACGAAGTATACACTTATTTCAGTGCACGTTTGTTTGTTGACGAGAAAGGTTGTGTGCGGACGAATTTTGTTTTTTTTTTTTGTTTTTGTTGTTCATTAAACCTAAAGCTTTTACAGAATAATATGGAATATTGCAAATTTTGCTGCAAAGTTGTGAGGGGAGTGAGTCTTGTTCATGTACCGAAGTGTGATATGAAAAGAAAATTGGGGAACAAAGCCTGGGGTGCACCTGGGTGGAAACTCGCAAATCTGTGGCACACACTTTAATGATTCGCAGTGGAAGTCTACACCGATCAAAGGTCAGAAATATAAAAGAAGGCGACTTAATAAAGTTGCAGTTCCAACAATAGAAATAGAACCAGAACCAGAAAGTTTAAAAGATGGCTACGCCAGTTCCAGGACGCAAACAGAATTAGTTAAAATAGTAAAAGCATGCACATTTTTCTAAACAATAATGTGACTGTGTTTGGATGGAGTTCGATTTACATCGTTTACAAAATCAGCTTAAGGAGTCTCGCCAATTAGAAGAGTCTCTAGGGAAAATTTTTACCGAGACTCAAATTAAAATACTGAAGAATGGTGGAAAAAGAGGCACATTTACTTCAGACGACATATCGGCAGCTATTTGTCTCCACACCGCAGGCCCTCGAGCGTATAACCATCTTTACAAAAAAGGATTTCCTTTACCCAGCCGTACCACGTTGGATAGATGGTTATCAGATGTGGAGATAAAGACAGGATGCCTGTATGTAGCCATAGACCTTATGGAAAATGATGGAATGGATGTGGCCGACAAGCTTTGCGTACTGGCCTTCGACGAGATGAAGGTCGCTGTAGCCTTTGAGTACGATAGCTCAGCAGATGTCATATACGAACCCAGCAACTATGTGCAATTGGCTATTGTTCGTGGTCTAAAAAATCGTGGAAGCAGCCAATTTTTTTTGACTTCAGTAAACGAATAGACGCAGATACTTTAAAAAGCATAATAAGGAAGCTACACACAAGAGGGTATCCAGTAGTAGCTATTGTATCCGATTTGGGTTCTGGAAAGCAAAGACTATGGTCAGAGCTTGGTGTATCAGAATGTAAGTTTAAAATTAAAAATAAACTTTAATATTTTGTATTTTATTTTTTAGCAAAATCCTCGTTCGGCCATCCAACGGACGAACATTTAAAAATTTTCGTTTTTTCGAATTCACCACATTTAATTAAGTTGGTCCGAAACCATTATGTGGATTCCGGATTAATATTATATGGAAAAAAGTTGACCAAAACGACAGTCCAACAGACACTTAATCATTGCGCTAAATCTGATGTGTCTATGCTGTTCAAAATAAGCGAGAACCATTTAAATATTCACTCGCTAGACAAACAAAAGGTAAAATTGGCTACACAGTTATTTTCCAACACAACCGCCAGCTCCATCAGACGCTGCTATTCGTTGGGGTAAGACGTGGAGAATGCGTGCGAAACTTCGGACTTATTTAAGTTACTAAATGATTGGTTCGACGTGTTTAATTAATGTTGGATGGATTGTACATATATATAAAAGAAAAATACAACATTGATTAACCAAGACATAGTGGAACATTTTTTTGGCGCTATGCGATCGAGTTGTGGACTGTTTGACCATCCAACTCCACTACAGTTTAAGTATGGGTTAAGACAATATTTATCAGGTATGTCAAATTTAGAAGAATGAATTCAAAATTAATTCATTAATTATAATTGTTAAATGTTTAGCTAAATGTTTCAGCGAAGTGTAAATCGAGAATGTAGGTAGTTATGTGGTGTCTTTTGTCTTTTATGTGTTCCTTTTAATTTTATCATTTACTTATATTTCTTATACGTTATCCAGCGAAGAATACAGAATTGTTGAGAAACACTGGAAATGTGGAAGAAGACAGACAACTCTGATAGCTGGCTTAATTTACACTTTAGCTCTAAAAACATTGAAAATAAGGAAAATAAGCCTGAAGATGATGAGCTTGAAGATGACGAGCAAAGCGTAGCAAACAACATACCTGCAGGAATCGAAATGGATGAGTTGACGGAGGATGCCATAGAGTATGTCGCCGGCTATGTCATTAAAAAGCTACGGTTGAGTGACTGCTTCAAACCAAGTTCGACAATCACATATGTAGATGAGGTGTCTCACGGCGGCCTTATTAAACCGTCGGATCAATTCAAAAATAAGCTCAAAGAGCTAGAAAACATTTTTTTTCATTTCACACAAGGAAATTTTAAAATAACAAAAAATATAAAAGAAAAATAAGTTATCGCAGCACAAAATGTAGAGCTGGATAGATTTGTAATTGCTTTCTATTTTAAAATAAGAATATTTTTTAAGGTTAAGTACTTAAACAAAAATTTGTATTCAGAATCAAAAGCAGCGTTTAATTGGAAATTCAAAATTATTAAAAATTAATCTTTAAAAAATGTCTCGTCTTATTATTATAAATGGCATATTCAAAACCTACGGACATGCTAAGGGTTAATCAACAACCACATTGCCGCCTTACTCACACTCAATACGACACTCAGTATACTATGTTCTTTTCACTCGCACTTATTGCAAGCGTACAATAAGTGGATGTCTGTTGCCGACGGGACTACCTTATGTTATTCCATCATGCATTAAATTTCGTTAAATTAGAGCCTAAAGTAAAAATAAAAGCCTTAAACAAGTTAAATATATGAATAATTATTAAACAAATGATCAATAAAGAAAAATGTATGTCATGGTGGTTGCGGCAGTGAAAATAGCACTGCGTCATATAAAATTCTTTGATGCAATAAATCTTTTGTTTTTTATACTCGATACCGAAGGTAAAGAGTATATTGGGTTTATGCAATGTCCGTCATGGTGTCTGTCCGTCTGTCCGTCTGTCTGTCTGTCCGTCTGTCCGTCTGTATGAACGCAACTTTTTTCCACACCCTTCAAGCTAGAGACTTGAAACTTTCCAATTCTCTTTATCTATGGGATAGTAAATTAAAGTGTCAAGATGGGGGTTCTACGATAACTGGGGGGCTCGCAAATCGATAAATTCGATAACTCAAAACCGATAAATCCACATATTTCGCACATCCTGACAGCTAGAACTACCAAATTTGGTGAGAAGATAGCTACTAGCAACCCCCAAAAAACTGCATCAAAAATGTTGGAGCCCCGCCTACCCATTCCGCCCCCAGCCCCCCCGAATTTTAAAGTCAAAAAAGCCTATATCTCCCACAGTTTTTGAGCTATAGCCACCAAATTTGGTGCCAAGATAGGTGATGATGACCCCCCAAAAACTGCATCCAAAGTTTGGATGCCACGCCTACCAATACCGCACTAGCCACCCCCATCTGCCCCAACGCTTCGTCAAAAACGGGAATGCGTGTATCTTCCAGAGTAGTGGAGCAAGAGCCACCAAATTTGGTAGGAAGATAGCTGGCAACAACCCCAAAAGAATTGCAGCAAAGTTTTGGAGCCACGCCAATCCATTCCGCCCCCAGCCCCCCCGCATTTCAAAGTCAAAAAAGCATATATCTCCCACAGTTTTTGAGCTATAGCCACCAACTTTGGTGCCAAGATAGGTGATGATGACCCCCCAAAAACTGCATCCAAAGTTAGGATGCCACGCCCACCAATACCGCACTAGCCACCCCCATCTGCCCCAACGCTTCGTCAAAAACGGGAATGCGTGTATCTTCCAGAGTAGTGGAGCTAGAGCATCCAAATTTGGTGGGAAGATAGCTGGTAACGACCCCCAAAAATCTGCATCAAAGTTTTGGAGCCACGCCCACCCATTTCAGCCCCCTTCCCCACTTTTTACAATTTTCGAGCTAGAGTCACCAAATTTGGTATGAAAATAGCAATTGACATTTCACAAAGATCTGCATCAAAAATTTGGATGCCATGCCCAACCATACCGCCCCCAGCCCCCCTTTCCCCACATTTAACAATTTTCGAGCTAGAGTCACCAACTTTGGTGTGAATATAGCAATTGACATTCCACACAGATCTGCATCAAAACTTTGGATGCCACGCCCACCCATACCGCCCCAGCCCCCCTTTCCCCACATTTAACAATTTTCGAGCTAGAGTCACCAAATTTGGTATGAAGATAGCAATTGACATTCCACAAAGATCTGCATCAAAAATTTGGATGCCACGCCCACCCATACCGCCCCCAGCCCCCCTTTCCCCACATTTAACAATTTTCGAGCTAGAGTCACCAAATTTGGTATGAAGGTAGCAATTGACATTCCACAAAGATCTGCATCAAAAATTTGGATGCCACGCCCACCCATACCGCCCCCAGCCCCCCTTTCCCCACATTTAACAATTTTCGAGCTAGAGTCACCAAATATGGTATGAAGGTAGCAATTGACATTTCGCAAAGATCTGCAGTAAAATTTGGATGCCACACCCAATCATACCGCCCCCAGCCCCCCTTTCAACAGCTCCTACAAACTTTCAGCTAAAGTCACCAAATTTGGAAGGAAGATAGTTGGTGGCATCGGAGAATCTTTAAGGCAGCGTACATATTTGTCCCATCCGTACCCCTTTGCAATCAGGCCTCTTTTTACCTGTTTTAATACTGGTATCGAGTATGCCGCAGTCGGTTGCGTCCGACTGCAACGTTTCCACTTGTTTTTTTTTGTATTTGGTTTAATAATTTTGTTGTACAGTATTGGCTTATATGTGATCTCTCTGAGAGTAATGTGTTTATGCTCACTTTGCTAACGGGTTTTTCTGTATAAGGCATCTCAGCAAACGAAATACAAAACAGAGCGGCAAAAAAAAAGCACTGATAACTAATTTTTTGAGATTCCGAGGAACAGACTGCAGGTGTTCGGCGACATGATGATTGTTGTTAAGTTTGCGGACAGTAAATGCGTCGTATTGCAAAGTCGAGTCGCCACACTATCATTAAGTTCAAAAAATTATTAATTATGGGTCGCGGAAAGCATTGTAGTGACGAAAAGAGGAAAATCATTAAAAAGCTTATCGAGGAAGGCAACACCTAAGCTCAGGTGGGGCAAATCGTCGGCTGCTCCAATAAAATGATTAGTAATGCCTTGAATTATAAAAATAAACCAGAAACACGCGGTAGAAAAGTCGCAATGTCTAATTTGCTGGTGAACAGACTGGTTCGCGAGTGCAAGAAGGCCCCCTTTAAGCCGGCTACTGAGCTAAAGAAGGAGCTTAACATATCGGCTCTCATTAGGACAGTTCGGAATCGCTTAAAAGATTACAAATTAAGTACCCGTAGTCCGAGAAAAGTTCCGCTTTTGATTGCGAAGCATGTGGCAAAAAGAATAGAATAAAAAAATTAGTTTCCAATGCAAAACCGAGGAATAATCAGGAGCTCTGGGCTATCATTCAAGAATCATGGAGCAGTATTCCACGGGAAAGGTGCCAAAATTTGGTCGATTCTAAGACGAGACGTTGTGCTGCTGTCATTGCTGCCAAATGTTCTACAACCAAATATTAATACACTATATCGATGAAGAATACAAATGAATACAAATATTCCAGAACTTCCCGTTTTTTTTTTTTTCGTTTTCTTAATTTAATTTTGAAATAGTGCTATTTTTGTTGCCGCCTAAAATGTTCAACGTTCACATTTTAATGTAAATATTTCAATTTCATGTTATTATCGACGACACTTTCAATGTATTTCGATAAATTAGAGCCTAAAGTAAAAATAAAAGCCTTAAACAAGTTAAATATATGAATAGTTATTAAACAAATGATCAATAAAGAAATATGTATGTCATGGTGCTGGCTGGTGCCGCAGCCAGTTGCGGCAAAAAAATAGCACTGCGTCATATAAAATTCTTTGATGCAATACATCTTTTGTTATTTTTATACCCTTAACCCATAAAATGGGTAAATAAGGGTATAATGGTTTTGTGCAAAAGTATGTAACAGGCAGAAGGAAGCATCTCCGACCCCATAAAGTATATATATTCTTGATCAGCATCAACAGCCGAGACGATATAGCCATGTCCGTCTGTATGAACGAGTGGATCTCATAGACTTCAAGAGCTAGAGACTTCAGATTTGGGATATAAGTTCTCCTATACCATGATCAGAACAAGTTTGCTTCAAATTACCGATAGCTATTCTGGTTTCCCATATACACATAATATCGATAACAAAAAATATCGAATTTGGAAAATCTAAAAATGAGGGTTGACGTAATGGGTAATGATAGAACTTTTCTGAAAATTTCGTCCAAATTGGTTAAGAAACACCGGAGATATCGAATTCAATCTATTGAAGCTAAGTCAGTATACCAAAGTCTTGCATAAATTTAATTTATTTATTGCAACTGGGTTCAGGGTATCTTCTAGTCGGGCTCTCCCGACTAGAGCCTTCTTACTTGTTTGTAATTGGTATAGTAATTTTGTTGTACAGTATAGGCTTACATGTGATCTCTCTGAGAGTAATGTGTTTATGCTCACTTTGTTAACGGTTTTTTCTGTATAAGGCATCTCAGCAAACGAAATACAAAACAGAGCGGCAAAAAAAAAGCACTGATAACGGATTTTTTGAGATTCCGAGGAACAGACTGCAGGTGTTCGGCGACATGATGGTTGTTGTTGTGTCTGCGGACAGTAAATACGTCGTATTTTAAAGTCGAGTCGCCACACTATCATTAAGTTCAAAAAATTATTAATTATGGGTCGCGGAAGGCATTGTATTGACGAAAAGAGGAAAATCATTAATAAGCTTATCGAGGAAGGCAACACCTACGCTCAGGTGGGGCAAATCGTCGGTTGCTCCAATAAAATGATTAGTAATGCCTTAAATTATAAAAATAAACCAGAAACACGCGGTAGAAAAGTCGCAATGTCTAATTTGCTGGTGAACAGACTGGTTTGCGAGTGCAAGAAGGCCCCCTTTAAGCCGGCCACTGAGCTAATGCAGGAGCTTAACATATCGGCTAGCATAAGGACAGTTCGGAATCGCTTAAAAGATTATAAATTAAGTGCCCGTAGTCCGAGAAAAGTTCCACTTTTGAATGCGAAGCATGTGGCAGAAGAGTGAGCTTGCCAAAGAGCACCTGAATTGGCCGGCAGAAAAGTGGAGAAACATCCTATGGTCGGATGAAAGCAAAATCGTGCTATTTGGAGGAAGAGGATATCGATCATATGTACGGCGACCTCCCAATTCGGAATACATCTCAAGTTTCACATGCAAGACCATAAAACACGGTGGAACGAGTATCATGGTTTGGGCATGCTTTTCTTATTACGGAGTGGGTCCAATACATTGGATAAAAAGTATTATGGATCAACATGTCTATTGCGATATATTGCAAACAGTGATGCTGCTTAATGCGGAATACGAAATGCCGTTGTTGTGGGTCTTCCAACAGGATAACGACCCTAAACATACCAGCAAGAAAGCTCGTAAGTGGTTTCAAGACAGATCCCTTCACCTAATGGATTGGCCTGCTCAGTCTCCAGACTTAAACCCGATAGAGAATCTTTGGTCTAATGTAAAAAATATGTTTCCAATGCAAAACCAAGGAATAATCAGGAGCTCTGGGCTATCCATTCAAGAATCATGGAGCAGTATTCCACGGGAAATGTGCCAAAATTTGGTTAATTCTATGACGCGACGTTGTGCTGCTGTCATTGCTGCCAAAGGTTTTACAACCAAATAATAATACACTATATCGATGAAGAATACAAATGAATACAAATATTCCAGAACTTCCCGTTTTTTTTTTTTCGTTTTCTTAAGTTATTTTTGAAATAGTGTTATTTTTGTTGCCGCCTAAAATGTTCAACGTTCACATTCTTAATGTAAATATTTCAATTTCATGTTATTATCGACGACAATTGCATTGTATTTCGAAAAATTAGAGCCTAAAGTAAAATAAAAGCCTTAAACAAATATATGAATAATTATTAAACAAATGATCAATAAAGAAAAATGTATGTCATGGTGGATCATATAAAATTCTTTGATGCAATACATCTTTTATTTTTTGTAATTGGTTTAATAATTTTGTTGTACAGTATAGGCTTACATGTGATCTCTCTGAGAGTAATGTGTTTATGCTCAGTTTGCTAACGGGTTTTTCTGTATAAGGCATCTCAGCAAACGAAATACAAAACAGAGCGGCAAAAAAAAAGCACTGATAACTAATTTTTTGAGATTCCGAGGAACAGACTGCAGGTGTTCGGCGACATGATGATTGTTGTTAAGTTTGCGGACAGTAAATGCGTCGTATTGCAAAGTCGAGTCGCCACACTATCATTAAGTTCAAAAAATTATTAATTATTGGTCGCGGAAAGCATTGTAGTGACGAAAAGAGGAAAATCTTTAGAAAGCTTATCGGGGAAGGCAACACCTACGCTCAGGTGGGGCAAATCGTCGGCTGCTCCAATAAAATGATTAGTAATGCCTTAAATTATAAAAATAAACCAGACACACGTGGTAGAAAAGTCGCAATGTCATATTTACACACTAAAAATTGCGCAAAAGCAAGTCAAAAACAAGTAAGAAAGCTCTTGTCAGAAGAGCCCGACTAGAAGATACCCTGAGCCCAGTTGCAATAAATAAATTAAATTTATGCAAGACTTTGGTATACTGACTTAGCTTCAATCGATTGAATTCGATATCTCCGGTGTTTCTTAACCAATTTGGACGAAATTTTCAGAAAAGTTCTATCATAACCCATTACGTCAACCCTCATTTTTAGATTTTCCAAATTCGATATTTTATTGTTATCGATTCCATGTGTATATCTGAAACCAGAATTGTAATCGATAATTTGAAGCAAATTTGTTCTGCTCATGGTATACGAGAACTTATATACAAAATCTGAAGTCTCTAGCTCTTGAAGTCTATGAGATCCACGCGTTCATACAGACAGACAGACGGACAGACGGACATGGCTATATCGTCTCGGCTGTTGATGCTGATCAAGAATATATATACTTTAGAGGGTCGGAGATGCTTCCTTCTGCCTGTTACATACTTTTGCACAAAACCATTATACCCTTATTTACCCATTTTATGGGTTAAGTGTATAATAACGGTAAATGCGTTAAGAAATAAATAAATAGTAGACGCAATAGTCGCAACGAATACTCTTGTGACATGAAAATATGCTTTTTTTTTAGTTTTGTTCCCTTATCTCAGAAACCGTTAGGAATTTCCAAGTAATTTCTTTTGCGTTTTTTTTCGTAAACATAAATAAACTAATGCCAATTCATAGAACATAAAAAAGTAGCTGCTAAATCGTTGAAAACTGAAGGAATATGCACCGTATGCTTCGCAACGAATACTTTAGTGATTCACTGTATGTGTTATGTAGACATAGAGGCACACATACAATGATATGTGATCGGGCACAAGAATAAAAGCAAAAATTGTTACACAGCCTGAGTCCCAAAAAAAACTGCAAGCTTAAGCGAACGCACATTCATATATATATATTTTTTTTTATATGTACTTATGTTGATATTGATAGGTTCATGTGTTTTGTTATTTTACAGCTAGGTCAACGAAAGGCGAAAAAGAAGAAAAATAAAAACAAATGAAGACTTATGAAGAATACGCTCATATGCTTAAGCATACATTGACGCTTGTTTATTTTGCTGTTCGCCTGATACTGCAAATGGTCGATCAGCACAAAATATGATATTTGGCTGCCTTGGAAGTATTGCTTTTTAGGTTTTTGTAGGCAAAATACACCAAATATAATTGATAATAGAGAAAGGTCAATGGATGCCATGGCAAATGCTACGCATACAATAAAACAGCCACATGTAGATATACAAATGCACTCACACACATGCTTATAGTACCCAGCCCAATCAAAATAACTATAATTGCTACAAAGCCTATATCCCAGCAAAACTGCAAACACATTAGAATATATGTATATGTATGGGGATTTAGTGCTTTGAAGCTATGGCAACGTCGCAATATTGATTATGATACCCAGCCCAAACAAAATAGCAAAAATCTATTCAAAGCCCAGGTCCACCAAAACTGGGAAACATATGAAAACTCACATTCATATAGAAATATATGTATGTTGATATGAGTACACATTTGTGTATTGCTGCTTACAGCTACGTCACAAGAACGATAAAGAATGAGGCATACCATATGATCATACGAAGAATACACCCGCTCATAAGCATGTGATAACAGGCGATCAGCTCGGGCACGAAATGCGCTGGCAGAGAAAAAAGTCTACAGCAGCGCTCTGTAAGAGAGGTGTCGCCACGATTCCATATTCCAACTGGCAGTCAGAATTTGGCATCATGACGACTCTATAAGAGCTTCATACTTGTTGGCTGAAACTGTGGCTGCAGCGGCTGCATATAATACTGTGGCAGGGCCACAGCAGGCAAAGCACCCCAATAATTTTGTGCTTTCATTCTTGTATCACGTTTAGAAATGAAATGAAGCTATACGCAAATGGCACACTAAAGTAAAAATTGTTAAATTCCCTGAGAGTGAAAGAGTTACAGTTATTTATGTGAATTGATCTTATCTACAGAACAATATCACATTTTCATGCTCTTCAGCCAATCGCATTCCTCTAAGTCCTCCTTTGTTGTTTCAAATGCGTGTGTACAAACAACGGCTTATAATAAGCCTGCAGCGATAGACAAAAACAGCAACAATGAATCTTTTGCATTCACAGTTATATTTATACCCTGAAATGGGTAAAAAGGGTATAATTGTTTTGTGCAAAAGTATATAACAGGCAAAAAGAAGCATCTCCGACCCCATATAAAGTATATATATTCTTGATCAGCATCAACAGCCGAGTCGATACAGCCATGTGCGTCTGTCCTTATGTCCGTCTGTCCGTCCGTCCGTATGTATGCACTATAAGAGCTAGAGACCTCAAATTTGGAACATAACTTCTCCTAAGCCATAGGAAGATGAACTTTATTTCAAACAATCCGTAACTATTCTGGTTTCCGATACACATATGGAATCAATAACGAAAAAATCTCGAATTAAGAAAATATAAAAATAGAAGTTGAAACTATGGATAACCTTATAACTTCTGTGAATATTTGATCCAAGTCGGTTAAGAAACACTGGAGATATTTTATATTAAAGTTAAATCAAGAAAAACTGCACTACTGCAAGTCATTTTATACACAGGTTCAGGGTATCTTTTAGCCTTCCTGTTTGTTTTCAGATTCGCTCATTCTCGTGTTGCGGTGAATTGAGCGCAGTTGGTCCCAAACCCAAAGAGGCAGCTTAAACTTGAACACGCACGCGCATCGCTCTTCATGTTCGACGCTGGATGACAAATTATTTTTAAGCCTCGCTCCGATCATTCGCCTTCGTTGTTGCCTATTTAGGCTCAAGAACGATGAAACTCAGATTGCGCAGTCATGATTTTCATATTGCATCATACATTGTAGTGGATTTGAAAAAGTTACGACTGTTAAGTGTGAATTAATTGATTGAAAATGCGCTGTGCAGTTTTTAGATGAAACAATAATAACAAATTGTTCTTAAGTTATGTAAGAAGCAAGTAGGCAAATCCACCCCCATAACATATTCTGGTCTGAAAAATGTTTCTACACGGACCAAGTTTTGTTTTGTTGTTGTTGTTTTTTTTTAATCAATGACACCAACAAAAAGTAGCAGTGCGGGCCCAACAAAAACACTTACAACAACAACAAACGCTACTTGGGTCGTAAATCAATTGTCAAAGGCACACAAATTTGAAAAAAAAATGTGCACTGTGCTCTTTTCGTTTAGGCTGTGGCTCTTCCATTCTAGTCAGGACAAACTCTTTTATATATGTATATGTGATAATTGTATCAAAAAAGAGTATAAAACGAAATTAGAAAATATTTTTTGCAAAATATGCGAGCTTAGCTTACGTACAATTTCTTAAGACACAAACTTTCAAGAAATATTTATTTTGTATGTATATTTAGTGTGTATCTTTATATACCTTAATATTAAACATTATGGAGTAGGCCTACTGGGGAAGCCACACTAAAAGAAAAACGCGCTGCTAACTCTACCTTAATGGTGGTGCGGAAATGAGTTTTAAATGTTTAATTATATAATAAATTGTTTTTGAAGCTATTTACTGTACTTTAAGACATATTAAGGCGACTTCACGTGGCTGGCTATTGTTATACTCGATACCGAAGGTAAAGAGTATATTGGTTTTCTGCAATGTCCGTCATGGTGTCTGTCCGTCTGTCCGTCCGTATGTGTGCAAGTTTTTTCCACACCCTTCAAGCTAGGGACTTGAAACTTTCCAATTCTATTTATCTATGGGATAGTATATTAAAGTGTCAAGATTGGGGTTCTACGATAACTGGGGGGCTGGCAAATCGATAAATTCGATAACTCAAAAACTCCGCATATTTCACACACCCTTACAGCTAGAACTACCAAATTTGGTAAGAAGATAGCTACTAGCAACCCCCAAAAAACTGCATCAAAAATTTTGGAGCCACGCCCCCCCATTCCGCCCCCAGACCCACCGCATTTGAAAGTCAAAAAAGCATATATCTCCCACAGTTTTTGAGCTAGAGCCACCAAATTTGGTGCCAATTTAGCTGATGATGACCCCCCAAAAACTGCATCAAAAGTTTGGATGCCACGCCCACCAATACCACCCTAGCCGCCCCCAATTGCCACAACGCTTCGTAAAAAACGGGAATGCGTGTATCTTCGAGAGTAGTGGAGCTAGAGCCACCAAATTTGGTAGGAAGATAGCTGGCAACGACCCCCAACAATCTGCATCAAAGTTTTGTAGCCTAGCCCATCCCTTCCGCCCCCCTTTCCCCACCTTATACAAACTTTGAGCTAGAGTCACCAAATTTGGTATGAAGGTAGCATTTGACATTCCACAAGGATCTGCAGCAAAAATTTGGATGCCACGCCCAACCATACCGCCCCCAGCCCCCCTTTCCCCACTTTTACAAACTTCGAGCTAGAGTCACCAAATTTGGTATGAAGAGAGCAATTGACATCCCACATGGATCAGCAGCAAAAATTTGATTTCCACGCCCACCCATACCGCCCCAAGCCCCATAGCCCCCCTCTCACCACCTTTTACATGCTTCGAGCTAGAGTCACCAAATTTGGTATGAAGGTAGCATTTGACATTCCACAAGGATCTGCAGCAAAAATATGGATGCCAAGCCCAACCATACCGCCCCCAGCCCCCCTTTCCCCACTTTATACAAACTTTGAGCTAGAGTCACCAAATTTGGTATGAAGGTAGCATTTGACATTCCACAAGGATCTGCAGCAAAAATTTGGATGCCACGCCCAACCATACCACCCCCAGCCTCCCTTTCCCCACTTTATACAAACTTTGAGCTAGAGTCACCAAATTTGGTATGAAGGTAGCATTTGACATTCCACAAGGATCTGCAGCAAAAATTTGGATGCCAAGCCCAACCATACCGCCCCCAGCCCCCCTTTCCCCACTTTATACAAACTTCGAGCTAGAGTCACCAAATTTGGTATGAAGATAGCAATTGACATCCCACACAGATCTGCACCAAAAATTTGAATGCCACGCCCAACCATACCGCCCCCAGCCCCCCTTTCCCCACTTTTACAAACTTTGAGCTAGAGTCACCAAATTTGTTATGAAGATAGCAATTGACATTCCACAAAGATCTGCATCAAAAATTTGGATGCAATTCCACCCATACCGCCCCCAGCCCCCCTTTCCCCACTTTTACAAACTTCGAGCTAGAGTCACCAAATTTGGTATGAAGATAGCAATTGACATCCCACATGGATGGGCATCAAAATTTTTAATACTGGTATCGAGTATACCGCAGTCGGTTGCGTCCGACTGCAACGTTTCCACTTGTTTTTAATTTGCGTTGACGCCTCGTTTATCGTCTGTTTCACAACTATGTACATATGTATATACCATCGGCGCTGATTGTTGTCATGTCTTGGAATGCATATTTATAGTTTGTAAGCCACAAGAAGAATTGCAGTTAATACGTAAGTAAGTATAAGTATACATTATAATATTAGGTATATTATTGTTTTGTATAAAGGCCTCTACGCAGATGCTAGTACATCGCCCGTACCGTAAAAACTTCATATAAAAAAAACAGTCTCGTACAGCGCCCGTACCGTATTACGAAACACTGGTATGCAGCGCTGTTAGTCACAAGCAGTAGCTAAGTGTTGCACAATGAAAATGTTAAATAAAAGCTGTGCTGTTGTGACTGATGGAATCAATGTTCAGCAATTGTTTACGGGCCTTAAAAGTGAAACAAGATGTCGGCAAACAAAAGTAGATTCGAAAATTGTAATAGGGATTCGGAGAAAATTGCTTTAATAAAGGCAATGGAACGTCGGCCAGTCTTGTGGGGCATTACGAGGAAGTTGCACTTTAATAACGTAATCGTTAAATGCGCGTGAGAGTAAATTGGAAATTGTCGGGCACGAGCTGGCTTATACATTTTTCGGAAAATTTTAACAAAGTTGGCCTTATTCAGGTTAAAATAGAGCCATACTTATTGTTTTGGCAGACAATGCTGCGCAAGATGTATTGAATAAAAATATATTAATTAATTAATAAGATAAAATTTAAATAACATATAAACAGGATTGTACTGCCACTGATCTATTATAGGGTATAGATCAGTAAGGTGAATTTGCTTTGAGTCTTTTGAGTGGTTTCAGTTATTTTTAGCATAATTTTTGGTAATCTCAGCTCTGCGCATCATATATGGGTTCACTAAAATGCTTCTTGGTTTTGCAGCCTGCTTTTTTTTTTAACAACCGCCAGCAGCAGGGCGATAGCTGTACCAATAAATATATAGTTATTGGTTGTACTCAATCAAAAAATTAGCGCGCTTTAGAAGTGAATCATTATTTTGAACTTAAGTGCACAAAACACAGCATTGATTTGGCTGTGTGAAGAGTATCATAGTCTTGGCAAAGCCAAAATTCACTATGCGGCACTATGTTTTATATTGCTCTTGCAGTGATACGTTCTACTTATACTTACCGGCGCCTTACTTTGTTTTGTGCCAGTTAAAAGCTTAAAATAATTTGAAAATGTTTGCATGCTGAAGCACCAATTGCAAAGTGGTTGGAACCACCAACCAAGATTTTATTTTGTGTGGATTGTGTGACAAAACGATCCACATGAAATGTGCTGGCTTTACTGCCAAAATCAGGGAATGCTAAATTGCAGATACAGGCCTCAAATGGTAATGCGAGCCCTGCAATTTAGCAGTTAAAGAATCGATCAAATTCATGAGGCAGACTCATGCTGGCTTTAAAGCTATGCATGTAGCTTTAAATAATCTGCAAGCGTTGTTCAACGAGCTTGAGCTTAATATCAAAAATGGCGCGGTGATAACCGAATCTCCGAAGCGTAAAAAGTCTTCGGGTCCTAATCCACTTATTGCCCCACCTGTTCTGCAAACCAAACCCCTTCTAGTGCCTAACATTAATCCTTCAATTGGTTCCAATGCTAACCCACTTATGTTATTTAACTCCCCTGCAAGGAATCCCATCAATAACCTAGCCACTTTAACTTCTGATCCTTTGCATGAGCCCTCTGGTTCAGTAGCTCGTATTCCTATTAATCCCAATACAGGTATAACTGGGGCTCACAAGCCTTTTTTCGTTGTCCCACTTAATAAGTTTATTTTCGTGTCTAGGCTAGCATCCGATACTTCATCGGATGTCGTTCACGCGCTGCTGTCGTGACTTATACCTTAGCGAAGTGCAATTTAGGTGCACTTGTGCCGTCGCTGCTGAGGCATTTTGGTTTTGTGGTCAGCAATGATGTTAACTCCTCCCCCTTTAGACGAGAACGTCCTCGGTGGCGATGTAAAAGCGCTGTTGATTTATAGTGTCCATCGCACCTGTCTCCCTCGTTTCCGCTTCAATTTTGTATGATGGTTTTTGGATTATTTTTGGCTCCATAACCATACGACGCACAGTGGCGCCATTTTACTTTTTTCGTTGCAAAAATCATAACTTTTGAACCAAACAAGATAATCGGTCAATTTTAAAAGCATCTGAAAGACAATTAATAAACCTACAAAATGCGCATTTGAAATGAATTCTACGATTTTTAGGTGCCTATTTTTTTTAAAGCTTTTATTTAATTTTTTGTAAAATATTCATCACAATCCGTAAAATATGGTATATCTAAGAGAGTAATTATCTTTGAACTATAAGTATTTTCTAATTTAATTCGTGACTTATCATGCCTCAGCGATGAAATAAGTGTATCTGAAGATGCTGCTAACATGTTGAAGAGGTCCTCATTTTGTCTCACCCTTGAAGCTTTGAAAGTGTTTAGCAATTTTTATTTTTTATAAATTTTATCAAGGGACTTTTGTGCTTCTTCAGAGAGCTCTCCAATCAGCAAAGACTGATACTCAATTATATCCTTGCCATGCGCCAATATTTTATGAAGCATTTGATTGTTGATTCCAGTGATTCGAGTTACATCCCCATGATATTCAAAAAATATCCTTGAAGTGTTTCCATCGCTTGAGTTTCCTTATCCGTACTTGGGGCAGTCTACTTTAAGTCCAAAACAACGCCAAAGCTTCTTCGGGACCATACTTTGTAAGGTTTGTGTTTGGGGGCGTCGGAATGCTTTTCTTAATTCTTTGTATCCGCGGTGGTCTGGCAATATCAACTGATTTTGTAATCTGTGACCTTACTTTTTCAACATCCTTTGTATATCTAATAGACAGCGCTTCCTATAAACGTTCCGTGGATAAATCATTTTTTGAATTTTGTAAAATTTGAGCACTCTTCCATGTTTTTAGTTGGCCTTCCTCTTGCTCGGCCGGTTGATGTGCTGGGTTCATGTCCGTCAATGTATCCAGGATGGAATCATTATTAAGGCAGTCCTGGTGTTTGGAGTTGCATCTCTCAATCATTCTGTTTGCTTGCATCCATCTTGAGTTTACTCTGGAATTACATTTTCACATCTATGTAGATTGCCGTATAAACTATCAAGTTCTTCGAAGGCAGCTTGCAGGAAATTTGTTGGTGTGTCTGACTTTCTAAACAGGTCAAATAATTGTTGATTGTTCAATGACATGTTTGAAGCGTAATGTAGTACTTGTCTCGCACATTTTCAGTCGTAGACTAACCCAGGGATTATGATTGTTTTTCAATATATAGTCTAATCTACTACCTGATAGATACCGTTTGGATCAAGGGTTAAAGAAAAGAGATAGCCTTCATGCCTGAAAAATTTATCTAATATTTGTTATATATTTGGGCTTAGGTCAAATTGTGCAATTAGGGTACTACGCACGTGTCCGAATAAGATGCCTACCTGCATGGGATGTTACTACTTGTACACCAGGACAATTTCTATATATGGTGCGTATCAGGTACTTTATTTGTGTATCCTGTAACTGTACCTGAGTTTAGGGATCAGAATTTAACAAAGGGTTCCAGGAAAGCATAACTGAATGAAAAACAAAAATCATGCATCTTTACAATAAGGAACGAAACAATAACGATAAGAATTGGTGTTCATGGTTATGTGTCATAAATGGCCAAGAAATGCATGCAACATATTTTTAACCTATGAGTTTTTTCATTTTTTTTTTTACATTTAAGACAAGTGGAAACGTTGCAGTCGGACGCAACCGACTGCGGTATACTCGATACCAGTATTAAAAATTTTGATGCCCATCCATGTGGGATGTCAATTGCTATCTTCATACCAAATTTGGTGACTCTAGCTCGAAGTTTGTAAAAGTGGGGAAAGGGGGGCTGGGGGCGGTATGGGTGGAATTGCATCCAAATTTTTGATGCAGATCTTTGTGGAATGTCAATTGCTATCTTCATAACAAATTTGGTGACTCTAGCTCAAAGTTTGTAAAAGTGGGGAAAGGGGGGCTGGGGGCGGTATGGTTGGGCGTGGCATTCAAATTTTTGGTGCAGATCTGTGTGGGATGTCAATTGCTATCTTCATACCAAATTTGGTGACTCTAGCTCGAAGTTTGTATAAAGTGGGGAAAGGGGGGCTGGGGGCGGTATGGTTGGGCTTGGCATCCAAATTTTTGCTGCAGATCCTTGTGGAATGTCAAATGCTACCTTCATACCAAATTTGGTGACTCTAGCTCAAAGTTTGTATAAAGTGGGGAAAGGGAGGCTGGGGGCGGTATGGTTGGGCGTGGCATCCAAATTTTTGCTGCAGATCCTTGTGGAATGTCAAATGCTACCTTCATACCAAATTTGGTGACTCTAGCTCAAAGTTTGTATAAAGTGGGGAAAGGGGGGCTGGGGGCGGTATGGTTGGGCTTGGCATCCATATTTTGCTGCAGATCCTTGTGGAATGTCAAATGCTACCTTCATACCAAATTTGGTGACTCTAGCTCGAAGCATGTAAAAGGTGGTGAGAGGGGGGCTATGGGGCTTGGGGCGGTATGGGTGGGCGTGGAAATCAAATTTTTGCTGCTGATCCATGTGGGATGTCAATTGCTCTCTTCATACCAAATTTGGTGACTCTAGCTCGAAGTTTGTAAAAGTGGGGAAAGGGGGGCTGGGGGCGGTATGGTTGGGCGTGGCATCCAAATTTTTGCTGCAGATCCTTGTGGAATGTCAAATGCTACCTTCATACCAAATTTGGTGACTCTAGCTCAAAGTTTGTATAAGGTGGGGAAAGGGGGGCGGAAGGGATGGGCTAGGCTACAAAACTTTGATGCAGATTGTTGGGGGTCGTTGCCAGCTATCTTCCTACCAAATTTGGTGGCTCTAGCTCCACTTCTCTGGAATATACACTCATTCCCGTTTTTGACGAAGCGTTGGGGCAGATGGGGGTGGCTAGGGCGGTATTGGTGGGCGTGGCATCCAAACTTTTGATGCAGTTTTTGGGGGGTCATCATCATCTATCTTGGCACCAAATTTGGTGACTCTAGCTAAAAAACTGTGGGAGATATAGGCTATTCTGATATCTAAATGCGGGGGGGCTGGGGGCGGGATGGGTGGGCGTGGCTCCAAAACTTAAATGCAGTTCTTTTGGGGTCGTTACCAGCTATCTTCCTACCAAATTTGGTGGCTCTAGCTCCACTACTCTCGAAGATACACGCATTCCCGTTTTTTACGAAGCGTTGTGGCAATTGGGGGCGGCTAGGGTGGTATTGGTGGGCGTGGCATCCAAACTTTTGATGTAGTTTTTGGGGGGTCATCATCAGCTAAATTGGCACCAAATTTGGTGGCTCTAGCTCAAAAACTGTGGGAGATATATGCTTTTTTGACTTTCAAATGCGGTAGGTCTGGGGGCGGAATGGGGGGGCGTGGCTCCAAAATTTTTAATGCAGTTTTTTGGAGATTTCTAGTAGCTATCTTCTTACCAAATTTGGTAGTTCTAGCTGTAAGGGTGTGTGAAATATGCGGATTTATCGTTTTTGAGTTATCGAATTTATCGATTTGCCAGCCCCCCAGTTATCGTAGAACCCCAATCTTGACACTTTAATATACTATCCCATAGATAAATAGAATTGGAAAGTTTCAAGTCCCTAGCTTGAAGGGTGTGGAAAAAACTTGCACACATACGGACGGACAGACGGACAGACGGACAGACACCATGACGGACATTGCACAAAACCAATATACTCTTTACCTTCGGTATCGAGTATAAAAAGGGGCAAGAACGGGAAGATCAGACTTTTT
Source organism: Scaptomyza flava (assembly GCA_030179655.1). Lineage (NCBI taxonomy): Eukaryota > Metazoa > Arthropoda > Insecta > Diptera > Drosophilidae > Scaptomyza > Scaptomyza flava. The sequence continues at coordinate 54,882,526 of JARNME010000404.1, forward strand.
GCATTAGATAAAGGAATAATCAAAGAAATAATTTTGAAAATATGGCAGATGTAATATGTGATAATTTTTATTTTTATTTTCCATCTAAGTTGAAAAAAGTGAAAAAATGGATAGTTGGTAAATTTAAATTTACCTGGCCAACCGCAAAGCAAACATTACAATTTTTTTAATGCATTTTTTTAATAAAAAGATATATTAATAGAATCAAAAATAATGATGATCCGTTTCTTAGTTTTTGAGTTATTGTATCCCGACAAAATAACATTAAAATTGCGATTCTTATGCAACAAAAAAAAAAAAATCAGTCAACTTTGCAGGACTATATTTTCTCAACAAAAAATCTGGTTGTATTAAGAATTGCAGGTCTGAAATTGTGGAAAATTTCCTATAAAGTTGGTTTATTCTATATTTTTTAGAGGCACATGCAATTTTTGATTTTTGCCTCTTGACTTGTTCTACGAGCGCCACTGTGCTACGGTCGTGACTAGTATTATCATTAGAATTCCGGAAAGTGACAAACTTATAATCGTTGATGAGTGGCTTGTCATCTTCAAAATCTCCAGCTTTTTTGCGTTATTGATATTTATTTCCTTTAGCATCTGTAATGACAATTCCTCCTCTATCTTGGTGTTCTTTGCCAATAGCTGAAATAGTTGGGGGGTTCGCTTCTGCGTAAATGGCTTCTTGAGCTTCATATTTATCCTCGTCGATAATTACTGTTGAGCTATCAAATTGTATGAACAACGTTCCATGTAGTTCTATTTCCTCTCGATCTATTTGCACCTTTCCTTCGTAGTCGTTTAACAATAGCGTTCCAGAAACTATTTCTTCATGGCCCGGTATGTGTTGACTATTTATGGTTTTACAGTATTTTACCTGTAAACGGTGTGTATGTATTGTTAGCATCCAGTAAAAACTGACTGCTTAATTGTTGTCGCAACTGGCACTTGTAACCAGGTGGACTGTGGAGAATAATGAATGTATCTTTGTAGGTTGTACTAAGAACACTGATTTTATTAACGAAAAGTAACAATATTTATAGGAAATAATAGCTTAGTTTTACAGTTTTGCGGTGTCACTTAGAATTAGGTTATTGTGTACTCAGCAGTTGCTTGCAATGCAGAATATTTAGCAACTACCGGGTTGGCTGACCGCTACTGTTGCGACATATTTGTTGCATGCATTGTGCAGTCAGCGATATTCTGTGTGTTCAACATAATTTGGTGTTGCTTAAAGTGTTTATGGGTTAATAAATGTAGCGTATTGTGTATGGTCTTGACCTAGTTTTACATGTGTTAATAATTTGTGTGTCATTTTTACATAGCTATGTGCAGTTATTTGATATCTTATAATATAAATATGTGCTAACCTGTTTATGACTTAACATTCTTCCGGCCATTCATTCTTCAACCATCCTCGAAATCCAGTGTAAATCGTCTTGGGGATGCTGAAGGTTCGGAAGGGTTGACTGCCTCGTTCCTAGTGGCTGTGGGTGGACAAGTCCATCGTCGTTGCGTCCGCATTGCATATGCACATAGTATTATGACAGATATCACTAGTGCAGCGTAGGCGGCTATGTGATGATGTTGGACCGAGCTTATTTGGTTGGGCAGCTCTTCTTTGTTGAGTGTTGCCAATTTTACCTGTAGGTCATCAAGATCCTTGTCGTCTTGTGCGTTGTAATCCGAGATGTTGAGAGTTGTCTCTGGTACCTTTAGTATGTTTGGTTGGCTAATGTCACCAAAGCGGACGTAGCCTTGTCTTATTTGAGTCGTGACAGTGCCAAAGGTATTGATGCTAATGTCTGCATTGCGTGCAGTACAGCCAGGTGATAGCGACAGTAGTCCACTGTCTTGTAGTTGGATAGTTGACGGTGTTCCGTTGCAAACTGCTTGAAGTTCCACTTTCGAATGTGTTGCGAAGATCCAGTTGTTCTGCTGTTGTGTTTTTTTCCCATACCATTTTGGTTGTTCTGTAAGTTACGTGACACGTCGTTGGTGTCTTGTTTGTTAATAGTTGAAACTCACATCGGTTGTTTACATCAAACACAGCTTGATGATCAAAGCATATGTATTTTTCGCTGTGTATTGTACGGCAGCGTTGTAGATCATCTTGTGTAAGTTCCATGAATTGATCTCTGTGGTTGTTTGCACCTTTAATAGGTGTTTTAAGCTCGAACAATCTCCAACTAGCTGTGTTCCATACTTTAATTGGCACCATATTAAATAGCTCGAGTATCGAGTTTGACACTAGGGGTAATATTACTCTGAATATCACATGAGTGTCGGTGGCTGTGCCTTCTGCTCGCATAATTCTGTATAGTTGAATTACATTAGATGATGTCACGGGTACCATTTGATCTGGTGGCAAATGATCCCGTATTTGATCCAACTGATCCCTTAATTGTTTAGGGGAGATCAACATTGGGCTTATTGTATGGTGGTGAACTCCAGTTAGTACGTCCATTATTTCGGATTGCATGCGCTGAAGAGATGCTGCTAGCAATGTCAATTGAGTTGTCAATGCCACGTAGTTTTCCGTAAGACGTGCGCCAGTGTACTTTCCTCTGCTTTGGCTAATGGCGGCTACTTGTTGTTCAAGTAGTTTTAGACGTTTGTCCGATGTTGTCCTTGTTTTCTTGACAACGTTAATGGTTGAGTCAAGTACTGAGGTTTGGTTTCTCAGCAGTGTCAGTAGAAATTCCTCGTTCTTTTGCACCTTCTCTATGATTCATTTTATTGCCATAGTCTGAGTCTAAAACTCCAAACAGGCTGTTCGCAATATTACCCACTGCATCAAATGGGGAGCGGCGTTTCCGAGTATGTTGCATGAGACCGTTTGCCATTTGTAATTCATCATACAAGTGTCGATAGTGCTGTGATATTGCGTCATATGAGTGGTTGTTGTTTAATTCTGGGCATATGTACTGGAACTCCTTGATGCCTGAATTAAACGTGTTCATGTCTCTCCAGTATGGATCCAATTCATAGTAAATAACTATGGTCCAGTCGGATATAGCTCTCATCGTTGTACCAATTTTTTCATAATATACTCCTGGTTTCGTGTCGAACCTTGTCACCGATACTGACTGTGTAAGTACCAGAGGTAGCATTAGAAGCAGAATTAGCAAGGAGGAAGTTATAGTTGGTGACACAGACCATCTCCGTTGAGCTGCCGGCGTATCCTTATTGTCCATATCCTCTTCTTCCATAATAGGTCGTTTTTTGGCCGTTTCTTCCGGAAAGATCAGCGCCAGCCTGTTGATGGCGCACTTGTAAATGCCTGACGCAGTCTTTACGTCAATCACTCGTGCATGGTTATCCATTCCTGGATATGTCTTTATAATGCGTCCCATAGGCCAGCTCATCACCGGAATGTTGTCTTCCTTGATAAGGATCAGCATGCCTTCCTTGTTATTGGGAATAACGGTTTTCCACTTGTGCCTGGCTTGTAACTCTTGCAAGTATTCCTCTGACCATTGCTTCCAGTATCCTTGCTTGATTCTGGATTCTAATTCTCAACGTTTCAGTAGGGATTTCTCTTCGCGATCGGCGTTGACATCGGGTGGAGCCGTTAGTGTTTCACCAATCAGGAAATGCTGGGGTGAGAGCTGTGGTGTCCGTAGGATCATTTGACATCTGGGTTTTTGGGCGTGAATTCAATATAGCTTCGATCTCGACGATCACCGTGTTAAGTTCCTCAAATGTAAGGGTCGCCGTGTTAGTTGTCGTTATCAACAGTATCTTTGCCAACTTGACTGCAGCTTCCCATAGGCCTCCAAAGGATGGCGCTCGTGGCGGGAAGAATTTGAAGGCAATTTGTTTCTTGTTGCAGTGATTAATGATCTCTGCTTGTGCCTTCTACCCAAAAATAGTTGATTCCAGCTCCTTCAGCTGGTTGTTTGCTCCGGCGATGTTGGTTGCATTGTCACATTGAATTGTTTGACATTTGCCACGGCGGCTTAAGAAGCGTCGCAACGCTCCCAAAAAGGCGTTTGTGGTCAGGTCGCTTACCAGTTCAAGGTGAACCGCCTTTGTAGAGAAACAGCAGAATACGGCTATGTATGCCTTGTCTGGTCCTTTTTCCTCGAAGTTTGTGGTGAATCCAGATTGGCCCGCAGTAATCTACGCCTGCTGTAAGAAATGGGCGTATTGGTGTTACTCGATCGGCTGGCAAATTACCCATAATTTGGTTCATTAACTTGGGCCTTGCCTTGTTGCATGTCACGCAGTTGTGAATAATATTCCTTCACATTTGTTCATGCCTGTTCATGCCTAAAAGCAGGCAGTGAACAAGGAGCTGCCGTCTTATATATTACTCTCTCTGCAGTGGTCGTAAACTCACCACACGTTGGCAACATGTAACATTAAGGCTAGTTTTAAGGTACTCTCAAAACATGTATTACTCTGAATAAACCCGCGAAGGCGAAAAAAACGTGAACACACACCAAGTTTTGCATATTTCAACTCCCACGATTTTTCTACAAGTGCGACGGAGTCGTATCACAGCAGCGTAACCAGAAGAAGCCAGCCCACCCCGTAATCATTGGTCCTTCGAGCCGGAGTTTGAGTTTCATCAAGAAAAAAAAAAAAATAAAAAGCTATTTTATTCTGGCTGCATAAAATCCTAGCATGCAAAGTGACAGTGCCAAGGATAAAAATAGTCTTCTTGCTGTTCCGTCCGGACTCCATAAAAGATCTAGTTCTGATCCAACTAAATTCGTAGCGTCCACATCTGCAAAGGGTCCAGTTATAGTTCCGCCGCTAATTACTAGATCCGTCGGTCAGAAACTAAAAATGCAGAGTATGTTTACCTTAACCACATTCATTTCCGTGACCGATCGTCTCAGTCAATTTGAGTCTAAATTCGCCTCCAATTCCGACGTGTCACTGCACACGCTCAAAGTTAGACAAGAACAGATTCGGACCTTGTGGGAAAAGGTCGAGCAGGAATTCGAGCGCTGTTCAAGAGCGCTCTCCGAATCTGCGGGATTCAGCAATGTTACTGACACTGAAATCCTACATTCGAAATATGACCATTGCTATGGGGCGTACGAGCGTTGTGCATCCATGCTTAGCGAGCAAATTGAGAACGCTACGATACCAATTCCGAGTCCGAACCTTTCCTATCAGCCGAGAGGCTGCCGATTACCGCCTGTTGACACCGAAGTCTTTTCCGGAGACTATTTGAAATGGCCTACGTTCCGGGACATTTTCACAGCGGTGTATATACCCCAGTCGAAAAACTATTCCATTTAAATTCAAAGACGAGTGGTGATGCTAAGGCTATCGTGTCCAAATCCCCCCTGACGAATGAGGGTTTTGCGTCAGCGTGGCAAGCGCTCGTCAATAGATTTGAAAACAAGAGACTGTTAGTCAACAGCCAACTTCGGATTCTTTTCAATGTCCAACCCATTTCTCACGAGTCTGCGGCCGCATTAAAGGATTTACAGAGCACCATCCAAGGGTGCCTGTCGGCTTTAGAACTTTCCAATATTTCCACTGAGAATTGGGATTGTCTCCTCGTTTTTATGTGTTCCTCGAAGCTTCCGAAACTCACACTATCACTGTGGGAACAGTCTCTACATAGTACGGCAGATATTCCGACTTGGGGTGAGTTGAATAATTTCCTTTTAGAGCGGTACCGAACCTTAGAAGCAATTGAAGATGTACGGCCCCATGTAGCTCCTCAGCTGGCAGTTAAGGTTACGAAAAAGGAACCCCCTTCCAAAAGAGTGAACTCCTTTGAAGCCAAAGTCACTGCCAAAATTCAGATTTGCAAACTTTGCGCGAAAGAAAATCATCCAATCCGTACGTGCCCAAAGTTTTTACAAATGTCTGTCCAGGAACGATCCGACACTGTGAAGCAGCATAAGCTGTGTTTAAATTGTTTCGCCAGGGGTCACCACCTCAAAGATTGCACTAGTGCGCATAATTGCCATACTTGCAAGGGGCGTCATAACACTCTTCTTCATCGTCCGACGAATTGCCAAACAGGTGGTTCTGGGACAGTTTTGGACACTCCAGTCAATTTACAGTCCACTTCTCATCCACAAACGACGGTCCAAAATTATTTCTCGGCAAGCACACATAGCGTTCTCCTCGGCACGGCTATAATCCAAGTATGTTCTTTGGGAACAAAATATACAGCTCGTGCATTGGTAGACTCTGGGTCAGAAGCAACCTTCATTTCTGAGCGGCTATTCAACTTGATACGACCCCAGTATCAGTCCGTTGACGCTCAGGTTTCGGGGCTCAATGGAGCTGTTTCAGCTCAACCTCAACGTTTATGCCATTTCCATATTGGCTCTCCAATTAAGCCGAGAATTCAGATTGAAACTTCGGCCTACGTACTTCCAAAGTTGGCAGGAAATCTGCCCTCCTACGCAATTCCACAAAGTTCTTTGGAAGGTCTTCCTGATATACAACTGGCAGACCCCACCTTTTATAAGAGTTCCCAGATAGATGTCCTATTGGGAGCTGATGTTCTTCCCTCAATACTGCTTAAGGGGTCATATACCAATATTTGTGGTACCCTGTTAGGCCAGGAAACGATTTTTGGTTGGACCATCACGGGTCCTATTTCCAACACTGGTTCAAAAAACATTTCGTCGTTCTCCACTCGAATTTCGCATAGCCAAGAAGTTAGGCTAGAAAAACTTCTCACGAAATTTTGGGAGGTGGAGGATATCCCAGTCAAACTGATTAAGGAGTCCGATGCAGTTTGTGAGAAGTTGTTTCAGCAGACAATCACGAGAAACGAAGGTGGGAGATATGTTGTCACCCTCCCTTTTAAGAATCCTGAATCCATCAACTTAGGTCATTCAAGATCTATCGCACTGGCTCAGCTCCTTCGCAATGAGAATCGTTTGAATAAGAACGCATCCCTCAAAGAGCAGTACGATAAGGTCCTTCAGGAGTATTCGGACCTTGGTCACATGAGACCAGTCCCCCCTACAAACGGCTCAGGCAATTTTTATCTCCCGCACCATGCTGTCTATAAGCCAGATAGCACCACTACTAAGCTTCGCGTTGTGTTTAACGCCTCCAGTCCGTCTACAAATGGCAAAAGTCTCAACGACGTCCTACATCCGGGACCCGTTCTCCAATCGGATCTGACTATGCAGATCCTAAAATGGCGATTCTTTGAGTACGTGTTTAACGCAGACATTACCAAAATGTATAGACAAATCCTGGTGGATCCCAAACACACTCCATACCAAAGAATCCTTTTCCGAACAAAGGACAATGAGCTCCGAGATTTCGAGCTGAACACAGTCACCTTTGGAGTGAACTGTGCCCCATTCCTAGCGATCAGGGTACTGCAGCAACTAGCTAAAGATGTGCAGTATCGCTATCCCCTAGCAAGTGACATTATATCCAACTATATGTATGTTGATGATGTGCTAGCAGGCGCTCACTCTAAGAGTTGTGCAGTGCAATGCATATCCGAACTTTCTAATGCACTTGAATCCGCAGGGTTTCCACTAAGAAAGTGGACTTCTAATAAAAAGGACTTGCTCAAAGTCATCCCAGAGCAGCACCGCCTTAGATCCGACTTCCTCGAGATAGAAGAAGCCAGTGCTGCAAAAACTCTCGGCATTCGATGGAAAGCAGACTCTGATGAGTTCTTCTTTTCACCTTCCCAGTTGCCGACGAAAGCACTTATTTCGAAACGAGAAGTTCTCTCGCAGATTGCGAAGCTTTTCGATCCCGCTGGGTGGTTAGCACCAGTCATTGTCCGAGCAAAGATATTCATGCAAGAAACATGGCTCAGGGAACTAGGATGGGATGATCCGCTACCCGATGACCTTATTTCGAAGTGGCACGAATTCCTCGACCACTTTGCGAGCCTCGGAGAGGTTCGCATTCCACGATGGGTAGAGACCCGGCCAAAGCTCCGGCTACAAATTCATGGGTTCTGTGATGCCTCTCAGCGTGCATATGGCGCTGCGCTTTATGTTCGCACGGAAGCTAGGGACAAAATCGCTGTCCACCTCCTTACCGCAAAAACTCGAGTTGCTCCCACAAAAACGGTGTCCATCCCACGACTCGAATTGTGCGGAGCTGTATTGTTAGCCGAATTGTCAGCAGCAGTGATTCCAACACTTCCGCTTAAAGAGTGCGAGTGTTACTACTGGACTGACTCGACAATAGTTTTGGCATGGCTAAATAAGCCTCCATGTGCGTGGTCAACCTTTGTGGCGAACAGGGTAACCAGAATTACTCAGGCCACAGATTCCAAGCAGTGGCGCCACGTACGATCCGAGTCCAACCCGGCTGATCTCGCGAGCAGAGGAGTGTCAGCAGTTGAATTACTTGGCAGCTCACTGTGGTGGCACGGGCCAGAATGGTTGCAAGGTGCGCAACAGCAGTGGCTAGCCTCTATAGAATTCCCTCTCGAGACTGAACTGGAACAGCGTCCGATCAAGGTCAATGTGGCGACCGCTAGTTCCGCATTCAGCTTTCTCGAACGATTTTCCAAGTTCGAAAAGGCTATACGCGTGTTTGCCTATGTACTACGTTTTATAGCGCGCTGTAAGGGAAGCGCAGATCCATGCTCAGCAGATTTGCATCACAAGGAGCTCTCCAAAGCTCAAGAGAAACTGGTCAGTCTCGCGCAAAGAACTGAGTTTCCGGAAGAATATAAGGGATTTCTCCAAGGGAAACCAGTCCCGCGTTCCAGCAGTCTTCTTAATCTTAACCCGTTTTTAGACAACCACGGAGTTATTCGGGCCTGTGGGCGCATCCGTTCCAGCGAGACTCTTAGTTATGATGAGCGTCACCCCATCATACTGCCCTATTCCTGTTCGTACTCTCGCCTTCTTGTGAGCTTCACCCACCAAATCTCGTTGCATGGGGGCAATCAGCTGATGATGCGCCTTATCCGAGCAAGATACTGGATCCCAAAGCTCAAAGTGTTGGTCAAATCCACTATAAATTCCTGCAAGGTTTGCATAATCCATCGAAAACGGCTTCAGACCCAACTCATGGGGGAGCTACCAGTTCAGCGTACTGACTTTTCGCGCCCTTTCACACACACCGGTGTTGACTTTGCCGGCCCCTTTGATATTAAGAATTATACAGGCCGAGCATGTCTAATAACCAAGGGGTACGTGTGCGTCTTTGTGTGTTTTAGCACCAAAGCGATCCACTTGGAAGCTACTTCAGACCTCACGACCGAAAAGTTCTTGGCAGCATTCGCTAGGTTTATAGCAAGGCGTGGGTGTCCAGCGACAATGCACTCCGATAATGGGAAAACATTTGTCGGAGCTGCCAAGGTCCTGTCGCTTGAGTTTCTTGAGGCTACAAGGAATCTCGTCCTCTCCAAATATAGCTACCGGAACTTATCTTGGCATTTCAACCCTCCTAGTGCCCCGCACATGGGTGGCTTATGGGAAGCCGGAGTGAAGAGTTTTAAAACTCTCTTTTACAAATCCACGGCCACGTTCAAGCATACCTTCGAGGAGTTATCAACTCTGCTCTCCAAAGTAGAGGCGTGCCTGAACTCACGTCCAATTTCACCAATGTCCGAAGACCCGACCGACCTGCTGGCATTAAGCCCGGGTCACTTCCTTGTCGGTGGTCCACTCCTATCCAACCCTGAGCCAGAAATTGGCGCAGACGCATCATCTATTTTGAATCGCTGGCAGCGTCTGAAGTCCCTTCATCAACATTTCTGTCTGAGGTGGAAAGAGGAATACCTCAAGGAACTCCACAAAAGGAATAAATGGCAGTCGCCATCCCGAGATCTTCAACAGAATGATTTGGTCATAATCAAAGAGGATAATCTCCCATCGAATGAATGGCGCCTAGGGCGTATCCAGAATACATATCCTGGCGTCGATCTCAAAGTCCGAGTAGTCGACGTCTTAACTGCCCGAGGCGTTATTAAGCGTCCAATAGCGAAGCTGATATTGCTTCCCGCAGAGACTGGAAACCAGTCGAAAAATACCTTCTAATCCTACCATGTCTAATTTCCGTCTCGTTCTCTTTTTTTCATTACGCAGCAGGATGGCACCCCAGAAGGTACAATTCAAGAAGGGCCCAAAAGGAACGGCATCGTTCCGATGCCGCGTGTGCCGCGGTATTCACGCGTTGCGGAAATGCCAGCGTTTCATGCGTTTGGCGGCCGAAAAGAGATTACGGGCCGTACTAATTAACAAATACTGCCCAAAATGCCTCGCTCACCAGCACTCGGGAGCGACGTGCCGTCGTAAAGACCGATGCCACGTGTGCCAGGGCGACCACCACACCCTCCTACACATGCACGAGGCACAGCCACGCTCGTTGGCACCCACACGACCGGCACCCCGGGCTCGACCTGGCTCCCCACAGCCTTCCGTTTCACCATCTCCACCACCTTCGGTACGACCGTTGTCGCTTTCGTCAATCATGGAGCGGCAGCGGACAACAGTGCTGCCGACAGCGATTGTGAGACTTGACACGGGGTCCAAGATATTCGACATGCGAGCTGTAGTCGACCCGTGCTGTCCGCTCAGTCGTATCGACACGCCCTTGGCAACGGCCCTCGGGCTTTCCGTCACTCGGGTCGGTAACGACAGAGCGTGCACGGCCGTGATCAAGTCGCGCTCCTCCGACTTCCAGAAGGAGGTCATTCTTCAGGCGATGCCAACCAAAATCCTTACCCCCATCAAGGACATAGCGGAGCAGCATTGCGCCAACACGGCGAATATTACTCTGGCAGACGACCGCTGGTTCCGGTCAATCACGACTAGCCTGGTGTTGGGGGCTGACATCTATTCAGAGATCATCCTGTCGGGGGTGATTCCGAGTCAAGGAGGTCCGTTGGCGCAAAACACGGTGTTCGGCTGGATGTTGTCCGGCTCATGCGCCCACCAATAGAAGCATGGGCTCCGTAGCGGAATTCCATTCTTTTTGTAAATAATTATTATCCTTTTCTTTTTGCATGACGCTGCAAGGGGGGCGGTATGTTCATGCCTGTTCATGCCTAAAAGCAGGCAGTGAACAAGGAGCTGCCGTCTTATATATTACTCTCTCTGCAGTGGTCGTAAACTCACCACACGTTGGCAACATGTAACATTAAGGCTAGTTATAAGGTACTCTCAAAACATGTATTACTCTGAATAAACCCGCGAAGGCGAAAAAAACGTGAACACACACCAAGTTTTGCATATTTCAACTCCCACGATTTTTCTACAAGTGCGACGGAGTCGTATCACAGCAGCGTAACCAGAAGAAGCCAGCCCACCCCGTAATCAACATTGTTTTGTCGTTGAGCATCCAATGCATTTGATTGTTGATTCCAGTGATTCGAGTTACATCCTCATCATATTCAAAAAATCTGCTTGAAGTGTTTCCATCGCTTGAGTGTCCTTATCCGTACTTGGGGCAGTCTACTTTAAGTCCAAAACAACGACAAAGCTTCGTCGGGACCATACTTTGTAAGGTTTGTGTTTGGGGGCGTGGGAATGCTTTTCTTAATTTTTGTATCCGCGGTGGGCTGGCAATAGCAAATGATTTTGTAATCTGTGACCTTACTTTTTCAACATCATTTGTATATCTTATAGACAGCGCTTCCTATAAACGTTCCGTGGATAAATCATTTTTTGAATCGCAGTTTCCTCTTCTTGTAAAATTTGAGCACTCTTCCATGTTTTTAGTTGGCCTTCCTCTTGCTGGGCCGATTGATGTGCTGGGTTCATCTCCTGTCAATGTATCCAGGATGGAATCATTATTAAGGCAGTCCTGGTGTTTGGAGTTGAATCTCTCAACCATTCTGTTTGCTTGCATCCATCTTGAGTTTACTCTGGCATAAGTCAAGGAAAGTCTTTGTTTTAAATTTTCACTTCTCTGTAGATTGCCGTATAAACTATCAAGTTCTTCGAAGGCAGCTTCCAGGAAATTGGTTGGTGTGTCTGACTTCCTAAAATCAAATAATTGTTGATTGTTCAATGACATGTTTGAAGTGTAATGTAGTACTTGTCTCGCACATTTTAAGTCGTAGACTAATCCAAGGATTATGATTGTTTTTCAATATATAGTCTAATCTACTACCTGATAGATACCGTTTGGATCAAGGGTTAAAGAAAAGAGATAGCCTTCATGCCTGAAAAACTTACCTAATATTTGTTATATATTTGGGCTTAGGTCAAATTGTGCAATTAGGGTACTACGCACGTGTCCGAATAAGATGCCTACCTGCATGGGATGTTACTACTTGTACACCAGGACAATTTCTATATATGGTGCGTATCAGGTAGTTTATTTGTGTATCCTGTAACTGTACCTGAGTTTAGGGACCAGAATTTAACAAAGGGTTCCAGGAAAGCATAACTGAATGAAAAACAAAAATCATGCATCTTTACAATAAGGAACGAAACAATAACGATAAGAATTGGTTTTCATGGTTATGTGTCATAAATGGCCAAGAAATGCATGCAACACATTTTTAACCTATGAGTTTTTTTCATTTTTTTATATGGCAGATGTAATATGTGATAATTTTTATTTTTATTTTCCATCTAAGTTGAAAAAAGTGAAAAAATGGATAGTTGGTAAATTTAAATTTATGGCAGATGTAATATGTGATAATTTTTATTTTTATTTTCCATCTAAGTTGAAAATAGTGAAAAAATTGATAGTTGGTAAATTTAAATTTACCTGGCCAACCGCAAAGCAAACATTACAATTTTTTAAATGCATTTTTTTAATAAAAAGATATATTAATAAAATCAAAAATAATGATGATCCGTTTCTTAGTTTTTGAGTTATTGTATCCCGACAAAATAACATTAAAATTGCGATTCTTATGCAACAAAAAAAAAAATCAGTCAACTTTGCAGGACTATATTTTCTCAACAAAAAATCTGGTTGTATTAAGAATTGCAGGTCTGAAGTTGTGGGAAAATTTCCTATAAAGTTGGTTTATTCTATATTTTTTAGAGGCACATGCAATTTTTGATTTTTGCCTCTTGACTTGTTCTACGAGCGCCACTGTGCTACGGTCGTGACTAGTATTATCATTAGAATTCCGGAAAGTGACAAACTTATAATCGCTGATGAGTGGCTTGTCATCTTCAAAATCTCCAGCTTTTTTGCGTTATTGATATTTATTTCCTTTAGCATCTGTAATGACAATTCCTCCTCTATCTTGGTGTTCTTTGCCAATAGCTGAAATAGTTGGGGGGTTCGCTTCTGCGTAAATGGCTTCTTGAGCTTCATATTTATCCTCGTCGATAATTACTGTTGAGCTATCAAATTGTATGAACAACGTTCCATGTAGTTCTATTTCCTCTCGATCTATTTGCACCTTTCCTTCGTAGTCGTTTAACAATAGCGTTCCAGAAACTATTTCTTCATGGCCCGGTATGTGTTGACTATTTATGGTTTTACAGTATTTTACCTGTAAACGGTGTGTATGTATTGTTAGCATCCAGTAAAAACTGACTGCTTAATTGTTGTCGCAACTGGCACTTGTAACCAGGTGGACTGTGGAGAATAATGAATGTATCTTTGTAGGTTGTACTAAGAACACTGATTTTATTAACGAAAAGTAACAATATTTATAGGAAATAATAGCTTAGTTTTACAGTTTTGCGGTGTCACTTAGAATTAGGTTATTGTGTACTCAGCAGTTGCTTGCAATGCAGAATATTTAGCAACTACCGGGTTGGCTGACCGCTACTGTTGCGACATATTTTTTGCATGCATTGTGCAGTCAGCGATATTCTGTGTGTTCAACATAATTTGGTGTTGCTTAAAGTGTTTATGGGTTAATAAATGTAGCGTATTGTGTATGGTCTTGACCTAGTTTTACATGTGTTAATAATTTGTGTGTCATTCTTACATAGCTATGTGCAGTTATTTGATATCTTATAATATAAATATGTGCTAACCTGTTTATGACTTAACATTCTTCCGGCCATTCATTCTTCAACCATCCTCGAAATCCAGTGTAAATCGTCTTGGGGATGCTGAAGGTTCGGACGGGTTGACTGCCTCGTTCCTAGTGGCTGTGGGTGGACAAGTCCATCGTCGTTGCGTCCGCATTGCATATGCACATAGTATTATGACAGATATCACTAGTGCAGCGTAGGCGGCTATGTGATGATGTTGGACCGAGCTTATTTGGTTGGGCAGCTCTTCTTTGTTGAGTGTTGCCAATTTTACCTGTAGGTCATCAAGATCCTTGTCGTCTTGTGCGTTGTAATCCGAGATGTTGAGAGTTGTCTCTGGTACCTTTAGTATGTTTGGTTGGCTAATGTCACCAAAGCGGACGTAGCCTTGTCTTATTTGAGTCGTGACAGTGCCAAAGGTATTGATGCTAATGTCTGCGTTGCGTGCAGTACAGCCAGGTGATAGCGACAGTAGTCCACTGTCTTGTAGTTGGATAGTTGACGGTGTTCCGTTGCAAACTGCTTGAAGTTCCACTTTCGAATGTGTTGCGAAGATCCAGTTGTTCTGCTGTTGTGTTTTTTTCCCATACCATTTTGGTTGTTCTGTAAGTTACGTGACACGTCGTTGGTGTCTTGTTTGTTAATAGTTGAAACTCACATCGGTTGTTTACATCAAACACAGCTTGATGATCAAAGCATATGTATTTTTCGCTGTGTATTGTACGGCAGCGTTGTAGATCATCTTGTGTAAGTTCCATGAATTGATCTCTGTGGTTGTTTGCACCTTTAATAGGTGTTTTAAGCTCGAACAATCTCCAACTAGCTGTGTTCCATACTTTAATTGGCACCATATTAAATAGCTCGAGTATCGAGTTTGACACTAGGGGTAATATTACTCTGAATATCACATGAGTGTCGGTGGCTGTGCCTTCTGCTCGCATAATTCTGTATAGTTGAATTACATTAGATGATGTCACGGGTACCATTTGATCTGGTGGCAAATGATCCCGTATTTGATCCAACTGATCCCTTATTTGTTTAGGGGAGAATAACATTGGGCTTATTGTATGGTGGTGAACTCCAGTTAGTACGTCCACTATTTCGGATTGCATGCGCTGCTAGCAATGTCAATTGAGTTGTCAATGCCACGTAGTTTTCCGTATGACGTGCGCCAGTGTACTTTCCTCTGCTTTGGCTAATGGCGGCTACTTGTTGTTCAAGTAGTTTTAGACGTTTGTCCGATGTTGTCCTTGTTTTCTTGACAACGTTAATGGTTGAGTCAAGTACTGAGGTTTGGTTTCTCAGCAGTGTCAGTAGAAATTCCTCGTTCTTTTGCACCTTCTCTATGATTCATTTTATTGCCATAGTCTGAGTCTAAAACTCCAAACAGACTGTTCGCAATATCACCCACTGCATCAAATGGGGAGCGGCGTTTCCGAGTATGTTGCATGAGACCGTTTGCCATTTGTAATTCATCATACAAGTGTCGATAGTGCTGTGATATTGCGTCATATGAGTGGTTGTTGTTTAATTCTGGGCATATGTACTGGAACTCCTTGATGCCTGAATTAAACGTGTTCATGTCTCTCCAGTATGGATCCAATTCATAGTAAATAACTATGGTCCAGTCGGATATAGCTCTCATCGTTGTACCAATTTTTTCATAATATACTCCTGGTTTCGTGTCGAACCTTGTCACCGATACTGACTGTGTAAGTACCAGAGGTAGCATTAGAAGCAGAATAAGCAAGGAGGAAGTTATGGTTGGTGACACTCACCATCTCCGTTAAGCTGCCGGCGTATCCTGATTGTCCGTATCCTCTTCTTCCATAATAGGTCGTTTTTTGGCCGTTTCTTCCGGAAAGATCAGCGCCAGCCTGTTGATGGCGCACTTGTAAATGCCTGACGCAGTCTTTACGTCAACCACTCGTACATGGTTATCCATTCCTGGATATGTCTTTATAATGCGTCCCATAGGCCAGCTTATCACCGGAATGTTGTCTTCCTTGATAAGGATCAGCATGCCTTCCTTGATATTGGGATTAACGGTTTTCCACTTGTGCCTGGCTTGTACCTCTTGCAAGTATTCCTCTGACCATTGCTTCCAGTATCCTTGCTTGATTCTGGATTCTAATTCTCAACGTTTCAGTAGGGATTTCTCTTCGCGATCGGCGTTGACATCGGGTGGAGCCGTTAGTGTTTCACCAATCAGGAAATGCTGGGGTGAGAGCTGTGGTGCCCGTAGGATCATTTGACATTTGGGTTATTGGGCGTGAATTCAATATAGCTTCGATCTCGACGATCACCGTGTTAAGTTCCTCAAATGTAAGGGTCGCCGTGTTAGTTGTCGTTATCAACAGTATCTTTGCCAACTTGACTGCAGCTTCCCATAGGCCTCCAAAGGATGGCGCTCGTGGCGGGAAGAATTTGAAGGCAATTTGTTTCTTGTTGCAGTGATTAATGATCTCTGCTTGTGCCTTCTACCCAAAAATAGTTGATTCCAGCTCCTTCAGCTGGTTGTTTGCTCCGGCGATGTTGGTTGCATTGTCACATTGAATTGTTTGACATTTGCCACGGCGGCTTAAGAAGCGTCGCAACGCTCCCAAAAAGGCGTTTGTGGTCAGGTCGCTTACCAGTTCAAGGTGAACCGCCTTTGTAGAGAAACAGCAGAATACGGCTATGTATGCCTTGTCTGGTCCTTTTTCCTCGAAGTTTGTGGTGAATCCAGATTGGCCCGCAGTAATCTACGCCTGTTGTAAGAAATGGGCGTATTGGTGTTACTCGATCGGCTGGCAAATTACCCATAATTTGGTTCATTAACTTGGGCCTTGCCTTGTTGCATGTCACGCAGTTGTGAATAATATTCCTTCACATTGTTTTGTCGTTGAGCATCCAATTCATTTGATTGTTGATTCCAGTGATTCGAGTTACATCCTCATCATATTCAAAAAATCTGCTTGAAGTGTTTCCATCGCTTGAGTGTCCTTATCCGTACTTGGGGCAGTCTACTTTAAGTCCAAAACAACGACAAAGCTTCGTCGGGACCATACTTTGTAAGGTTTGTGTTTGGGGGCGTGGGAATGCTTTTCTTAATTCTTTGTATCCGCGGTGGGCTGGCAATAGCAAATGATTTTGTAATCTGTGACCTTACTTTTTCAACATCATTTGTATATCTTATAGACAGCGCTTCCTATAAACGTTCCGTGGATAAATCATTTTTTGAATCAGCAAGTTTCCTCTTTCTTGTAAAATTTGAGCACTCTTCCATGTTTTTAGTTGGCCTTCCTCTTGCTGGGCCGACTGATGTGCTGGGTTCATCTCCTGTCAATGTATCCAGGATGGAATCATTATTAAGGCAGTCCTGGTGTTTGGAGTTGAGTCTCTCAATCATTCTGTTTGCTTGCATCCATCTTGAGTTTACTCTGGCATAAGTCAAGGAAAGTCTTTGTTTTAAATTTTCACTTCTCTGTAGATTGCCGTATAAACTATCAAGTTCTTCGAAGGCAGCTTCCAGGAAATTGGTTGGTGTGTCTGACTTCCTAAAATCAAATAATTGTTGATTGTTCAATGACATGTTTGAAGTGTAATGTAGTACTTGTCTCGCACATTTTAAGTCGTAGACTAATCCAAGGATTATGATTGTTTTTCAATATATAGTCTAATCTACTACCTGATAGATACCGTTTGGATCAAGGGTTAAAGAAAAGAGATAGCCTTCATGCCTGAAAAACTTACCTAATATTTGTTATATATTTGGGCTTAGGTCAAATTGTGCAATTAGGGTACTACGCACGTGTCCGAATAAGATGCCTACCTGCATGGGATGTTACTACTTGTACACCAGGACAATTTCTATATATGGTGCGTATCAGGTAGTTTATTTGTGTATCCTGTAACTGTACCTGAGTTTAGGGACCAGAATTTAACAAAGGGTTCCAGGAAAGCATAACTGAATGAAAAACAAAAATCATGCATCTTTACAATAAGGAACGAAACAATAACGATAAGAATTGGTTTTCATGGTTATGTGTCATAAATGGCCAAGAAATGCATGCAACATATTTTTAACCCATGAGTTTTTTTAATTTTTTTACATTTAAAATAAGGGGCAAGAACGGGCAGATCAAACTTTTTGCATTAGATAAAGGAATAATCAAAGAAATAATTTTGAAAATATGGCAGATGTAATATGTGATAACTTTTATTTTTATTTTCCATCTAAGTTGAAAAAAGTGAAAAAATGGATAGTTGGTAAATTTAAATTTACCTGGCCAACCGCAAAGCAAACATTACAATTTTTTTAATGCATTTTTTTAATAAAAAGATATATTAATAGAATCAAAAATAATGATGATCCGTTTCTTAGTTTTTGAGTTATTGTATCCCGACAAAATAACATTAAAATTGCGATTCTTATGCAACAAAAAAAAAAAAAATAGGCAACTTTGCAGGACTATATTTTCTCAACAAAAAATCTGGTTGTATAAAGAATTGCAGGTCTGAAGTTGTGGGAAAATTTCCTATAAAGTTGGTTTATTCTATATTTTTTAGAGGCACATGCAATTTTTGATTTTTGCCTCTTGACTTGTTCTACGAGCGCCACTGTGCTACGGTCGTGACTAGTATTATCATTAGAATTCCGGAAAGTGACAAACTTATAATCGTTGATGAGTGGCTTGTCATCTTCAAAATCTCCAGCTTTTTTGCATTATTGATATTTATTTCCTTTAGCATCTGTAATGACAATTCCTCCTCTATCTTGGTGTTCTTTGCCAATAGCTGAAATAGTTGGGGGGTTCGCTTCTGCGTAAATGGCTTCTTGAGCTTCATATTTATCCTCGTCGATAATTACTGTTGAGTTATCAAATTGTATGAACAACGTTCCATGTAGTTCTATTTCCTCTCGATCTATTTGCACCTTTCCTTCGTAGTCGTTTAACAATAGCATTCCAGAAACTATTTCTTCATGGTCCGGTATGTGTTGACTATTTATGGTTTTACAGTATTTTACCTGTAAACGGTGTGTATGTATTGTTAGCATCTGCTTAATTGTTGTCGCAACTGGCACTTGTAACCAGGTGGACTGTGGAGAATAATGAATGTATCTTTGTAGGTTGTACTAAGAACACTGATTTTATTAACGAAAAGTAACAATATTTATAGGAAATAATAGCTTAGTTTTACAGTTTTGCGGTGTCACTTAGAATTAGGTTATTGTGTACTCAGCAGTTGCTTGCAATGCAGAATATTTAGCAACTACCGGGTTGGCTGACCGCTACTGTTGCGACATATTTGTTGCATGCATTGTGCAGTCAGCGATATTCTGTGTGTTCAACATAATTTGGTGTTGCTTAAAGTGTTTATGGGTTATGATGTAGCGTATTGTGTATGGTCTTGACCTAGTTTTACATGTGTTAATAATTTGTGTGTCATTCTTACATAGCTATGTGCAGTTATTTGATATCTTATAATATAAATATGTGCTAACCTGTTTATGACTTAACATTCTTCCGGCCATTCATTCTTCAACCATCCTCTAAATCCAGTGTAAATCGTCTTGGGGATGCTGAAGGTTCGGACGGGTTGACTGCTTCGTTCCTAGTGGCTGTGGGTGGACAAGTCCATCGTCGTTGCTTCCGCATTGCATATGCACATAGTATTATGACAGATATCACTAGTGCAGCGTAGGCGGCTATGTGATGATGTTGGACCGAGCTTATTTGGTTGGGCAGCTCTTCTTTGTTGAGTGTTGCCAATTTTACCTGTAGGTCATCTGGATCCTTGTCGTCTTGTGCGTTGTAATCCGAGATGTTGAGAGTTGTCTCTGGTACCTTTAGTATGTTTGGTTGGCTAATGTCACCAAAGCGGACGTAGCCTTGTCTTATTTGAGTCGTGACAGTGCCAAAGGTATTGATGCTAATGTCTGCGTTGCGTGCAGTACAGCCAGGTGATAGCGACAGTAGTCCACTGTTTTGTAGTTGGTTAGTTGACGGTGTTCCGTTGCAAACTGCTTGAAGTTCCACTTTCGAATGTGTTGCGAAGATCCAGTTGTTCTGCTGTTGTGTTTTTTCCCATACCATTTTGGTTGTTCTGTAAGTTACGTGACACGTCGTTGGTGTCTTGTTTGTTAATAGTTGAAACTCACATCGGTTGTTTACATCAAACACAGCTTGATGATCAAAGCATATGTATTTTTCGCTGTGTATTGTACGGCAGCGTTGTAGATCATCTTGTGTAAGTTCCATGAATTGATCTCTGTGGTTGTTTACACCTTTAATAGGTGTTTTAAGCTCGAACAATCTCCAACTAGCTGTGTTCCATACTTTAATTGGCACCATATTAAATAGCTCGAGTATCGAGTTTGACACTAGGGGTAATATTACTCTGAATATCACATGAGTGTCGGTGGCTGTGCCTTCTGCTCGCATAATTCTGTATAGTTGAATTACATTAGATAGACCATTTGATCTGGTGGCAAATGATCCCGTATTTGATCCAACTGATCCCTTATTTGTTTAGGGGAGAACAACATTGGGCTTATTGTATGGTGGTGAACTCCAGTTAGTACGTCCACTATTTCGGATTGCATGCGCTGAAGAGATGCTGCTAGCAATGTCAATTGAGTTGTCAATGCCACGCAGTTTTCCGTATGACGTGCGCCAGTGTACTTTCCTCTGCTTTGGCTAATGGCAGCTACTTGTTGTTCAAGTAGTTTTAGACGTTTGTCCGATGTTGTCCTTGTTTTCTTGACAACGTTAATGGTTGAGTCAAGTACTGAGGTTTGGTTTCTCAGCAGTGTCAGTAGAAATTCCTCGTTCTTTTGCACCTTCTCTATGATTCATTTTATTGCCATAGTCTGAGTCTAAAACTCCAAACAGGCTGTTCGCAATATTACCCACTGCATCAAATGGGGAGCGGCGTTTCCGAGTATGTTGCATGAGACCGTTTGCCATTTGTAATTCATCATACAAGTGTCGATAGTGCTGTGATATTGCGTCATATGAGTGGTTGTTGTTTAATTCTGGGCATATGTACTGGAACTCCTTGATGCCTGAATTAAACGTGTTCATGTCTCTCCAGTATGGATCCAATTCATAGTAAATAACTATGGTCCAGTCGGATATAGCTCTCATCGCTGTACCAATTTTTTCATAATATACTCCTGGTTTCGTGTCGAACCTTGTCACCGATACTGACTGTGTAAGTACCAGAGGTAGCATTAGAAGCAGAATAAGCAAGGAGGAAGTTATGGTTGGTGACACTCACCATCTCCGTTGAGCTGCCGGCGTATCCTTATTGTCCGTATCCTCTTCTTCCATAATAGGTCGTTTTTTGGCCGTTTCTTCCGGAAAGATCAGCGCCAGCCTGTTGATGGCGCACTCGTAAATGCCTGACGCAGTCTTTACGTCAACCACTCGTACATGGTTATCCATTCCTGGATATGTCTTTATAATGCGTCCCATAGGCCAGCTCATCACCGGAATAATGTCTTCCTTGATAAGGACCAGCCAGTCTTCCTTGATATTGGGATTAACGGTTTTCCACTTGTGCCTGGCTTGTAACTCTTGCAAGTATTCCTCTGACCATTGCTTCCAGTATCCTTGCTTGATTCTGGATTCTAATTCTCAACGTTTCAGTAGGGATTTCTCTTCGCGATCGGCGTTGACATCGGGTGGAGCCGTTAGTGTTTCACCAATCAGGAAATGCTGGGGTGAGAGCTGTGGTGTCCGTAGGATCATTTGACATCTGGGTTATTGGGCGTGAATTCAAGATAGCTTCGATCTCGACGATCACCGTGTTAAGTTCCTCAAATGTAAGGGTCGCCGTGTTAGTTGTCGTTACCAACAGTATCTTTGCCAACTTGACTGCAGCTTCCCATAGGCCTCTAAAGGATGGCGCTCGTGGCGGGAAGAATTTGAAGGCAACTTGTTTCTTGTTGCAGTGACATTTGATCTCTGCTTGTGCCCTCTACCCAAAAATAGTTGATTCCAGCTCCTTCAGCTGGTTGTTTGCTCCGGCGATGTTGGTTGCATTGTCACATTGAATTGTTTGACATTTGCCACGGCGGCTTAAGAAGCGTCGCAACGCTCCCAAAAAGGCGTTTGTGGCCAGGTCGCTTACCTGTTCAAGGTGAACCGCCTTTGTAGAGAAACAGCAGAATACGGCTATGTATGCCTTGTCTGGTCCTTTTTCCTCGAAGTTTGTGGTGAATCCAGATTGGCCCGCAGTAATCTACGCCTGTTGTAAGAAATGGGCGTATTGGTGTTACTCGATCGGCTGGCAAATTACCCATAATTTGGTTCATTAACTTGGGCCTTGCCTTGTTGCATGTCACGCAGTTGTGAATAATATTCCTTCACATTGTTTTGTCGTTGAGCATCCAATTCATTTGATTGTTGATTCCAGTGATTCGAGTTACATCCTCATCATATTCAAAAAATCTGCTTGAAGTGTTTCCATCGCTTGAGTGTCCTTATCCGTACTTGGGGCAGTCTACTTTAAGTCCAAAACAACGACAAAGCTTCGTCGGGACCATACTTTGTAAGGTTTGTGTTTGGAGGCGTGGGAATGCTTTTCTTAATTCTTTGTATACGCGGTGAGCTGGCATTAGCAAATGATTTTGTAATCTGTGACCTTACTTTTTCAACATCATTTGTATATGTTATAGACAGCGCTTCCTATAAACGTTCCGTGGATAAATCATTTTTTGAATCAGCAAGTTTCCTCTTTCTTGTAAAATTTGAACACTCTTCCATGTTTTTAGTTGGCCTTCCTCTTGCTCGGCCGATTGATGTGCTGGGTTCATCTCCTGTCAATGTATCCAGGAAGGAATCATTATTAAGGCAGTCCTGGTGTTTGGAGTTGAATCTCTCAATCATTCTGTTTGCTTGCATCCATCTTGAGTTTACTCTGGCATAAGTCAAGGCAAGTCTTTGTTTTACATTTTCACTTCTCTGTAGATTGCCGTATAAACTATCAAGTTCTTCGAAGGCAGCTTCCAGGAAATTTGTTGGTGTGTCTGACTTCCTAAAATCAAATAATTGTTGATTGTTCAATGACATGTTTGAAGCGTAATGTAGTACTTGTCTCGCACATTTTCAGTCGTAGACTAATCCAGGGTTTATGATTGTTTTTCAATATATAGTCTAATCTACTACCTGATAGATACCGTTTGGATCAAGGGTTAAAGAAAAGAGATAGCCTTCATGCCTGAAAAACTTACCTAATATTTGTTATATATTTGGGCTTAGGTCAAATTGTGCAATTAGGGTACTACGCACGTGTCAGAATAAGATGTCCCTGCATGGGATGTTACTACTTGTACACCAGGACAATTTCTATATATGGTGCGTATCAGGTAGTTTATTTGTGTATCCTGTAACTGTACCTGAGTTTAGGGACCAGAATTTAACAAAGGGTTCCAGGAAAGCATAACTGAATGAAAAACAAAAATCATGCATCTTTACAATAAGGAACGAAACAATAACGATAAGAATTGGTTTTCATGGTTATGTGTCACAAATGGCCCAGAAATGCATGCAACATATTTTTAACCTATGAATTTTCTTACATTTAAAAAAAGCGGCAAGAACGGGCAGATCAAACTTTTTGCATTAGAAAAAGGAATAATCAAAGAAATAATTTTAAAAATATGGCAGATGTAATATGTGATAGTTTTTATTTTCCATCTAAGTTGAAAAAAGTGAAAAAATGGATAGTTGATAAATTTAAATTTACCTGGCCAACCGCAAAGCAAAAATTACAATTTTTTTATTCTTTGTTTTAATCAAAATATCTATTAATAGAATCAAAAATTATGATGATCCGTTTCTTAGTTATTGAGTTATTGTATCCCGACAAAATAACATTAAAATTGCGATTCTTATGCTAAAAAAAAAAAATCAGTCAACTTTGCAGGACTATATTTTCTCAACAAAAAATCTGGTTGTATTAAGAATTGCAGGTCTGAAATTGTGGGAAAATTTCCTATAAAGTTGGTTTATTCTATATTTTTTAGAGGCACATGCAATTTTTGATTTTTGCCTCTTGACTTGTTCTACGAGCGCCACTGTGCTACGGTCGTGACTAGTATTATCATTAGAATTCCGGAAAGTGACAAACTGATAATCTTTGATGAGTGGCTTGTCATCTTCAAAATCTCCAGCTTTTTGCGTTATTGATATTTTTGACAAATTGTCTTATCACTATGTGTTTCGCAGTTTTCTATTTGGGGGTATATCGTTCTCATATATGATATTGCCTTTTTTTTTTACTGGTTTTATAATAAAGGAGAAGCAGGTTTCTTTATTGATTAGAGGTATACTTATCATATAGAGTAGATTTTTGCCGTTAGTGGCTATTTTTATTTTTGTGAATTCTAGTAATTCTTCCACATTTATAAACACACATTCTTCATTTTCTAATATCTCTTAAGCTTTAGTTTCCGCTGCTTCAGATAATAATATGGAACTAACAGTGTTTGTTGTTGCCCAGTTTAAAGCGTGTATTAGATTAGTCAACTCATCTTAAAAATTTGTAAGTTGAATTTCAGAAGGTCTGTTGCTTCATTTTTCAATGTCTTATCTTCCTGTGTTGTTTTTATAATGACATTGGTAATTCTGCTTAGGTCGATCATTCTGTCGCTTAAGGCTTTATTGATAGCTACTTGTCTATTGTTGTTTACTAATTGCTCATTGATTTTTGCTATTAAAATTTCATGATCATTTTTGTCCGGCGAGCCGGCCAACCACTTCCAAGTTGTCCCTAATGCTTCTATAGATTGTGTACAATTTTTCCTGACTGTGTTTTTACTTTCGTATATTGGTCTACCGAAACTATTTCCTTCTAATACTATGGTGTTAATATTAACCCAACCGTTTATCTATTCTAACGTATATTATATCGCCTTTCTTATATTCCTTTATTGCTTTTATCTTTTGGTTATGAAAGGTCAAGTCCTTGTTCTGCTTTTCTCTGATTATGTCAGTGTTCCGTTCCCTGGCTGTCTTTAGTTCTTGTAGATCTGATATTTGATATGAAAAATTTAATTCTATTGTTTTTTTTTTTTTTTTTTGTGAGGTGGAGTGGATAGTTCTGTTGTACACTTGTACTGCTTTGAAGATTAAGTCTTCGAAGCTTGCAGATTCGTTGCCATTCTTGAAACATCTCATGATTTCGGTCATAGTCAAGTGGAATCGCTCTATTTGCCCGTTGCTTGTTGAAGCATAAGGGGGGGTCGTGTAGACTGTAGCTTTCAACTGATCTTTTAGCAAAAATTTGATCGTTGTGGAGCTCAATGCCTTTGCGTTGTCTATCATGATCTCTCTGAGAGGAACTTTGAGGTCTTCTGATGCCTTCGATTTTACTATCTTTATTTGTGCTTATTTTGAAAATTTGTCTATTGCGGTGAGAACTATCTTTTTTTTCGGTGGTATACAAATCTATGTGTATAATTTGGCCAGGGTATGTAGGAACTTGAGTTTTTTGGATTTCGCCTTGTTACGGGTGCCTTTCGTATTTAGATATCTTACAAGTTTCGCACTGTTTAGCTATTGCAGTGACCTTTTTTATCAAGCCGGGAAAAAATAAATAATTTAATATTTGGGATTTACTTTCTAGTTGATTTCTGTGTGCTTCAGTATGTTCTTTTGCGATTATCTCATTTTGCTCCCCTTTTAACGGTACGTCCGTTACTTTTTTTGTGTATACCTAACTTTGTAGTTATTGAAGTGAGTGGGAAATATATTTTGAACTCTTCCCATTATACTCACAGAGGTGAGTAATCCGTTAATTAATTTCGTATCTAATCTTTCTTAAAGTATTTTCATACCCTTAATCCATAAAATGGGTAAATAAGGGTATAATGGTTTTGTGCAAAAGTATGTAACAGACAGAAGGAAGCATCTCCGACCCCATAGGTTAGGTAAGGTTAGACGGGCTGACCCTCCCAAGGGGGAATGTCACACATAGACCGCTTATGGGGTCCTTAGTGGGGCTGGTGGTTGGACTATCTCGTTGTGTGGTCCTGCGGAGTGTGAGTGCTTCTAGCAAACGCTAGAAGTTTTTTAGGTTCTTTCTTGCTGGCTTCATCGAGCGAGGCAAGAAAGGGAGCTTTGAAGTGGCGTAGTCGTTGTGCTGCCAGTGCGGGGCAGCTGCAGAGGAGGTGCTCTAACGTCTCTTTGACACCTGTATCCTTGCATTTCCTGCATTCGTCGTTATCCGTTAAGCCAAGCCTTTTCATGTGTACCGCGGTTAGGCAGTGTCCCGCAAGCCTTCGGCAGTCATGCCTTTTTAGGTTTAGCATGTATTGCGTTAGTTTAACATCATATGTTTTGCACATTATTTTAGAGATTTTGCAGTCAGAGGTGTTTGTCCACCTTAGTACTGCTGTATCCCGTGCATGTATTTCCATGTATGAGTGTAGCGTTCGCAGTGAGATCGGAACATCCGCAGAATCACTGTTGAGTCCCGTTGCACCTTGCTTAGCCAACGTGTCTGCTATCTCGTTGCCCACGAATCCCTGATGGCTTGGAATCCAATAGATGCGCACTTTTTTAAAAATGCCGAGTGCATCTAGTGCTTCCCTGCTTGCCAGGACATTCCGAGAGCCTATGTAATGGGCTTGTAGGGCTTTAATTGCTGCCTGACTTTCCATGAATATGTTTACTTCATCGTATTTTGTGTTAGTTTGTAGGACTGCTTCTGCTGCTTTCCTTATTGCGAATATCTCCGCTTGGAAAATGCTGCAGTGGTCCGGGAGTTTGTATGACAGGCTCATGAGTGGTTCGGCACAGTATACTGCTGCGC
Source organism: Scaptomyza flava (assembly GCA_030179655.1). Lineage (NCBI taxonomy): Eukaryota > Metazoa > Arthropoda > Insecta > Diptera > Drosophilidae > Scaptomyza > Scaptomyza flava. Next base: position 54,909,212 of record JARNME010000404.1, read on the forward strand.
CGACTCCCTCCCTCATTTTTGAGCCGTCTGTGTATATGTTTATGGCTGAACGCTCTGCTCCTGAGCCAGTCATCTTTTCTAAGAAAGTCGGCCTGAAGTTGAAATTGTTTCTTGGGGTCATATGGTCTGTTTTGACTTCTGTCGCCCTTCCAATTGTACTGTGCCCGTAGCTATGTATCTTCATGTTGCCTATCGTGTATAGCCGTTGTGCCGTCTTTCTTGCCGTAACGCGTGCTTGTATGTCCACTGGGCTAACATTGAGCATAATCTGTAGTGCCTTAGTTGGTGTAGTTCTCAGCGCCCCTGTGATGCACATCAGTGCATTTCGCTGGGTTTTTTCCATTCGTTTAAGGTATGTGGACTTCTCTGTGGCTTTCCACCATACCAGTATTCCATAGAGCAGTATGGGGCGCACAACCGAGATGAGAACCCAATGTGTCAGTCTTGGTGACAGTCCCCACGTGCTACCCAACCTCTTTTGCGATGTATAGAGTGCATTGGTGGCCTTCTTCACCCTTTCCTCCACATTGAGCTTCCAACTCAATTTACTATCTATTACTGTTCCCAGGTATTTGATACTTTCCTTTGGTATCAGCATTTTATCGTTTATTTTCGGTGGCGTCCAGCGTGGTACCTTGTATCTCTTGGTGAAGAGAATAAGGTCCGTTTTGTCCGCGTTGGTACTCAGCCCGGCTTCTGTGGCCCAGGCTAGTATCTCTTTGAGTGTGTAGTCCATGACTGAGCTGATTGTCGATGGACACTTGCCCGTGATAATTATGCTTATGCACCAAGTTCCACAGTAGGGGTGAGAGCACTCCTCCTTGGGGAGTGCCACACTTTGCTTCCCTGATTGTGGTAGTGGTTCCCCATTCCGCAAGTATTCTCCTGCTGCTCAGTAGGTTCTGGACCCAAGAGTAAACTGCTTCTGCTGGGGTCACAGCTCTTAGGCTGTACATTATTGCTTGCGTCGGCACATTATTAAATGCGCCTGAGATATCCAGAAATGCGCCTAGAGCGTATTCTTTATGGTGAAGTGCTTTCTCGATGGTTGCTACGAGGGAATGTAGCGCCGTTTCCACCGATTTGCCCATCGTATAAGCGTGTTGGTTCTGTTCTAGAGTCATCCCTGTATATTCTCTAATACCCCGATTCCATTAGGCTGCATCTTTCATTAACAGCGAGTGGAAGATGTAGGTGATTCCACTATAAATCCAATTGCATAGTTGCATCTTGATTTAACAGGGTCTGTTAAAAGACAGCAGACAGCTGTTTGTGTATTATTTGTATGTACTTAATTGGAAGCAAATATAAGCTCGAACACAAATAAAATTAGTGAAGCCAAAAAAGCAAAAATTATTGCTTTAATTTGTGCGCAAAATGCAAACATGGTTTAGCGAATATCCCAGTTTGCTTGGACATGCACTTGATGACAAGCTGTTTTACTCAAATCGGCACTGTTTAAACCAAGTATCGATTACAAATTTCATACTATCGACTATGTTAAAGCTCTGTTCAGTGCGCTGTTATGTTAACTTCTAACATTCCCAGTTGGTCGGTTTCGAACCAACTGGGAATGCAGCCGACCAACGGGGAAAATTTGAATAAGATTCCCATTCTAATACAAAAAGATGCGGCATCTTCGAATACCAATTGCATACTTGCATCTTGCTCTAGTGGAATCGGGGTATAATGTGGAGGTCTATCAGTTTTTCTAGTGTTTTTAGTAGGAATGATGTCAGGCTTATGGGTCTGTAGTCTTTAGGCACAACGTGGCTACATTTTCCCGCTTTGGGCAGGAAAATCACCCACGCTGTCCTCCAGGCCACCGGCACATAGCCATAACTAAGGCATCCTCTAAATATTTCCCTCAGCCATGGAGTGATCACGTGTTTGACCTTCTGCAGCATGGCCGGGAATATCCCGTCTGGACCTGGTGATTTGTAGCTCTCAAAGGAGTCTATGGCCCACATTATCCTTTGCGTTGTTGTGATATCTTCCGGAATTTCCACCCTTGAGGTTGGAGATATCGTTTGTGTGTTTGTGTTGACTTCTGTTCAGTAAGGGAAGTGTGCCTCTATGAGCACATTTGCCGCACCTTCACTGCCTTCCGTCCATCTGCCGTCTTCAGTTTTTAATTGGCTTTGCACAGTCTGTTGGCGAGCTAGCAGCTTTCTTAACCTTGCAGTGTCAGCTGTCTTCTCAATGCCTGAACAGAAGTTTTGCCATGCGTGTCTCTTAGCTTTTTTCTTAAAGTCTCGAAGCCTTAGGCTGACGGCAGAGTGGCCGCGATAAGCGATGCGATGCTACAAGCGATAATTATCGCAGCGATCTTCAAAGCGAGAACATGACATAGTGAAAGCTTTTAGCAAAGAGAGAACCATTGCGAGTGCTTTAACTTTAGTCGGAATCATAGTCGCCATGGATTCAGATGACGAATTTTTTGCGTCACCAGCAGTGGTTAATGTTATCACGAAAAAAAGTAACGGGATCCATCCACTAAATCAAAACCGTTTGAAGGGAGAATTCAATAGTTTATTTTTAAATTTAAGACTGTATCCGGACAAATTTTTCAACTATACTCGAATGTCTATCAGTACATTTGATTATATTTTGAATAAAATTCATTTCAAACTGGAAAAGTGTTGGACAAATTTTGTTGTTCACCCCATAACGCCGTGTGAAAAACTTGTAATAACTTTAAGGTAAATTGTAAACATTTATTTTACTTTATTCATTATATTAAATATTATTTTATTTTTTCTCTGCATCATTTGCATCTTCAAAATGTGAAAGAACCACGTTTTGTATGTCTATACGGCACTGCATTTTTTTTCGCATATCCATAGAATTTAGGTATGGCAGCAGGATCTCAAAAAAAGACATGTCATCGTCGGCCTTTGGCGCATTGACTTTCTTTTCTAGAAGTTTTAGTTTTTCCTTCTCAATCGACAGTAGTTGTGAAGACATACTTAATTTAATTTTTTTATTTGGTATATTTAAATCCTGTCCCTCATCGGACTGACAAAGCTCAGCCATGTCTTGAGACAACACTGTGTCTAAGGAGTCTTCGCACTCGGGAATGCTCAAGGTTTTATTCGAGCAGCTGGCCTCCAAATTACCAAACGCTTGCCTGGGCTTCATTTGGTCTTTTAAAAAAACAGAGACTCAAAATAAGGCCACGAGGTATATGCACCTGCATCAGGTGCAGAATCTCCAGACTTCTCTGTCGGCCTCTTCCTAATCTCGTTTCGGAACTGGTCCCGAAGATTTTTCCATTTTTTTTTTAAACAGTCTCCTATAGGATATTACAAAAATTTAATAAGGAAACATAAATTAACCAATTTCAGATATTTAGCAACGGGTGCTTCCTTTACATCATTGTCGTATGCATTTAAAATTGGAAGGACTACAGTCTCCGTTATAGTAAAGGAAACGGTCAAAGCACTTTGGGAGGAGTTGCAGCCAAAGCATATGCCACAGCCTTCAAAAGAAATGATAACCCAGATAGCTGAAAAGTTTTGGGAATTGTGGAAATTTCCAAATTGTGCAGGGGCTATTGATGGAAAACACATTCGTATTCAGTGTCCACCTCATTCTGGATCTATGTTCTACAATTACAAAAAATTTTTTTCTGTGGTACTTCAAGGAGTGGCTGATGCGAACTGTAAATTTATTGCGATTGAAGTTGGAGGATATGGCAAACAAAGTGATGGCGGCACTTTTAATGCCTCAGAGCTTTATTGCCAACTTAAATCTCGACAGTTTATGCCTCCAGACACTAACTTGCCCGGTACAAGCATTAAAATGCCCTACGTTCTTGTAGGCGATGAAGCATATCCGCTATTGAGAACTTTGTTGAGGCCATACTCAAGCCGCACTATTAATGCTGAGAGAGAGTATTTCAATATGCGACTCTCTCGAGCTCGCAGGTGCATTGAATGTGCTTTTGGAATTATGACATCTAAATGGCGTTTGCTCTGGAAGCCAATTGAAACCGATCCAGATTTTGTCGATATAATTGTAAAAGCAATTTGTATTCTGCATAATACAATTATTGACCTTGAGGGAAAACCCAATGTCCATCAAGACACACACACAAGCAATGAAAATACAAGAAGCGAAGAGTTATTTCATTCCACAAGTTTGAGAAGTGGACAACTTGTTCGTGATGCCTTTTGCAGTTTTATGTGTACACATAAGCTTTAAAATAAAATATTGAAAATATGAATATTGACACAACTTACTTGGTATTTTCAAAATTTCTTCAATTTCCTTCCACTTATTTTCTACAACCACTCGGTTGTGGTAATTTTTAGATTTTTGATCCCACAGAACCGAACGCGAAAATATTTCCGAAATTAACTGTTCAACGTCTATTACAGAGCTCATTTTCACTTTTGTTCTTTGTGACAGTTCAAGTTTAATTGAAGCAGATACATTAAATATAAATAGATTAAAAACAAACAGTAACTTAAGCTTAAATGGCGAAAAAAACATATTTTACCAAACCAACGGTTATTTAAGCTTAGTTTGCAACAAAAACACACGCATTACCAAAGCGATATCACGCGACAAAGCGATTCAGAATCGCTTTCTCGCAACTCTCTTTAAATATCGCTTTGGCTCTCTTCTCGCTTCGCTTGCACTCTGACATCTCGTAAGCGATTACATGTAAATACGCATGCAGAGCTTTCTCGCGCATTGTCGCTCAATATTATCGCATCGCTTATCGCGGCCACTCTGCCGTCAGCCTTATTCTGTATTCTATCCATACTAGCTCTTCTTCCGCTTGTTTTGCGAGTTTGAAGAGTTCTAGTGCGTCTTTTCTTTGCCCTTTGAGTTCTGGAGTCCACCATGGGGGCTTGTGTCTCTTCTTCTCATGCGACGGTCTACAAGTTTGATGATAGGCCGCCACCAGATTTTTATTGAGGGTCTCCAGGGACTTCTCTAATTTGTCTAGTGAGGCTATCTTGGGTAGTCGTGGTAGGTTTCTTTCGACCTCTTTACCGAACTGTTCCCAGTCCGTGTTCCGCGGGTTTCTGTACGTCTTATACTTAATTATTCGTTCAAAGTTAACGCGGAATTGTATGTACCTGTGGTCTGAGAAGGAATGTCTAATATGGACTTTCCAGTCTTTAACCACGGTATTCATTACCGACGCGAGTGTGATATCTAAGACGTTTGATGAGGTAGGACCAACATATGTTGGTTCTTCCCCCTCGGTTGCTATCTTAAGATAAGTTTGAACTATGAAATCAAGCAGTGACTCACCTCTATCGTTTATGTCCCCGCTTCCCCATACTGTGTGATGTGCGTTGGTGTCTGCTCCGATGATGAGGGCTTGTCTTTTTGACTCGGCCTCCGTCACCAGTCGAGTTAGCTCTTGAGGGGGTGCCTCCGAGTCATGCACCATGTAGCAGGATGCCATCAATATTGGCTCGTCTCTGCTGCCTTCTAGCGCTGTCACCGAGAGTGGTGGCGCTTCTTGAGTCGGGTGGCGCTTCTTGAGTCGTAGGTAGACACTACCCACGTCCCACGGCATCTTGCCGAATCTCCTGTACAGCAAATCGTGGGCCTCCTTGTTGATTTGGATGACCATTTGCTGACCCTTATTATCGGGCTTCGCAGTGTGTATCACCTTCCAATCAACGGTTGGCACGTCGGGATTTTGCCCCTTGAGTAGCTGCAGTGCTTGGTCTGCTGGTACGACCCGCGGGAAGAGTACTTTTGCCTTCGGCACGGACGGAATACAAGTTCTGTCCACTACCTCCAGCTTGGCACACTCCCACGGAGCGTCCAGGGCAGCCACGACACCGGTGACCCACTTCAGAGTGTGGTCATACTTGCAGCTGAATATTTTAACACCCTCAAGCCAGCCCACTCCATCAAATGAGATAGGAAGCGAGCCCGGTTCGCCCATTTGACTTAGAAGCGCATCGAACAGCAGCTCCTCCACCTTCTTCCACTGTTCGGGCTTCATTTTGCCGTTTGAGTCGCTCCGGTCGATGAGCGCGACGACTAGGTGCCGCCTTGCTACATCGCTGGCCGTCGGCTTTGCCCGCGACATTGGCTTTTTGCAAGGCCGCTTGCCAGCTGGCACCTCTGCTTTAGCGGTTTCAGCGGAGCGCTGGCGTTTGACGGCCAATTGCTCCTCCACCTTGTTGGCAAAACTGGCGTCTTTCGACGCCATGTGTGTCTTCTTTTCGAAGTATGCTCTACCCTCTTGTATGCTTTCGTCGGCCCACTTCTGCTGACGGACCTCATCTTCCGTGAGGTCTCGCTTGCAGTTAGCGAGCCGAGCCCGGATTTTAAGGGCGGCTTTGTATTGGGCTTTGGCATTCAGCCCTCTTTTGACCGTTTGAGCCCGACTCTACTGGGGGTGTTGGTACTCGCCTGATCTGGGGGACATGAAAGGTCCTCAGCCTCTGACGTATGAGACCCTCCATGTGATTCGCAATCCGAGTCTCCATGGACTGCGGAATCGCGCCACATTTTGGGCTTTGTGTTGGCAGTGGCTTTGCAACCGTCCTGGCCTGCTCCAACCAGTACGGAGGGTGGGTTGCTGGCGACACGCAGAGGGGATTTATCCCCCCCGTGCCCGCCGGTGGTAGCACCCTTTTCCACCGACGTTTGGGTTGACATCCCAACCCGTGTGTCATCCTTCTTTGTCTCCATTTTGATTTTTTTTCTGGGAAGTCTACCCATAGCATTTTAACCTTACTGCCAAGGACCTCGAACCATGGCTTGCTCCACGTCTTCGCAGTGCCGAAGCCTTTGAATGGCTTAGAGCTCACCTTAGCTAGACATTGTACTACCTTTCTACAGGCGAGTAGATAGGCAGTACCTTTGTTTTTTTTTTGGGCAGGATGACTTCTGTTGCTTTGGTAAGCCCCTCATCCTCGCAGTACCGAAGCCTTTGAGTGGTTTGGTACTTCCCTCCGCCAGGTAACGATGCCTTTGCCTTGGTTTGCCCCCTACCCTCGCAGTGCCGAAGCCTTTGAGTGGTATAGGGCTCATCTTAGCTAGGGCATCGATGCCTAATCCCTCAGCTTGCCCCACACCCTCATAGTGCCGAAGCAATTGAGTGATGTGCAGTTTGCTTTGGCCGGACGCCGCCCTGTCCCTCCGCAAGGCAAATAGCACAAGGCACCCCTCGTTTGTTTCGAGGTAGCACGATGCCCATTGCCCAGCCGGCACCCTCGTGGAGGGTTCAGTTGAGGATTTTCGCCAGCCCTCCGACCCCATAAAGTATTTATATTCTTGATCAGCAGCAACAGTTGAGACGATATAGCTTTGTCCGTCTGTCTGTCCGTCTGTCTGTCTGTATGAACGCGTGGATCTCAGAGACTACAAGAGCTAGAGACTTCTGATTTTGTATTTAAGTTCTCCTATACCATGAGCAAAACAAGTTTGCTTCAAATTATCTATAACTATTCTGTTTTCCGATATACACATAATATCGATAACAATAAAATATCGAATTTGGAAAACGTAAAAATTAGGGTTGAAATAATGGGTAATGATAAAACTTTACTGAAAAATTCGTACAAATCGGTTAAAAAACACCGGAGATATCTAATTCTATCAATTAAAGTTAAGTCAGTATACCAAAGTCAATTATAAATTTAATTAACATATATATTGCAACTGGGTTCAGGGTATCTTCTAGTCGGGCTCTCCCGACAAGAGCCTTCTTACTTGTTTTTAATAAAAAGATATATTAATAGAATCAAAAATAATGATGATCCGTTTCTTAGTCAACTGTGAAGTAGGCCGCACCGGCCCCCCTTCACAAAGGATTATATTTATCATTTTTCATTTTTTATTTAGTTGTTCTTCATTTATTATATTATACTTTTTAGTTTAAAGTCGCAAGGAGCGCATTATTGGGTTAATTATCATTTTTATTTTTATTTAGTTGTTCTTCATTTATTATATTATACTTTTTAGTTTAAAGTCGCAAGGAGCGCATTATTGAGTTAGTTGAAATTTATTATTTTTTATAGTTTAGGCGCGAGGAGTGCGCAGCATTTATACTGAATAACCATAAGAGAATCGGAGTTGCACATCTTTTGATTGACGCTTAACGGCCTAAGCCTAATAAGTCTTAGTTAAATATAACCGCCTCAAACGCAGAGTCGCAAGACGCAGCGCGCCAGCTGCGATCACTAAATCCACCACGGTCACGAGCAAGTGTGGGGAGCGACAAAATCTGCAACTTGGGCCGAAGTCAAAGCGTGGGCGAGGAGTTGCGATTGATATATGAAAGTAAGCGGACGTGCGGGCGCTTGAGAAAAACATAGTTAACGAAAAGAGTAGAAGAGAAGAATAGTGCGTCAGCAGTAAAGACATAGTAGTTAGTAAAGATAAGGTAAGAGGGGATAGTTCGCAGTAGTTGATAGATATAAGCATATATGTACAGGTAGTTAGGTTTAGGTTGTCTTGTACAGATAATCTTGGATAACAGCTGAATAAATTGGTCGCCGGTAAGTCCGCGACCCAGTGGAGTGTGATTGCTGTGTATTTTCTTGCGTTCTATTTATTTTCTTTGGGTTTTCGTACACGCGCGTACGCGAGTCAAGCTGAGTCGCCTTATACTCTGGCTGCTGAGTGTGCCGGCTGTTGCGTTGGTGTCGACGCAAGCGTTTCCCCTTCCAACTTGTAAAAACCGCTCGCGTTATAGTCCCACCAAAATATATAAATATTCTTGTGTGGTGTACCTGGCCAGACTGAGTTTATACCCTGGCTAAATTACTCCTTTACAAGTGGCGCCCGAGCAGGGACTCTAAAGTGCAAAGGTGTGGTATAATCTGGTATTAAAGCCCCAGAAATATCACCAACAAGTGTCGAAGGAAAAGTGCGAAAAGCGAAGTGCGGGTATACCCAACGATACCCTGCTTTATAAGTGGCCAACGAGAACGGTTTTCGAGCGTGGTTTTGTGCAATCGTCGCGGCACAACGAAAGTGAGGGCGTAAGGCAAGTGCAGATAAGAATAACTGTTCGCGTTCGAGAAGCATTGCCTTAGAAACGTTTGCGGCTCAACGAAGTTGACGGTGGAAGAAGACACACCGATCAAACTAGCGGTTCGCGTTCGAGGCTGTGCATAAGTGAACACCTGCGGCGCAACGAAAGTGTCGGCAAAGTGCGTGAGCGGTCAACGAATGGCGTGACAGTAGCTGGTACAGGCAGCTACAAAGTCGCGGTCGCTTCGCACAGTGGGCATCGACCGCGAAAATCAAAAAAATTAAAATTGACTATTGTGGTGAGTGCGGAGTTGTCCCATCGGTTCTGGTCGACCGTATAAGCGTAGAGTGGTGGAAAATAAAGAAAAAAATGAAATGATTTTTTTTGGAAAAGAAAATAAAATGGAATAAATAAAAAAAAAATAGAGTAACCGTGATAAACAGTGACTTGCTAATAGAATTTTTTTTTTTTATACACCGAACAAAATTCGTGATACCGTGGATCACAAAAAAAAGAGATTCTTTTATTTTCGCAATAAAATAAAATAACCGCAATAAACAGTGACCAGTTAACAGAAAAAATTTATTGCACTGCAAAAAAAAAAACAATATAAAATTAATTTCGCAATAAAATAAAATAACCGCAACAAACAGTGACCAGTTAACAAAGGGAAAAATTTTTTTTATTACACTGCAAGAAAAATATATAAAATTCGTAATACCGTGGACAAATTTTTTTTTTTGTAATAAAAGGAATAATCGCGACAGACAGTGACAAATTAAAAGTTTTTTTACACCGGGAAAAAAATTCGGGAACATTTTTTTTATTTTTAATTTCGTAAGAAAAAAAACGGTTACCGCGATAAACCGTGCCAGATTAAGAGTGCAACTTTTTGCGAAGCGGGACATATACGGCTCGAGACGGAATTTTTTTTGCGTTCTTTTTTTTCGGTTAAATGGAGAAACCCAAGACTATCGAGCCCGCCCGAGTGGAGGTCGTAGAAAGCAGCAACCCCGGTGTGGGTGTGCAATGGGTCTACCACTGCCATAAGAAGGATCTAGAGGATATCGTCCGGGAGCTCGGATTGGAAAAGTGAGCCACGGTAACTGACTACCGGAAGCTGGTATGTACTTTCATAAGGCAAGGTGGTCATACCACCGATATATGGGCCCGGTTAGCGGAATGGGAGTTGCGGTTCGCAAAGATCCCAGTGTCGCCTACCCGGATTGCCACTTCTGTTGGAGGAATACGACCCAGGCAGAAATCTGAATCAGATGCGGCAATCCCATCAATACAGACCGGTGGCACGGAACATTTGCATCCGCCCTCCAACAGTACGATTTATAATGAATTTTCCCCACAGAATACGGCATGTATCCCCGATATACGAGTTGGGTCACCTCTGGCATCCGGGGAAGATACCCCGGTGAGACAGGTGAACCCCCATCTTAATTCTAGTGATAGCTACAGTACCCCTAGGAACGGGATGGTCGTCCCCGAACTAGTCCGGAAGTGGGGTATCCTGTTCAATGGGTGCACCGACCCATTAGTTTTCCTGAAGGCAATTGAGGACAGGGCGTTGTCATACGACATAGGCTTAGACCGGTTGCCGAGGGCAACGAGCGAGGCTCTAACGGGTAAGGCCGCGCGGTGGCTATCAATAAGTAGGCTGAGGACGCGACTTGGCGACATTTAAAGCCGAGTTCTTGGAGTTTTTTCTACCGCCCCAGTATTTCGACAGGTTAGAAGACAGTATCCGGGCACGACGGCAACATGATAACGAGCCGTTCAAGGACTACTTGCTCGAGCTGCGGGGTATGATGTACCACGCGGGGTACAGGGCAGAACAAGAATTGCATAGGGTATACGAGAATTTAGCACCCGAGTACCGTTTGTACATTCGTAGAGGGGACTTCGCCTCTCTGGCGCAGCTAACTCAGATGGCAGCCGAGTACGAAAATGTGAGGCAACAAAGTCGCGAAAGTGCAGCACGGAGTAGGACCAGGGGTAGTAGGTATTCGGATGGATTAGCCGGTGAGGTAACCCCCGTTTAACATTTTAATCCTTTCCGGACGCAACAACAGCCAGGGTCAAACGGTAACGTGGGGAATACGCCACCGCTTGGTTTTACGGGAGTAATTTCAAACGGGATGATCAGCCAAGAGCAGTCGAGGGCTCTAGGCGGGAAGAGGCTATGCTATAACTGTTCGCAAGAGGGTCATTTTGGCAAAGAGTGCCCCAATCCACGGGTACAGTTTTGTCGGCAGTGTGGGGCCAAGGGGGTCAATACCAGCCAGTGTTGTCAGCAGTCAAGAGCGGGAAACGATATGCGGCACCATCCGGGACGGGACCCGATGGGAGCCGCCGTGAACCAGTCCCAAACCTAGAATACCCTTTAAGAGTGGAAGACGGGCGGATAGTCGCTACTGTAAGAGTCGGGGACCAAGTAGCGACTGCGACAGTAGATACAGGGGCGACTAGGAGTTTTATTAGTGAGGAGTTTTCCCGCAAGGTGACCAGCGGAGGCGAGATGCTGGACGCCTGCGCGAAAATTCGCCTAGCCGCTGGGTCCACCTTAGAGGTAAAGAAGCTATTGAGGGTAAAAGTTGGTCTAGCGGAGACAGAGGTCAAGGTGAGTATGCTCGTGATGCCCTCGATGCTAGACAACATTATACTAGGGATAGACTTTTTGTGCCGGGTGGGGACGACCATCGAATGTGGCAAGGCTAGGTTAATTTTGGAAGCTGTGGAAGGAGCAGGTCCTAATGGAACGTGAGCCAGTTGTGAGCAAACCGGAGGAGGACGGCGGATCAAGGCAGGAGAAGGATGTCCCTGGAGCACTTCAACCCAGCATCGCCGTGGGAACGGTTCGAGGAGACAGCGTGGACGCGACAACGGCAGGAGTACAACGGTTTGGCGAGGTAGGAGGGTGCGTCATACCCGGCCCCGCAATAACACCGGTGGAAAGCGTCGAAACCAGGGAAAACGAGTGGCCAGAGGACTTGGAACCAGAGATAAAGGAAACATTGAAATCGGAATTGGCCCTCTTTGACGAGCTGCAAGGGGTGTCACACGTAGCTGAGCACCGGATCATTATGAGGGACGACAAGCCGATTAAGCAGAGGTACTACCCCAAAAACCCTGCGATGCAACAGGTGGTCAACGAACAGGTAGACGAACTGCTGCGAGCCGACGCGATAGAGCCCTCCCGCAGCCCGCACAGTGCCCCGACTGTGCTAGTTAAAAAGAAAACAGGCGAGTGGCGGATGTGTATCGACTAAAGGCAACTCAATGCACATTCCTTGCCAGATGCATACCCCGTACCCAGGATTAATCACATTTTGGAGCGATTGAGACACGCGCGATACATCTCCACGCTCGACCTCAAGCACGGTTACTGGCAAATTCCCATGGCTGCGGATAGTCGGGAGTGTACAGCATTTACGGTACCCGGTAGAGGCTTATTCCAGTGGCGCGTAATGCCTTTCGGTTTGCACTCGGCGTGTGCAACATTCCAACGAGCTTTGGATACGGTTATCGGACCAGATATGGAGCCACATGCATTTGCCTATCTGGACGACATAATAGTAATCGGAGCGACAAAGGAGCAGCACGTGACAAATTTGAAGGAAGTCTTCAGGCGTATGAGAGCGGCCAACTTGAAGCTGAATCGTAAGAAGTGTCTGTTTTTTCAGAAGGAGCTGATATACCTGGGACACCTAGTGAGCGGCGACGGGATCAAAACCGACCCCGCCAAAGTAGAAGCGATCCAGAACTTGAAGGCCCCAACCAAGTGCAAGGAGCTGCGACGTTGCCTGGGCATGGCCTCCTGGTATCGACGATTCGTGCCGAATTTCGCTACAGTGGTGCAACCAATCAGCGCTTTATTAAAAAAATCTAGGAAATGATCATGGGGAGAGGAACAACAGGCAGCGCTAGAGACCCTCAAACATAGCTTGACGACCGCACCGGTCCTGGCCTGTCCGGATTTTGCAGAAAAATTTGTCCTGCAGACGGACGCCAGCGATTTTGGTCTCGGAGCGGTACTCACACAGACGATCGATCAACAGGAACGCGTGATAGCTTACACGAGTCGGAAACTGAATAAGGCTGAAGAAAATTATTCAGCGACCGAAAAGAAGTGTCTGGCTATAGTATGGTCAATCCGGAAGATGAGATGCTACCTGGAAGGATATCGGTTCGAGGTAGTAACCGACCATATGGCTTTGAAATGGTTGAATTCGATCGAGAGCCCGTCGGGGAGGATAGCGCGCTGGGCACTGGAGCTGCAGCAGTACCAATTTGACGTACGGTACAGACGAGGGAAGCTCAACGTAGTAGCGGACGCCTTATCCCGGCAACCCGTGGAGAACTTTCAACAAGCGGTACAGGAAAAATCGTCCGGCAAGTGGATCGAGAGGATGAAAGAAAAGATGGCTAAAGACCCAGTGAAATACGCCGATTATATGGAAGAGAACGGTCAACTCTATAGACACCTCGGACACCGTGCGGATGACGACGACTACATCCCCTGGAAGCTGTGCATCGATGAGGATCAGAGGAAACGAGTGCTGTTGGAGTGCCACGACGCACCGACGGCCGGGCACCAAGGAGTACGGAAGACGATAATGCGTATGGCACAACACTACTACTGGCCTGGAATGTTACGAGATGCGGCGAAGTACGTTAAGTACTGCGAGTCGTGCCAGAGGTTTAAGACGGAACAAGTAAAGCCGGCTGGACAGATGTTGACGCGACAGGTGGCCGAGCCCATGGCAGTGCTATGCGCCGACTTTGTAGGGCCCTTACCGCGCTCGAAACACGGGAACACGATGCTCCTGGTATTCCATGACGCGTTTTCAAAATGGGTGGAGCTGGTCCCCTTGAAGCGAGCGACAGCGTCCCAACTGCAGAAGGCGTTCCGTGAGCGTATATTATGTCGTTTTGGCATACCCAGGAAGTTTGTATGCGACAACGGTGTACAGCTTACGAGCCGGAATTTTAAGTCGTTTTTGAACTCGTTGGGCGTGGAATTGCAGCACACTGCCCCATATAGTCCACAAGAAAATCCGACAGAAAGGACCAATCGTACAGTAAAGACGATGATCGCGCAGTTTATAACAGGTCACCAAAGTTCGTGGGACGAATTGTTACCGGAAATTTCGTTGGCGGTTAACTCCAGTGTGGCAGACTCTACAGGATTTTCACCGGCTTTTCTGATGCAGGGGAGAGAGCCCTGCTTACCAGCTTCCTTGTACGACGAGAAGACACCCGGATCCGGAAGCATGCCACAAGCACCAGAAGACCGGGCAAGAAGATTAAAGGAAGTTTTCAGCATCGTCCAGACAAATTTACAGAGAGCGTCGAAGGAACAAGGGAGGAACTCTAACCTCAGGAGAAGAGAATGGAGACCAGGACTCAATACGTTGGTGCTACTAAGATCACACCAACTCTCTAAAGCCAGTGAAGGTTTCGCGGCGAAACTCGCTCCCAAGTTCGATGGCCCATTCCTCGTGAAAAGGTTTGTATCACCGAATATCGTGCGATTAGTAAAAGAAGGACAAAGAAAGAGCAAACTCGCCAGCATTGCGCAACTGAAGCCATTCTATGACGAGGGAGAGGAGCACGAAGAAGTAACCAGCCCGACCGAGCGTCTGACAAAGAGCAGACTTGTCACAGTTTTAATTAATCCCTTGATTATCTTTTTACTAACACTAACCAAACTTGAATTCATAAAGTAAGACTAACCGATTGTGTCTATAAACCCCACAGAATACCCAAAATGAGCGACAGAATCCCGTATGTGGTCAGCAGCGGTGACGAGGAGGATTCCGAGGGTACCACCGAGTGTTTCGAACAAGAGTTGCGAAACCAAGCCCCGCCGACGTACAGGCACACGCTACACCACCACCGAAAAGAGACCGCCTGCGTCGTGGAGGGCGGAATCATTTTCATGACGGTGGAGACGTCCACGGTGTTCGTGAAGGTACCAGGCTTCCGAGCACTGAGCCCGAACGACGAGGAAGCCGCGCCCCAACCCGAACGCCCGGCAACCGAGCGGACCCCCCCCCCGGTGAAACTCAGCGTGGCAGCAGACCCGCCGAAGGAGCACCCGCAGCCGGGAGTGGTGGACGAGACACGGCAGGAAGCAGCGAGGAGGAGCGAACGGTGGAGGACGTAGCCGTTCCGCCCAAGGACGTTCTCGACTTGTGGGAGGAGGGCCTCGAATCCGTGCTGGCCGAGTTAGAGTCAGCGAAGATGACCGAGCCGCCAACCCAGGGGCAAGTACTGCCGCCTAAAACGTGGGCGATACGTCCCGCCAATTGGGCAGTATTCCCCGATGAGGACGACCTCACCGACGCCGCGGTCGCGGCCATATCGGAGGCGTGAGCAAGCTGCACATCAATGGCCCGCCGATCCCGGTTTAAGGTGGAAGTGGACGGAGAGTTGCACGGCGTGACTAGGAACGCATCCGGGCACACGACTATCACGCTACCCAAGAAAGGGGGGGGGGGGGGGTGTGAAGTAGGCTGCACCGGCCCCCCTTCACAAAGGATTTCATTTACCATTTTTCATTTTTTATTTAGTTGTTCTTCATTTATTATATTATACTTTTTAGTTTAAAGTCGCAAGGAGCGCATTATTGGGTTACTTATCATTTTTATTTTTATTTAGTTGTTCTTCATTTATTATATTATACTTTTTAGTTTAAAGTCGCAAGGAGCGCATTATTGAGTTAGTTGCAATTTATTATTTTTTATAGTTTTAGGCGCGAGGAGTGCGCAGCATTTATACTGAATAAACATAAGAGAATCGGAGTTGCACATCTTTTTATAGTTAAATATAACCGCCTCAAACGCAGAGTCGCAAGACGCAGCGCGCCAGCTGCGATCACTAAATCCACCACGGTCAGAAGCAAGTGTGGGGAGCGACAAAATCTGCAACTTGGGCCGAAGTCAAAGCGTGGGCGAGGAGTTGCGATTGATATATGAAAGTAAGCGGACGTGCGGGCGCTTGAGAAAAAAATAGTTAACGAAAAGAGTAGAAGAGAAGAATAGTGCGTCAGCAGTAAAGACATAGTAGTTAGTAAAGATAAGGTAAGAGGGGATAGTTCGCAGTAGTTGATAGACATAAGCATATATGTACAGGTAGTTAGGTTTAGGTTGTCTTGTACAGATAATCTTGGATAACAGCTGAATAAATTGGTCGCCGGTAAGTCCGCGACCCAGTGGAGTGTGATTGCTGTGTATTTTCTTGCGTTCTATTTATTTTCTTTGGGTTTTCGTACACGCGCGTACGCGAGTCAAGCTGAGTCGCCTTATACTCTGGCTGCTGAGTGTGCCGGCTGTTGCGTTGGTGTCGACGCAAGCGTTTCCCCTTCCAACTTGTAAAAACCGCGCGCGTTATAGTCCCACCAAAATATATAAATATTCTTGTGTGGTGTACCTGGCCAGACTGAGTTTATACCCTGGCTAAATTACTCCTTTTAACAACTTTGCAGGACTATATTTTCTCAACAAAAAATCTGGTTGTATTCAGGATTGCAGGTCTGAAATCGCGGGAAAATTTCCTATAAAGTTTGTTAATTCAATATTTTTTAGAGGCACATGCAATTTTTGATTTTTGCCTCTTGACTTGTTCTACGAGCGCCACTGTGCGACGGTCGTGACTAGTATTATCATTAGAATTCCGGAAAGTGACAAACTGATAATCGTTGATGAGTGGTTTGTCATCTTCAAAACCTCCAGCTTGTTTGCGTTATTGATATTTATTTCCTTAAGCATCTGTAATGACAATGCCTCCTCTATCTTGGTGTTCTTTGCCAATAGCTGAAAGAGTTGGGGGTTCGCTTCTGTGTAAACGGCTTCTTGAGGTTCATATTTATCCTCGTCGATAATTACTGTTGAGTTATCAAATTGTATTAACAACGTTCCATGTAGTTCTATTTCCTCTCGATCTATTTGCACCTTTCCTTCGTAGTCGTTTAACAATAGCGTTCCAGCAACTATTTCTGCATGGTCCGGGATGCGTTGACTATTTATGGTTCTACAGTATGGTTTGCGGTTTTGTAAAAGTTGGGGTTAAACAAGTGTTATTGCTTAAATTTAAAATATTATCTCTATTACAAATTGTCTTATCACTATGTGTTTCGCAGTTTTCTATTTGGGCGTATATCGTTCTCATATATGATATTGCCTTTTTTTTACTGGTTTTATAATAAAGGCGAAGCAGGGTTCTTTATTGATTAGAGGTATACCCATCATATAGAGTAGATTTTTGCCGTAAGTGGCTATTATTATTTTTTTGAATTCTAGTAATTCTTCCACATTTATAAACACACCTTCTTCATTTTCTAATATCTCTTAAGCTTTAGTTTCCGCTGCTTCAGATAATAATATGGAATTAACAGTGTTTGTTGTTGCCCAGTTTAATGCGTGTATCAGATTAGTCAACTCATCTTAAAAAATTTGTAATTTGAATTTGAGAAGCTCTGTTGCTTCATTTTTCAATGTCTGATCTTCCTGTGTTGTTTTTATAATGACATTGGTAATTCTGCTTAGGTCGATCATTCTGTCGCTTAAGGCTTTATTGATAGCTACTTGTCTATTGTTGTTAACTTATTGCTCAATGATTTTTGCTATTAAAATTTCCTGATCAATTTGTCCGGCAAGCCGGCCAACCACTTCCAAGTTGTCCCTAATGCTTCGATAGACCTAGTCGCCCTTCTAGTAGGCCTAAGTCTACGTGAATCGCTTTTTATTGCTCTTAGTTCGTACTCGAAAAATGGGTACAGCTGGTGTGAAACGCTCACATTACGTACGGCCTCTTCCAGTTAATACGTGGCGTTTTCATACTCTTCGACATTAAAGACTTGAATAATTTTTAATTCTCTATTTTGGACTGCAGCTATTCCAGTTTTTAATGGAATTAGCTGTGAGTGCGAATAATCGAGAACTGTTACCAACCCATGGCACAGTGACATGAAATATCTTTAAATGGACATTATGTTTTGATATTATTTTTGTGTACAATTTTTCCTGACTGTGTTTTTACTTTCGTATCTTAGTCTACCGAAACTATTTCCTTCTAATACTTTGGTGTTAATTTGGAACCCAACCGTTTATCTATTTTAATGTATATTATATCGCCTTTCTTATATTCCTTTATTGCTTTCCTCTTTTGGTTATGAAATGTCAAGTCCTTGTTCTGATTTTCTATGATTTTGTCAGTGTTCCGTTCCCTGGCTGTCTTTAGTTCTTGTAGATCTGATATTTGATATGAAAATATAATTCTATTGGTTTTTAGTTTGTTTTGTTTTCTGTTGTACACTTGTACTGCTTTGAAGATTAAGTCTTCGAAGCTTGCAGATTGATCGTCATATTGAAACATCTCATGATTTCGGTCATAGTCGAGTGAAATCGCTCTATTTGCCCGTTGCATGTGGAAGCATAAGGGGGGGTCGTATAGACTGTAGCTTTCAACTGATCTTTTAGCAAGAATTTGATCGTTGCGGAGCTCAATGCCTTTGCGTTGTCCATAACAACCGATGGCGGCATTCCGAACGCTAGCATGATCTCTCTGAGAGGAACTTTGAGGTCTTCTGATGCTTTCGATTTTACTATCTTTATTTGTGCTTATTTTAAAAATTTGTCTATTGCGGTGAGAACTATCTTTTTTTTTCGGTGGTATACAAATCTATGTGTGTAATTTGGCCAGGGTATGTAGCGACTGGAGTTTTTGGATTTCGCCTTGTTGCGGGTGCCTTTCGTATTTAGATAGCCTACAAGTTTCGCACTGTTTAGCTATTGCAGTGACCTTTTTTATCAAGCCGGGAAAGAATGAATTATTTAATATTTGGGTTTTACTTTCTACTTGATTTCTGTGTTCTTTTGCGATTATCCCATTTTGCTCCCCTTCTAACGGTACGTCCGTTACTTGTTTTTGTGTATACCTAACTTTGTAGTTATTGAAGTGAGTGGGAAATATATTTTGTACTTTTCCCATTATACTCATGGAGGTGAGTAATCCGTTAATTAATTTCGGATCTAATCTTTCTTTAAGTATTTTTATTAAATCGGACTCTTCATAGCTCGTCCTTTTAACTATATGTCTTTGGTATTGTGGGAAGGGTTTTTATTTGCATGTTTGCGGGGTTTCTTGATAGGGCATCAACCACTAAGTTTGGTGTGCCTGGTTTATAGTGGATTTCATGATTGAACTCTGCGAGCTAGCTTTGCCACCTCTGGAGTTTACAGTTGTGGTTGTTTTTTTTTTTGCTTAGGGCAAATGTCAATGGTTGATGGTCGGTATAGATAATCACTTTAGAGGTACCGTAAAGGTACATGCTTAGGGTATAGAGTGCCCATACTATTACCAATATTTCTTTTTCGTTAGTGGCATAGTTTTCTTCGGTTCTTGTAAGCGCACGCGAAATGACCGTTTTGTTCCAGAACTGCTCCAATGGCGTAGTTCAAAGCGTTTGTAGTAAGATGGAACTCTTTCTTAAAATCGGGTTAATAGAGTATTACGTCTTCGGAAACTAGTGTGTTTTTTAATCTTTTGGAAGGCCTCCAAAGCTTTTTGATCCAAACAGTTTTTATCTTGCTGGAAATGTTTTTGGAGAGTCAGCCATTCTCTCCCCTGAGTACGTTAGAAAGTGATTTAGCTATCTTGGCGTAATCGTAGATAAAACGTCTGTAATAACTGCTTAGTCCTAAGAAAGATCGCAAGTTTTTCATTAGTTAGTTTTTACGGCGTCGGACGAAATTGTTAAGCCTAAAATATCGATTTCGGTTCTAAAAACTCGCATTTGTGGATTTGAACTTTCATGTTGGCCTTGAAAAGAGTGGAGAATATATTTGGTTTTCTGCATGTTCCTTTCCGATTTACTGAAGACTATGATGTCGTCTAAATAAACGTATCATCTTTCCCAACGTGGTCCCTTAAGAAGTCGTCTAGGGTCCTTTGCAATATTGATGGGGAGTTCCTTAGACCAAAAGGTAGCCTCGTGAACTCGATTTTCCCACCATTTACCGATAATGCGGTTTTCTCTGTGTCTCTTTCCTTGAGTGGAATCTGATGGAACCCACTTTTTAAATCTAGTACGGAAAAATATTTCTTGCCACCCAGCTGTGCTATAATGTCCCCAATATCTGGTGTTGGGTATCTATCCGATATGGTTAAATTATTAAGTTTTCGATAATCTATTAACAACCTATATTCTCTCTGTCCTGAAGCGTCTTGTTTTTGTGGCACCATCCACAGGGGTGCGTTGTACGGTGACCGTGAAGGTCTTATAATGCCATCTTGTAGCAATTGGTCTATTTGTTTCTCCACTTCTGATTTCAAAGAAACGGGGTATTGATAATGTTGACTGTATATTGGTGTGTCTGAAGTGGTTCTTATTTCTCCTGTTAATGCTGTTGTATACGTTACGTATACGTTAGCTAGTTGCTTGATGTTAATCCTATAGTTCCCATCTATTACTAGAACGTCGTTTCGAACGTCGATTACAGCGTTAAGCTGTTTGAGGGTATCATTACCCAATATGCCATGAAACGTTTTGAGCGTAGGAAGAATTTAATAGGGACTTGATCACAACCAAATAAACTAAGATAGGTATGATGAGTTTATTTATTTTTTTGTGCGCCGACAGAGTTTGCGAAAAATGATTTTTCATTTAGTTTGGGCTTCGGTACTAAATCAGTTTGAATGTAATTTTGGTTTGAGCCTGTATCTATAAAAAATTTAAATGTTTTTCCGTCCCTCGTGTTACAATCGAAATAGAGCAACGAGGAACTGGTAGGCAATCTGCTCCTACTTGTTCTAGGTATTCTAGGCAGGCTTGTTTGGATTCTTCTACCAGCGCATCATGCTGTTGCTCTTCTCTAACTGGTTCTAGTTCGCCTGTTGTTACGTGAAACTGCGTCTGATATTTTTGGAGTGGTCCTGTTTGACCTTGAGGTGGAGGACGCTTTCCTGCCAAATCGTTATTTTGCATCCTATTCATGTAAATTAGGTTTCTTGATTGAATAGAATGATCTGCTTCCATAGGTTCTGGCTTGTTTTCTGGCTTTGGAGCGAATGGCCTGGGAGGCGCAGCATTCTGTTGGCCTTGGACGGGCGATTGCTGTTGATAAGCAAATTGTGTATGCATGGGTCTGTTTACTGGCTTGTTTTGAAATTTTCCTGTAATTGGCACTTGATGATGGTAATTAACAGGTCGTGGGTTATAAAAAGTCTAGGTTTGAAATTTCTCCACTGGTTTGTATTCTGCATGGGTCTTTGTGCCGCGAATCTTAACACCGTTTGCCTCTGTGGCAAGGGCGCAGGCTGCTATGCTGGTCACAAATGAATTTCGTTCTTCTTCCTCCCCCCTAAGACGTGGACGTCCTCGGTCACGATGTAAAAGCGCTGTTGAGTTTTGGTGTCCATCGCACCTGTCTCCCTCGTTTCCGCTTAAATTTTGTCTGATGGTTTTTGGATTATTTTTGGCTCCATAACCATACGACGCACAGTTGCGCCATTTGACTTTTTTCGTTGCAAAAGTCATAACTTTTGAGCCAAACAAGATAATCGGTAAATTTTAAAAGCATCTGAAAGACAATTAATGAACCTAAAAAATGCGCATTTGAAATGAATTCTACGATTTTTAGGTGCCTATTTTTTTTAAAGCTTTTATTTAATTTTTTGTAAAATATTCATCACAATCCGTAAAATATGGTATATCTAAAAGAGTAATTATCTCTGAACTATAAGTATTTTCTTATTCATTTCGTGACTTAACATGCCTCAGTGATGAAATAAGTGTATCTGAAGATGCTGCTAACATGTTGAAAAGGTCCTCATTTTGTCTCACCCTTGAAGCTTTGAAAGTGTTTAGCAATCTTTATTTTTTATAAATTTTATCAAGGGACTTTTGAGCTTCTTCAGAGAGCTCTCCAATTGGCAAAGACTGATACCAACAAGAATTCACTAAATAGAGCTGCCAAACAGCAAAATTCCAACATTCAATTGGAAGTCGTAACGTAACTAAGCGTAGCTATCACTCGCTCTGAGAGTGCACTTCGGGCTTCTCTCGTGCTTCGTGTGTCATTCGCCAGCCATTTCGCTTCCTAACTTTGCTACAACATTTTTGTTGATAGCACAACCAGCCAGCCATACTATGTGTATGCGCCTCTAGCCTGCGATTTTCTAGCGCGCAGTGGCTTCTTCAATTGCAGTAACCCCATTTTTTTCATTGAATTCCTTATGTGCGCTTATTTTATTGCTTATCGTGTTGCGTCGCCCTAGCACCAGCAAAGCAAATGAGCGAATTAATAAAAACTTACATATATAATATACATGCATGCAGTTTTGGTGGTAGCCAGGCATTGATTTTGGATTTTTGCTAGCCGAAAGGCTAGCTACCATAAGCATGTGTGTGTCCCTGTCTCTATGCATGTCCATATTTCACTGAATGCGTACCATTTGCCAGGCAATTCATTGATATTCCTCAACTAATATGAATTTCGGCAAACGCTAAACAGCCAAATTTTATATTAAATTTGTATTATTTGCCTTCAAAAAAACGCAAGAAAATTCAGAAGAAGAAAAATACTTCCAAGGCAGTTTTGGTGCTCATCGAACATTTGCTGATCAGACGAACAGCAAAATTAACAAGCGTCTAGTATACATACATACTCTTTCATGTTTTCAGCTCTATGACTCTTTCCCAATAATTTTGTCATCGCAACCACCATACAGCTATGCTGCGATGCATACAAATTGCGAAAGTGTTTTCCACACGTCCATTTGCCCAAGGCATTTGACTAAATTCTAAAGCAGAAGCAACGCAAGAAAACGCTCGGCATAGCCAAATTTAACAAGTGCAAAAGAGAAATAAGACAACGGCCACGCTCTGTGTGTGCCCAAGGCTATGCGGAAGCAGAAACAACACGCAAAAAACGAACGAACAGAAGCGACATAGGAAAATGACTTAGACACTAGGTCTAAATTTTTGCTTCGCCCAGCGGTGTTACACACACATTGAAATATTTACATGAATGAATGTATGATAAACAGTGCAGTGCGTGGCCGTTGTCTTATTTCTCTTAAGCGCACATAAGGAATACAAGGAAAAAAATGGGGGTACAGCAATTGAAGAAGCCACTGCGCGCTAGAAAATCGCATGCCAGCCGCGCATACACACAGTATGGCTGGCTGATTTTGCTATCAACAAAAATGTTGTAGCAAAGTTAGGAAGCGAAATGGCTGGCGAATGACACACGAAGCACGAGAGAAGCCCGAAGTGCGCTCTCAGAGCGAGTGGTAGCTACGCTTAGTTACGTTACGACTTCCAATTGAATGTTGGAATTTTGCTGTTTGGCAGCTCTATTTAGTGAATTCTTGTTGCTGATACTCAATTATATTTTTGCCATGAGCCAATATTTTATGAAGCATTTGATTGTTGATTCCTGTGATTCGAGTTACATCCTCATCATATTCAAAAAATCTGCTTGAAGTGTTTCCATCGCTTGAGTGTCCTTATCCGTACTTGGGGCAGTCTACTTTAAGTCCAAAACAACGACAAAGTTTCGTCGGGACCATACTTTGTAAGGTTTGTGTTTGGGGGCGTGGGAATGCTTTTCTTAATTTATTGTATAAACAGGTCAAATAATTGTTGATTGTTCAATGACATGTTTGAAGCGTAATGTAGTACTTGTCTCGCACATTTTCAGTTGTAGACTAATCCAGGGATTATCATGCCTGAAAAATTTACCTTATATTTGTTATATATTTGGGCTTAGGTCAATTTGTGCAATTAGGGTACTACGCACGTCTCAGAATAAGATGCCTACCTGCATGGGATGTTACTACTTGTACACCAGGACAATTTCTATATATGGTGCGTATCAGGTAGTTTATTTGTGTATCCTGTAACTCTACCTGAATTTAAGGACCAGAATTTAACAAAGGGTTCCAGGAAAGCATAACTGAATGAAAAACAAAAATCATGCATCTTTACAATAAGGAACGAAACAATAACGATAAGAATTGGTTTTCATGGTTATGTGTCACAAATGGCCCAGAAATGCATGCAACATATTTTTAACCTATGAATTTTTTTACATTTAAAAAAAGCGGCAAGAACGGGCAGATCAAACTTTTTGCATTAGAAAAAGGAATAATCAAAGAAATAATTTTAAAAATATGGCAGATGTAAAATGTGATAATTTTAATTTTTATTTGCCATCTGAGTTGAAAAATAGTGAAAAAATGGATAGTTGGTAAATTTAAATTTACCTGGCCAACCGCAAAGCAAACATTACAATTTTTTTATTCTTTGTTTTAATCAAAAGATCTATTAATAGAATCAAAAATAATGATAATCCGTTTCTTAGTTTTTGAGTTATTGTATCCCGACAAAATAACATTAAAATAGCGATTTTTATGCAACAAATATCAAATATCAAATATCAATATTTTTTAGAGGTACACACAAAATTTGATTTTTGCCTCGTGACTTGTTCTACGAGCGCCACTGTGCGACGGTCGTGACTAGTATTATCATTAGGATTCCGGAAAGTGACAAACTGATAATCGTTGATGAGTGGTTTGTCATCTTCAAAATCTCCAGCTTGTTTGCGTTATTGATATTTATTTCCTTAAGCATCTGTAATGACAATGCCTCCTCTATCTTGGTGTTCTTTGCCAATAGCTGAAAGAGTTGGTGGGTTCGCTTCTGCGTTAACGGCTTCTTGAGCTTCATATTTATCCTCGTCGATAATTACTGTTGAGCTATCAAATTGTATTAAGAACGTTCCATGTTCCTTTACTTCGTAGTCGATTAACAATAGCGTTCCAGCAACTATTTCTGCATGGTCCGGGATGCGTTGACTATTTATGGTTCTACAGTATGGTTTGCGGTTTTGTAAAAGTTGGGGTTATTCAAGTGTTATTGCTTAAATTTAAAATATTATCTCTATTACAAATTGTTATATCACTATGTGTTTCGCAGTTTTCTATTTGGGCGTATATCGTTCTCATTTATGATATTGCCTTTTTTTACTGGTTTTATAATAAAGGAGAAGCAGGGTTCTTTATTGATTAGAGGTATACTTATCATATAGAGTAGATTTTTGCCGTTAGTGGCTATTTTTATTTTTGTGAATTCTAGTAATTCTTCCACATTTATAAACACACCTTCTTCATTTTCTAATATCTCTTAAGCTTTAGTTTCCGCTGCTTCAGATAATATTATGGAATTAACAGTGTTTGTTGTTGCCCAGTTTAATGCGTGTATCAGATTAGTCAACTCATCTTAAAAAATTTGTAATTTGAATTTGAGAAGCTCTGTTGCTTCATTTTTCAATGTCTTATATTCCTGTGTTGTTCTTATGATGACATTGGTAATTCTGCTTAGGTCGATCATTCTGTCGCTTAAGGCTTTATTGATAGCTACTTGTCTATTGTTGTTTATTAATTGCTCATTGATTTTTTCTATTAAAATTTCATAATCATTTTTATCCGGCGAGCCGGCCAACCACTTCCAAGCTGTCCCTAATGCTTCGATAGACCTAGTCGCCCTTCTAGTAGGCCTTAGTCTACGTGAATCGCTTTTTATTGCTCTTAGTTCGTACTCGAAAAATGGGTACAGCTGGTGTGAAACGCTCACATTTCGTACGGCCTCTTCCAGTTCATACGTGGCGTTTTCATACTCTTCGACATTAAAGACTTGAATAATTTTGAATTCTCTTTTTTGGACTGCAGCTATTCCAGTTTTTATTGGAATTAGCTGTGAGTGCGAATAATCGAGAGCTGTTGCCAACCCATGGCACAGTGACATGAAATATCTTTAAATGGACATTATGTTTTGATATTATTTTTGTGTACAATTTTTCCTGACTGTGTTTTTACTTTCGTATCTTAGTCTACCGAAACTATTTCCTTCTAATACTTTGGTGTTAATTTTGACCCAACCGTTTATCTATTCTAACGTATATTATATCGCCTTTCTTATATTCCTTTATTGCTTTCCTCTTTTGGTTATGAAATGTCAAGTCCTTGTTCTGCTTTTCTTTGATTTTGTCAGTGTTCCGTTCCCTGGCTGTCTTTAGTTCTTGTAGATCTGATATTTGATATGAAAATATAATTCTATTGGTTTTTAGTTTGTTTTGTTTTCTGTTGTACACTTGTACTGCTTTGAAGATTAAGTCTTCGAAGCTTGCAGATTCATCGTCATTCTTGAAACATCTCATGATTTCGGTCATTGTCGAGTGGAATCGCTCTATTTTCCCGTTGCATGTGGAAGCATAAGGGGGGGTCGTATAGACTGTAGCTTTCAACTGATCTTTTAGCAAGAATTTGATCGTTGCGGAGCTCAATGCCTTTGCGTTGTCCATAACAACCGATGGCGGCATTCCGAACGCTAGCATGATCTCTCTGAGAGGAACTTTGAGGTCTTCTGATGCTCTCGATTTTACTATCTTTATTTGTGCTTATTTTGAAAATTTGTCTATTGCGGTGAGAACTATCTTTTTTTTTCGGTGGTATACAAATCTATGTGTATAATTTGGCCAGGGTATGTAGGAACTGGAGTTGTTTTTGGATTTCGCCTTGTTGCGGGTGCCTTTCGTATTTAGATAGCTCACAAGTTTTGCACTGTTTAGCTATTGCAGTGAACTTTTTTTTCATTAATCGGGACTTCCATGACCGGTATCAGATTGTGTGATGGACTCTCGTCACTATGCATTGATGCCGTTGTGGAATTTATTTGCATGTCTGCGGAGTTTCTTGATAGGGCATCAACCACTACGTTTGGTTTATAGTGGAATTCATGATTGAACTCTTCGAGCTAGCTTTGCCACCTCTGGAGTTTACAGTTGTGGTTTTTTTTTTTTTGCTTATGGCAAATATCAATGTTTGATGGTCGGTATAGATAATCACTTTAGAGGTATAGGTATAGAAAGTGATTTAGCTATCTTGGCGTAATCGTAGATAAAACGTCTGTTATAGCTGCTTAGTCCTAAGAAAGATCGCAAGTTTTTCATTAGTTAGTTTTTACGGCGTCGGACGAAATTGTAAAGCCTAAAAAATCGATTTCGGTTTAAAAACTCGCATTTGTCGATTTGAACTTTCATGTTGGCCTTGAAAAGAGTGGAGAATATATTCTCTTGGTTTTCTGCATGTTCCTTTTCCGATTTACTGAAGACTATGATGTCATCTTTTCCCAACGTGGTCTCTTAAGAAGTCGTCTAGGGTCCTTTGGAATATTGATGGGGAGTTCTTTAGACTCGAATTTTCCACCATTTACCGATAATGCGGGTTTCTCTGTGTCTCTTTCCTTGAGTGGAATCTGATGGAATCCACTTTTTAAATCTAGTACCGAAAAATATTTGTTGCCACCAAGCTGTGCTATAATGTCCCCAATATCTGGTGCTGGGTATCTATCCGATATGGTTAACAACCTATATTCTCTCTGTCCTGAAGCGTCTTGTTTTTTTGGCACCATTTACACGGGTGCGTTGTACGGTGACCGTGAAGGTCTTATAATGCCATCTTGTAGCAATTGGTCTATTTGTTTCTCCACTTCTGATTTCAAAGAAACGGGGTATTGATAATGTTGACTGTATATTGGTGTGTCTGAAGTGGTTCTTATTTCTCCTGTTAATGCTGTTGTTTCCGTTAGTTTTGCATCGGGTTCTGCGAATAGCTCCGCATGTGTCTCGGTCATCCGATCCATGATTTCCTTCTGTTGTACCGACATATAGTCGGCCCTACTTTTATATTATTAACTGCTCGAGTAGCTAGTTGCTTGATGTTAATCCTATAGTTCCCATCTATTACTAGAACGTCGTTTCGAACGTCGATTACACCGTTAAGCTGTTTGAGGGTATCATTACCCAATATACCACTGGTAGGCAATCTGCTCCTACTTGTTCTAGGTATTCTAGGCAGGCTTGCTTGGATTCTTCTACCAGCGCATCATGCTGTTGCTCTTCTCTAAGTGGTTCTAGTTCGCCTGTTATTATCTGCGTCTAATATTTTTGGAGTGGTCCTGTTTGACCTTGAGGTGGAGGACGCTTTCCTGCCAAATCGTTATTTTGCATCCTATTCATGTAATTTAGGTTTCTTGATTGAATAGAATGATCTACTTCCATAGGTTCTGGCTTGTTTTCTGGCTTTGAAGCGAATGGCCTGGGAGGCGCAGCATACTGTTGGCCTTGGACAGGCGATTGCTGTTGATAAGCAAATTGTGTATGCATGGGTCTGTTTACTGGCTTGTTTTGAAATTGTCCTGTAATTGGCACTTGATGATGGTAATTAACAGGTCGTGGGCTATAAAAAGTCTGTGTTCGAAATTTCTCCACTGGTTTGTATTCTGCATGGGTATTTGTGCCGCGAATCTCAACACCGTTTGCCTCGGTGGCAAGGGCGGAGGTTGCTATGCTATTCTGTTCACAAATGAATTTCGTTCTTCTTCCTCCCCCCTTAAACGTGGACGTTCTCGGTCGCGATGTAAAAGCGCTGTTGATTTTTAGTGTCCATCGCACCTGTCTCCCTCGTTTCCGCTTAAATTTTGTCTGATGGTTTTTGGGTTATTTTTGGCTCCATAACCATACGACGCACAGTGGCGCCATTTGACTTTTTGCGTTTCAAAATTCATAACTTTTGAACCAAACAAGATAATCGGTCAATTTTAAAAGCATCTGAAAGACAATTAATGAACCTATAAAATGCGCATTTGAAATGAATTCTAAGATTTTTAGGTGCCATTTATTTTTTAAGCTTATTTTAATTTTTTGTAAAATATTCATCACAACCCGTAAAACATGGTTTATCTAAGAGAGTAATTATCTCTGAACTATAAGTATTTTCTAATTCAATTCGTGACTTATCATGCCCCAGCGATGATATAAGTGTATCTGAAAGTGCTGCTAACATGTTGAAGAGGTCCCCATTTTGTCTCACCCTTGAAGCTTTGAAAGTGTTTAGCAATTTTTATTTTTTATAAATTTTATCAAGGGACTTTTGTGCTTCTTCAGAGAGCTCTCCAATCGGCAAAGACTGATACTCAATTATATCCTTGCCATGCGCCAATATTTTATGAAGCATTTGATTGTTGATTCCAGTGATTCGAGTTACATCCCCTACATATTCAAAAAATATCCTTGAAGTGTTTCCATCGCTTGAGTTTCCTTATTCGTACTTTGGGCAGTCTACTTTAAGTCCAAGACAACGCCAAAGCTTCGTCGGGACCATACTTTGTAAGGTTTCTGTTTGGGGGCGTGGGAATGCTTTTCTTAATTCTTTGTATCCGCGTGGGCTGGCAATAGCAACTGATTTTGTAATGTGTGACCTTACTTTTTCAACATCCTTTGTATATCTAATAGACAGCGCTTCCTATAAACTTTCCGAGGATAAATCATTTTTTGAATCAGCAAGTTTCCTCTTTCTTGTAAAATTTGAGCACTCTTCCATGTTTTTAGTTGGCCTTTCTCTTGCTCGGCCGGTTGATGTGCTGGGTTCATCTCCTGTCAATGTATCCAGGATGGAATTATTATTAAGCCAGTCCTGGTGTTTGAAGTTGCATCTCTCAATCATTCTGTTTGCTTGCATCCATCTTGAGTTTACTCTGGAATTACATTTTCACTTCTATGTAGATTGCCGTATAAACTATCAAGTTCATCGAAGGCAGCTTCCAGGAAATTTGTTGGTGTGTCTGACTTCCTAAACAGGTCAAATAATTGTTGATTGTTCAATGACATGTTTGAAGCGTAATGTAGTACTTGTCTCGCACATTTTCAGTCGTAGACTAATCCAGGGATTATGATTGTTTTTCAATATATAGTCTAATCTACTACCTGATAGATACCGTTTGGATCAAGGGTTAAAGAAAAGAGTTAGCCTTCATGCCTAAAAGATTTACCTTGTATTTGTTAAATATTTGGGCTTAGGTCAATTTGTGCAATTAGGGTACTACGCACGTGTCCGAATAAGATGCCTACCTGCATGGGATGTTACTACTTGTACACCAGGGAAATTTCTATGTATGGTGCGTATCAGGTAGTTTATTTGTGTATCCTGTAACTGTACCTGAGTTTAGGGACCAGAATTTAACAAAGGGTTCCAGGAAAGCATAACTGAATGAAAAACAAAAATCATGCACGATAAGAATTGGTTTTCATGGTTATGTGTCATAAATGGCCAAGAAATGCATGCAACATATTTTTAACCTATGAGTTTTTTTAATTTTTTTACCATTTAAAAAAAGGGGCAAGAACGGGCAGATCAAACTTTTTGCATTAGAAAAAGGAATAATCAAAGAAATAATTTTGAAAATATGGCAGATGTAAAATGTGATCATTTTTATTTTTATATTCCATCTAAGTTGAAAAAAGTGAAAAATGGATAGTTGGTAAATTTAAATTTACCTGGCCAACCGCAAAGCAAACATTACAATTTTTTAAATTCTTTTATACCCTTAACCCATAAAATGGGTAAATAAGGGTATAATGGTTTTGTGCAAAAGTATGTAACAGGCAGAAGGAAGCATCTCCGACCCCATAAAGTATATATATTCTTGATCAGCATCAACAGCCGAGACGATATAGCCATGTCCGTCTGTCCGTCTGTCTGTCCGTCTGTCCGTCTGACCGTCTGTCCGTCTGTCCGTCTGTATGAACGCGTGGATCTCAGAGACTACAAGAGCTAGAGACTTCTGATTTTGTATTAAGTTCTCCTATACCA
>JARNME010000404.1:54943747-55125342 GCA_030179655.1 Scaptomyza flava
TGAGCAGAACAATTTTGCTTCAAATTATCGATAACTATTCTGGTTTCCGATATACACATAGTATCGATAACAATAAAATATCGAATTTGAAAAATCTAAAAGTGAGGGTTCAAGTAATGGATAATGATAGAACTTTTCTGAAAATTTCGTCCAAATCGGTTGAGAAACACCGGAGATATTGAACTTAATCGATGGAAGCTAAGCCAGTATACCAAAGTCTTATATAAATTAAATATATTTATTGCAACTGGGTTCAGGGTATCTTCTAGTCGGGCTCTCCCGACTAGAGCCTTCTTACTTATTTTAATAAAAAGATATATTAATAGAATCAAAAATAATGATGATCCGTTTCTTAGTTTTTGAGTTATTGTATCCCGACAAAATAACATTTGTACCTGTAAAAGGTGTGTATGTATTGTTAGCATCCAGTACAAACTGACTGCTTAATTGTTGTCGCAACTGGCACTTGTAACCAGGTGGACTGCGGAGAATAATGAATGTATCTTTGTAGGTTGTACTAAGAACACTGATTTTATTAACGAAAAGTAACAATATATATAGGAAAGAATAGCTTAGTTTTACAGTTTTGTGGTGTCAATTAAAATTAGGTTATTGTGTACTCAGCAGTTGCTTGCAATGCAGAATAGCATATTTAGCGACTACCGGGTTGGCTGACCGCTACTGTTGCGACATATTGCATGCATTGAGCAGTCAGCGATATTCTGTGTGTTCAGCATAATTTGGTGTTGCTTAAAGTTTTATTGGGTTAATAAATGTAGCGCATTGTGTATTGTCTTGACCTAGTTTTACATATGTTAATAATTTGTGTGTCATTCTTACATAGCTATGTGCAGTTATTTGATATCTTATAATATAAATATGTGCTAACCCTTTTATGACTTAACATTCTCCCGGCCATTCATTCTTCAACCATCCTCTAAATCCAGTGTAAATCGTCTTGGGGATGCTGAAGGTTCGGACGGGTTGACTTCTTCGTTCCTAGTGGCTGTGGGTGGACAAGTCCATCGTCGTTGCGTCCGCATTGCATATGCACATAGTATTATGACAGATATCACTAGTGCAATGTAAGCGGCTATGTGATGATGTTGGAACGAGCTAATTTGGTTGGGCAGCTTGTATTTGACTCGTGACAGTGCCAAAGGTATTGATGCTAATGTCTGTGTTGCGTGCAGTACAGCCAGGTGATAGCGACAGTAGTCCACTGTTTTGTAGTTGGATAGTTGACGGTGTTCCGTTGCAAACTGCTTGAAGTTCCACTTTCGAATGTGTTGCGAAGATCCAGTTGTTCTGCTGTTGTGTTCTTTCCCATACCATTTTGGTTGTTCGGTAAGTTACGTGACACGTCGTTGGTGTCTTGTTGGTAAACAGTTGAAACTCACATCGGTTGTTTACATCAAACACAGCTTGATGATCAAAGCATATGTATTTTTCGATGTGTATTGTACGGCAGCGGTGTAGATCATCTTGTGTAAGTCCCATGAATTGATCTCTGTGGTTGTTGACACCTATAATAGGTGTTTTTAGCTCGAACAATCTCCAACTAGTTGTGTTCCACACTGGAATTGGCACCATATTAAATAGCTCGAGTATCGATGTTGACACTAGAGGTAATAGTACTCTGAATATCACATGAGTGTCGGTGGCTGTGCCTTCTGCTCGCATAATTCTGTATAGTTGAATTACATTAGATAGACCATTTGATCTGGTGGCAAATGATCCCGTATTTGATCCAACTGATCCCTTAATTGTTTAGGGGAGATCAACATTGGGCTTATTGTATGGTGGTGAACTCCAGTTAGTACGTCCACTATTTCGGATTGCATGCGCTGAAGAGATGCTGCTAGCAATGTCAATTGAGTTGTCAATGCCACGTAGTTTTCCGTATGACGTGCGCCAGTGTACTTTCCTCTGCTTTGGCTAATGGCGGCTTCTTGTTGTTCAAGTAGTTTTAGACGTTTGTCCGATGTTGTCCTTGTTTTCTTGACAACGTTAATGGTTGAGTCAAGTACTGAGGTTTGGTTTCTCAGCAGTGTCAGTAGAAATTCCTCGTTCTTTTGCACCTTCTCTATGACCTTAGTCATTTTATTGGCATAGTCTGAGTCTAAGACTCCAAGCAGACTGTTCGCAATATTACCCACTGCATCAAACGGGGAGCGGCGTTTCCGAGTATGTTGCAGTGTCGATAGTGCTGTGCTATTGCGTCACATGTGTGATTATTGTTTAATTCTGGCCATATGTACTGGAACTCCTTGATGCCTGAATTAAACGTGTTCATGTCTCTCCAGTATGGATCCAATTCGTAGTAAATAACTATGGTCCAGTCGGATATAGCTCTCATCGCTGTACCAATTTTTTCATAATATACTCCTGGTTTCGTGTCGAACCTTGTCACCGATACTGAACAGTGCCTACTGAGAACAGAGTGCCTAACAATAATCCTTCAATTGGTTCCAATGCTTACCCACTAATGTTATTTAACTCTCCTGCTAAAAATCCTATCAACAACCTAACCACTTTATCTTCCGAACCTTTGCATGAGCCCTCTGGTTCAGCAGCTCGTGTGCCTATTAATCCTAATATAGGTACAACTGGGGCTCACAAGCCTCTGGTTGTTGTTCCACTCAACAAATTTGTTTTTGTTTCTAGGCTGGCATCCGATACGTCATCGGATGATGTTGCAGCATATGTAAAGAGTCAAATTGATTCCCCACTTATTGTTGTTGAAAAGTTTAAATTTTAACATGCCAGAAGTATTCTTCTTTCAAGTTTGGTGTACCGCCTGAACTTTTCTCGACAATTTGCTCTGAAAAGTTTTGGCCGCCGCAACTTGTAGTTAAGGAGTATACGAATAGGCGAATTAATAGCAATAATGGTATAAGGATTAATAGTACACCGCCTGCTAGCCAACCTGTTGCCTCCACCTCGGCGGCAAAAAACTAACAGAACAACTTAGTTTGGCCTATCAAAACGTTAGAGGCCTTAACACTAAACTTTCTAAATTATGTTAACAGCTTATCATTTGATTCACATATAGTAGCACTCACGGAAACCTGGTTAAAACCTGATATATCTGATTATTCCATTTTTCCTTCTAAATATAACTTGTACAGATGCGATCGCACTTCCCGCAAAAGGGGTGGTGTTCTCATTGCTGTTGACTCCTGTATTTCCTCTGAACAGATTCATTCTCATGCTCTTCCGGACATAGAGTTTTATGTGTTAAAATATTACTAAACGGCCGTTCACTTTATATTACTTGCTCTTATATTCCTCCTCAATCTGATATTAACATTTACTCGTCCCATCTGAGTGCCCTGCAACTTGTTTCGTAATTTTTGACAGATATGGATAACCTGATAGTGGTTGGTGATTTTAATCTGCCACATGTTGTATGGTCTGTGAATGACACATCTTCGGCGGTATTACCAGTCACTTCTGATGATTTTATCGATGGCCTACTGGAGTTAGGCCTATCGCAAGTTAACAGGGTGCATAACTGTAGTGGTAGAATGTTGGACTTAATATTTGTTTCGGACTCCGATTGCAGTAATGCTAGTAGAATACCCCCTCTAGTGCTTCCGGAAGATACCTACCATCAAACCTTAGAATTATCCATCGAAATTCTTAACCCTATTTTAGTATCTAAAAATAATTTAAAAACCCGTTGCTTTCGTAAAACTAACTTTACTAAATTAAATTATCTTCTTCAACATACTAATTGGTCGCGCCTTTATTCTTGTAGTGATATAGAAACTGCTATAGCCATATTTTATAGGACCTTGAATTCGCTTTTGGATATTTGTGTTCCCTTCACTTGTTCTTCAAGTGACAATAAACCACCTTGGTTTACGAGAGAACTATCGAAGTTGAAAAACGCAAAGACAAGATCATATAAAAAATTTAAAAAATCGGGAACTACTTTAGATTTATTTTCGTATTTAGTAGCAAAATCTAGTTTTATTTCCGTTAACACATCTTGCTATAATAATTATCTTAATCGTTGTAGACTAAACTTTTCACGTGACCCTAAACAGTTTTATAAATTAGTTAACTCTAAACGTAAGACTTCTTGCTTGCCATCCTCA
The DNA here is from genome assembly GCA_030179655.1 of Scaptomyza flava. Classification (NCBI taxonomy): domain Eukaryota; kingdom Metazoa; phylum Arthropoda; class Insecta; order Diptera; family Drosophilidae; genus Scaptomyza; species Scaptomyza flava. The sequence goes on from JARNME010000404.1 coordinate 54,947,854, forward strand.
GTATACCTAGATGATACAAAAGCAAGTTCTGATCAGGCAGTAGCCGATCTATTTGCTGAGTATTTTCAATCAGTATACTCATCGAATATGTATAGTAGTAGTAATTCCTATCCTTTTCAAGTTCAAACGTCAAATTGCATATATGTCCCAGTAGTTACTGAGTCTATGCTCCTGAGTGAATTTAACTCTATTAAACCTGGCTACTTGCCTGGTCCTGATGGAGTGCCAGGTTGTATTCTTAGATACTGCGCGGATTCTCTTTGTGCGCCATTAAATAAATTATTTAACTTGTCTGTTGATTCAAACGTGTTCCCTGATATATGGAAGGAATCCTTTATAATTCCACTCCATAAAAATTCTTCAAAATCAAACGTTAAAAATTATAGGGGCATATCCAAGTTGTCTGCCATACCAAAAGTCTTTGAAAAAATTATATGTTCTCAACTGCAACACGGATGTAGTTCGATTATATCGCCTTATCAACACGGTTTTGTTAGGCGTAGATCTACTACCACTAACCTTCTTGAATTCACTTCGCTTGTTGTCAAAGGGTTCCAGGAAAAAATGCAAACTGACGTTGTTTACACCGATTTTAGTAAGGCATTTGATTCTGTAAATCATTCTCTGTTGCTTCATAAATTAAATATTATTGGATTTCCATCAAAACTATTGTTGTGGCTTTCGGAGTACTTGTGTGGTCGAACACAAAAAGTAGTTTTCAAATCGTCGGTATCTAAACCTATTTTTGTTACCTCTGGTGTACCGCAGGGTAGTCACCTTGGACCTTTGCTATTTAATTTGTTTATTAACGATCTTCCAGCAGTTATTACTAACTCTTTTGTGTATATGTTTGCTGATGATGTAAAGCTATGTTTCACCTATAATGACGCTTCCCTGTGTAATTTTCTACAGTCGGATTTGGGTGCGTTGTCAGTCTGGTGCCGTACTAACTTACTAAATTTAAATTGTTCAAAATGTAAAGTCATGTCTTTTTGTAGAAGTACCCCCCAAACTGCTCACTATTTGCTTGATGGTTCACCACTTGACCGCGTGTTTGAAATCAAAGATTTTGGCATTATTCTTGATCCTAAATTAAAGTTTGACGCTCATATTTCGTATATGGTCAAAAAGGCCATTAATGTCCTTGGCTTCATCAAGCGGTGGTCGAAAGAGTTTAATGATCCGTACACCACTAAAACGCTTTATACATCCTTAGTACGTCCTATTCTGGAGTATGGATCTTGTGTGTGGTCCCCACAATACTCGATTCACCAGGGCAGAATTGAATCTGTGCAGAAGAAATTTCTTCTATTTGCCCTTAGAAGTTTTAACTGGGTTGCTGGAGTTGACTTACCCCCGTATTCAAGTAGACTCCTTTTGATAAATCTTCCCTCCTTGTTAAACCGTAGAACTATGCATGGAGTATTATTTATTACTAACCTACTTAATGGTGAAATCGACTCATCAGTTCTTTTGAGTCGAATTAAATTTAATGTCCCGGTTAGATCTTCACGTAACTTTTTACCCCTTAGCCTTGATCGTTGCTTCAGCAACTATTTAACTCATGAACCATTTCGTGTTTTATGTTCTGACTATAACAAACTTTATTCTCTTGTCTCCTTGGAGGCCTCAACTCCAGTAATAAAAAGATCGATCCTTTTTGCTTTATCTAATCGTAACCACTAACTACTAATCTAACGCTGGTCTGATTGGGTTTTTCCCAATCCTCGCAACAAATGTTGGACTGCTCAATTTTTTATTGAATTTCCCAGAGCTTTAACGTTAACTTCTAATTATTTTTTCAGATTTATATATTATTCTACATTTTACTTAATTTAATTATTTTAATTATTTTTAATTTAAATTAAATTTTGATTCATTTTAATGTCAGCTGCTCTTAGCTGACTATAAATAAATAAATAAATAAATAAAATGGTAGTTGAACGATGAATCTGCCGTCCACCGCCACTTGTAAATGTTCTAAGAAGTGCCTTTCACAATGCGCTTCAATTGTTGTTCGGTGTTTATCTGTTGTATCCAAGCTATCTAATGTCCAGAATCGTTCCATTAATGCATTTGTTTCCTCACTTGTTGCAACTGCGCAGATGGCTGACGACTTACTTGCAGCATTTACCTTTCCAGCAATGATCCACCCGAACTCGGTTTTTTGCATCGTTGGACCAGACTGGAACATTTTGTGTTGTTGTGGGAGCAATATTGAAAAACAGTGCTCTGCTCCAATCAACATGTCGATTTTGCCTGGTCTGTTGAAGTTTGGATCCGCCAGTGGTAACTTGCTCGGCATGCCCCAATCGGCCGTGTTGATCGACTGGGCAGGTTGATCCGAAATTATATGCGGTAATACGAATGCTTCCAATCGCATCGTAAAATTGCTGTGTAGTGATTTAACTAGGATATTCACTCGAGCCTTGCTGACTCTTGGCTGTCCTCCGATGCCATCAATCCGGAGTGTTGTGTCATGACGCTTAAGTCCCAACATTGTCACAAGTCTTTCGGAAACAACGTTGATTTGTGATCCAGAGTCCAGTAGAGCCTTGAATGATGCTTGTTGTCCGTTAGTTGCTTGAACAGCTACCTTTGCTGTTGCAAGTAAGTTATAGTTGGGGTTGTTTGCGGATGCCACAACTTGTGATAATGGCTCTGCTGCTGCTGATGTGACAACATTTTCCAAATGCACTAGAGTGTGGTGCTTTTTGTTGCACTTAAAACAGCTGAAATTGCTTGTGCATGCCTTTTTTTATGGTCATTTTTTAAGCAGTTGACGCATATTCTTTGTCTTTGCACCCAATTTAAGCGCTCGCTGACAGATTTTGCGCGAAATTCGTCACATTTAGGTAAATAATGACTTGTCTTTTTACAGGAAAGACATCCCTTTTGTGCACCTGAAGATGTTGCACATGTCGCGTTCTTTGACTCCTTTTTAAAGATTCCAGGTGCCTTTTTTCCAGTAGCCATGACTCGAACTCGCTGTTCGAGGAACTGGAGCATGGTGTCCAGTGGCTAGATTTCCTTTGTGTTACCCAATGATTGTTCTAATAGGGTTTTGTTTGTGCCATCCAGTTTGTTCCTTAGGATGGCAATAATGATTGGATCCCATGTTGAGATGTCAATCCCGAGTCCTTTCAACGTAGCTAATGACTCAACTGTTGTGATGTGCAGTTCTTTTAAAGACTTCACATCGTCGCTGCAGGTTTGTTGCAGCAAAAGACGATTCAATATCCTAGAAGCAATATCTCTAGGATTATTGTACGCATCAACTAAGATTTCCCATGCGAAGAGGTAATTTTCCTCCTTGAGATCAATGTGACGGATTAGTCTTTCCGCCTCTACGCTGGTCTTGAGGTACCACATTTTACGTATGGTTGGCATTCTAGTTTCATGTATCATACATGAGAACATATCAAAGAACTGAGACCACTTGAGTATATCACCATCAAATTTTGGAATGGAGATGCGTGGCAAGTTAATGTTATCGGACACCGTACTATTTGACTTGTCTGTCAGTACGTTCCTAACCTCAGCTTCTGCTTTGAGATAGTCAGTGGAGTCATAGCCTGCTTCCTCCGGGTCCTCAAGCTCCTCGTATATTTGGAAGTGGACCTCTTGAAGTTTTGCCCATAATGAGTTTACAATTTCTGCATTAAGGGGCTTGTGTTGAATGGCGCGATTTAATGACTCAATCATCGCCTTTTGCCGACGGCACAATGCAACTAGCTTGGCATTTGTGTTTGCTTTGGCATCAACAATTCCTGCAGCAATGGCGGTCCTTGGCTCCGTCCTATTGCTGCTAGACTGATCTGCAATATCAGCTTGTTCTTTTAAGTAAGTTCTGGTTTTTTGAACCAAATCGTGAACCTCTTCGGAGAACTTGTGGTATGGGTGAGACTCCTCTTACTTAGAGTTTTTGATCAAAACATTTTTGTTCTTGAAAATAGTCCACTTTTCTTCAAGGATTTTTGCCTTGGCTTGGTAGTAGCCAGGTTTTGCCTTCCGCTCTGCTGGGTCCTTTATTGTGTTCTTTATAAGCCTTGATACCTCCTGGCTTATTTCTTCCTGCGCATCTAGGACATCTTCCAATACGAGTGATTTCTCTGTGCTCATTTTGTCGCCTTGTTGACAATGACTAAGCTACCAGAATCACGGTTGTTAGTTGTTGTATATAGCTCTTTGATTACCAAAGAAGAAGACAGGATCCTTGCTAGGAGTCCTGTGTCGGGGTCACCAAAATGTACCTGTAAAAGGTGTGTATGTATTGTTAGCATCCAGTACAAACTGACTGCTTAATTGTTGTCGCAACTGGCACTTGTAACCAGGTGGACTGTGGAGAATAATGAATGTATCTTTGTAGGTTGTACTAAGAACACTGATTTTATTAACGAAAAGTAACAATATTCATAGGAACTAATAGCTTAGTTTTACAGTTTTGTGGTGTCACTTAGAATAAGGTTATTGTGTACTCAGCAGTTGCTTGCAATGCAGAATATTTAGCAACTACCGGGTTGGCTGACCGCTACTGTTGCGACATATTTTATGCATGCATAAAGTGTTTATGGGTTAATAAATGTAGCGTATTGTGTATGAACTTGACCTAGTTTTACATGTGTTAATAATTTGTGTGTCATTTTTACATAGCTATGTGCAATTATTTGATATCTTATAATATAAATATGTGCTAACCTGTTTATGACTTAACATTCTTCCGGCCATTCATTCTTCAACCATCCTCTAAATCCAGTGTAAATCGTCTTGGGGATGCTGAAGGTTCGGACGGGTTGACTGCCTCGTTCCTAGTGGCTGTGGGTGGACAAGTCCTTCGTCGTTGCGTCCTCATTGCATACGCACATAGTATTATGACAGATATCACTAGTGCAGCGTAAGCGGCTATGTGATGATGTTGGACCGAGCTAATTTGGTTGGGCAGCTCTTCTTTGTTGAGTGTTGCCAATTTTACCTGTAGGTCATCTAGATCCTTGTCGTCTTGTGCGTTGTAATCCGAGATGTTGAGAGTTGTCTCTGGTACCTTTGTTATGTTTGGTTGGCTAATGTCACCAAAGCGGACGTAGCCTTGTATTTGAGTCGTGACAGTGCCAAAGGTATTGATGCTAATGTCTGCGTTGCGTGCAGTACAGCCAGGTGATAGCGACAGTAGTCCACTGTTTTGTAGTTGGATAGTTGACGGTGTTCCATTGCAAACTGCTTGAAGTTCCACTTTCGAATGTGTTGCGAAGATCCAGTTGTTCTGCTGTTGTGTTTTTTCCCATACCATTTTGGTTGTTCTGTAAATTACGTGACACGTCGTTGGTGTCTTGTTTGTAAATAGTTGAAACTCACATCGGTTGTTTACATCAAACACAGCTTGATGATCAAAGCATATGTATTTTTCGCTGTGTATTGTACGGCAGCGTTGTAGATCATCTTGTGTAAGTTCCATGTGTGGTTGTTTACACCTATAATAGGTGTTTTTAGCTCGAACAATCTCCAACTAGCTGTGTTCCATACTGGAATTGGCACCATATTAAATAGCTCGAGTATCGATGTTGACATTGGGGGTAATAGTACTCTGAATATCACATGAGTGTCGGTGGCTGTGCCTTCTGCTCGCATAATTCTGTATAGTTGAATTACATTAGATAGACCATTTGATCTGGTGGCAAATGATCCCGTATTTGATCCAACTGATCCCTTAATTGTTTAGGGGAGATCAACATTGGGCTTATTGTATGGTGGTGAACTCCAGTTAGTACGTCCACTATTTCGGATTGCATGCGCTGAAGAGATGCTGCTAGCAATGTCAATTGAGTTGTCAATGCCACGTAGTTTTCCGTATGACGTGCGCCAGTGTACTTTCCTCTGCTTTGGCTAATGGCGGCTTCTTGTTGTTCAAGTAGTTTTAGACGTTTGTCCGATGTTGTCCTTGTTTTCTTGACAACGTTAATGGTTGAGTCAAGTACTGAGGCTTGGTTTCTCAGCAGTGTCAGTAGAAATTCCTTGTTCTTTTGCACCTTCTCTATGATTCATTTTATTGCCATAGTCTGAGTCTAAGACTCCAAACAGACAATAATACCCACTGCATCAAATGGGGAGCGGCGTTTCCAAGTATGTTGCATGAGACCGTTTGCCATTTGTAATTCATCATACAAGTGTCGATAGTGCTGTGATATTGCGTCATATGTGTGGTTGTTGTTTAATTCTGGGCATATGTACTGGAACTCCTTGATGCCTGAATTAAACGTGTTCATGTCTCTCCAGTATGGATCCAATTCATAGTAAATAACTATGGTCCAGTCGGATATAGCTCTCATCGTTGTACCAATTTTTTCATAGTATACTCCTGGTTTCGTGTCGAACCTTGTCACCGATACTGACTGTGTAAGTACCAGAGGTAGCATTAGAAGCAGAATTAGCAAGGAGGAAGTTATAGTTGGTGTCACAGACCATCTCCGTTGAGCTGCCGGCGTATCCTTATTGTCCATATCCTCTTCTTCCATAATAGGTCGTTCGGAAAGATCAGCGCCAGCCTGTTGATGGCGCACTTGTAAATGCCTGACGCAGTCTTTACGTCAACCACTCGTGCATGGTTATCCATTCCTGGATATGTCTTTATAATGCGTCCCATAGGCCAGCTCATCACCGGAATGTTGTCTTCCTTGATAAGGATCAGCATGCCTTCCTTGATATTGGGAATAACGGTTTTCCACTTGTGCCTGGCTTGTAACTCTTGCAAGTATTCCTCTGACCATTGCTTCCAGTATCCTTGCTTGATTCTGGATTCTAATTCTCAACGTTTCAGTAGGGATTTCTCTTCGCGATCGGCGTTGACATCGGGTGGAGCCGTTAGTGTTTCACCAATCAGGAAATGCTGGGGTGAGAGCTGTGGTGTCCGTAGGATCATTTGACATCGGGGTTATTGGGCGTGAATTCAAGATAGCTTCGATTTCGACGATCACCGTGTTAAGTTCCTCAAATGTAAGGGTCGCCGTGTTAGTTATCGTTACCAACAGTCACTTTGCCAACTTGACTGCAGCTTCCCATAGGCCTCCAAAGGATGGCGCTCGTGGCGGGAAGAATTTGAAGGCAATTTGTTTCTTGTTGCAGTGATTAATGATCTCTGCTTGTGCCTTCTACCCAAAAATAGTTGATTCCAGCTCCTTCAGCTGGTTGTTTGCTCCGGCGATGTTGGTTGCATTGTCACATTGAATTGTTTGACATTTGCCACGGCGGCTTAAGAAGCGTCGCAACGCTCCCAAAAAGGCGTTTGTGGTCAGGTCGCTTACCAGTTCAAGGTGAACCGCCTTTGTAGAGAAACAGCAGAATACGGCTATGTATGCCTTGTCTGGTCCTTTTTCCTCGAAGTTTGTGGTGAATCCAGTATGGCCCGCAGTAATCTACGCCTGTTGTAAGAAATGGGCGTATTGGTGTTACTCGATCGGCTGGCAAATTACCCATAATTTGGTTCATTAACTTGGGCCTTGCCTTGTTGCATGTCACGCAGTTGTGAATAATATTCCTTCACATTGTTTTGTCGTTGAGCATCCAATGCATTTGATTGTTGATTCCAGTGATTCGAGTTACATCCTCATCATATTCAAAAAATCTGCTTGAAGTGTTTCCATCGCTTGAGTGTCCTTATCCGTACTTGGGGCAGTCTACTTTAAGTCCAAAACAACGCCAAAGCTTCGTCGGGACCATACTTTGTAAGGTTTGTGTTTGGGGGCGTGGGAATGCTTTTTTTAATTCTTTGTATCCGCGGTGGGCTGGCAATAGCAAATGATTTTGTAATGTGTGACCTTACTTTTTCAACATCATTTGTATATCTTATAGACAGCGCTTCCTATAAACGTTCCGTGGATAAATCATTTTTTGAATCAGCAAGTTTCCTCTTTCTTGTAAAATTTGAGCACTCTTCCATGTTTTTAGTTGGCCTTTCTCTTGCTCGGCCGATTGATGTGCTGGGTTCATCTCCTGTCAATGTATCCAGGATGGAATCATTATTAAGGCAGTTCTGGTGTTTGAAGTTGCATCTCTCAATCATTCTGTTTGCTTGCATCCATCTTGAGTTTACTCTGGCATAAGTCAAGGCAAGTCTTTGTTTTACATTTTCACTGCTCTGTAGATTGCCGTATAAACTATCAAGTTCTTCGAAGGCAGCTTCCAGGAAATTTGTTGGTGTGTCTGACTTCCTAAACAGGTCAAATAATTGTTGATTGTTCAATGACATGTTTGAAGCGTAATGTAGTACTTGTCTCGCAAATTTTCAGTCGTAGACTAATCCAGGGATTATGATTGTTTTTCAATATATAGTCTAATCTACTACCTGATAGATACCGTTTGGATCAAGGGTTCAAGAAAAGAGTTAGCCTTCATGCCTGAAAAACTTACCTAATATTTGTTATATATTTGGGCTTAGGTCAATTTGTGCAATTAGGGTACTACGCACGTGTCCGAATAAGATGCCTACCTGCATGGGATGTTACTACTTGTACACCAGGGCAATTTCTATGTATGGTGCGTATCAGGTAGTTTATTTGTGTATCCTGTAACTCTACCTGAATTTAAGGACCAGAATTTAACAAAGGGTTCCAGGAAAGCATAACTGAATGAAAAACAAAAATCATGCATCTTTACAATAAGGAACGAAACAATAACGATAAGAATTGGTTTTCATGGTTATGTGTCACAAATGGCCAAGAAATGCATGCAAAATATTTTTAACCTATGAATTTTTTTTCATTTTTTTTACATTTAAAAAAAGGGGCAAGAACGGGCAGATCAAACTTTTTGCATTAGAAAAAGGAATAATCAAAGAAATAATTTTGAAAATATGGCAGATGTAAAATGTGATAATTTTAATTTTTATTTTCCATCTAAGTTGAAAAATAGTGAAAAAATGGATAGTTGGTAAATTTAAATTTACCTGGCCAACCGCAAATCAAACATTACAATATTTTTTTATTCTTTTTTTTAATAAAAATATCTATTAATGATGATCCGTTTCTTAGTTATTGAGTTATTTTATCCCGACAAAATAACATTAAAATTGCGATTTTTATGCAACAAATATCAAATATCATATATCAATATTTTTTAGAGGTACACACAAAATTCTATTTTTGCCTCTTGACCTGTTCTACGAGCGCCACTGTGCGACGGTCGTGACTAGTATTACCATTAGAATTCCGGAAAGTGACAAACTGATAATCGTTGATGAGTGGTTTGTCATCTTCAAAATCTCCAGCTTGTTTGCGTTATTGATATTTATTTCCTTAAGCATCTGTAATGACAATGCCTCCTCTATCTTGGTGTTCTTTGCCAATAGCTGAAAGAGTTGGGGGGTTCGCTTCTGCGTAAACGGCTTCTTGAGCTTCATATTTATCCTCGTCGATAATTACTGTTGAGCTATCAAATTGTATTAAGAACGTTCCATGTTCCTTTACTTCGTAGTCGATTAACAATAGCGTTCCAGCAACTATTTCTTCATGGCCCGGGATGCGTTGACTATTTATGGTTCTACAGTATGGTTTGCGGTTTTGTAAAAGTTGGGGTTATACAAGTTTTATTGCTTAAATTTAAAATATTATCTCTATTACAAATTGTCTTATCACTATGTGTTTCGCAGTTTTCTATTTGGGCGTATATCGTTCTCATTTATGATATTGCCTTTTTTACTGGTTTTATAATAAAGGAGAAGCAGGGTTCTTTATTGATAAGAGGTATACCTATCATGTATAGTAGATTTTTGCCGTAAGTGGCTATTTTTATTTTTGTGAATTCTAGTAATTCTTCCACATTTATAAACACACCTTCTTCATTTTCTAATATCTCTTAAGCTTTAGTTTCCGCTGCTTCAGATAATAATATGGAATTAACAGTGTTTGTTGTTGCCCAGTTTAATGCGTGTATTAGATTAGTCAACTCATCTTTAAAAATTTGTAATTTGAATTTGAGAAGGTCTGTTGCTTCATTTTTCAATGTCTTATTTTCCTGTGTTGTTTATACCCTTCACAGGGTATATTGACTTTGTCATGAATCTGTAACGCCTTAGAGGAATGATGGGAGACCCCATAAACTATATATCAAAATGATCAGGACGAGCTCAGGAATTGATTTCCGTCTGTCCGTCCGTCTGTCTGTTTTAAAACGATTTCCGGCCAAACTGCTGAACCGATCTTGATGAAACTTTCACAGATTGCTAAGATCATGTCTGGTTTGTTCAGTATGAAATTTCTACGATTTGTTGTCTCTAGAGTAAAAATAGGAGCGGAAAATTACCAACAACTGCACAGAAACATAAGAGGGGGGAGTATTGATTTGGCTGTGTGAAGGGTATCTTAGTCTTGGCATAGCCAAAATTAACTATGCGCAACTATGTTTTTATAATGATATTGGTAATTCTGCTTAGGTCGATCTTTCTGTCGCTTAAGGCTTTATTGATAGCTACTTGTCTATTGTTGTTTATTAATTGCTCATTGATTTTTGCTATTAAAATTTCATGATCATTTTTGTCCGGCGAGCCGGCCAACCACTTCCAAGCTGTCCCTAATGCTTCGATAGACCTAGTCGCCCTTCTAGTAGGCCTTAGTCTACGTGAATCGCTTTTTATTGCTCTTAGTTTGTACTCGAAAAATGGGTACAGCTGGTGTGAAACGCCCGCATTACGTACGGCCTTTTCCAGTTCATACGTGGCGTTTTCATACTCTTCGACATTAAAGACTTGAATAATTTTGAATTCTCCATTTTGGACTGCAGCTATTCCAGTTTTTATTGGAATTAGCTGTGAGTGCGAATAATCGAGAACTTTTGCCAACCCATGGCACAGTGATATGAAATACCTGTAAATGGACATTATGTTTTGATATTATTTTTGTGTACAATTTTTTCTGACTGTGTTTTTACTTTCGTATTTTGGTCTACCGAAACTATTTCCTTCTAATACTTTGGTGTTAATTTGGAACCCAACCGTTTATCTATAACGTATATTATATCGCCTTTCTTATATTCCTTTATTGCTTTCCTCTTTTGGTTATGAAAGGTCTAGTCCTTGTTTTGCTTTTCTTTGATTTTGTCAGTGTTCCGTTCCCTGGCTGTCTTTAGTTCTTGTAGATCTGATATTTGATATGAAAATATAATTCTATTGGTTTTTAGTTTGTTTTGTTTTCTGTTTTACACTAGCACTGCATTGAAAATTATGTCTTCGAAGCTTGCAGTTTCATCGTCATTCTTGAAACATCTCATGATTTCGGTCATAGTCGAGTGGAATCGCTCTATTTGCCCGTTGCTTGTATAAGCATAAGCATATAGACTGTAGCTTTCAACTGATCTTTTAGCAAGAATTTGATCGTTGAGGAGCTCAATGCCTTTGCGTTGTCCACAACAACCCATTGCGGCATTCCAAACGCTATCATGATCTCTCTGAGAAGAACTTTGAGGTCTTCTGATGCTTTCGATTTTACTATCTTTATTTGTGCTTATTTTGAAAATTTGTCTATTGCGGTGAGAACTATCTTTTTTTTCGGTGGTATACAAATCTATGTGTATAATTTGGCCAGGGTATGTAGGAACTGGGGTTTTTTGGATTTCGCCTTGTTGCGGGTGCTTTTCGTATTTAGATAGCTTACAAGTTTCGCACTGTTTAGCTATTGCAGTGACCGTTTTTATCAAGCCGGGAAAAAATAAATTATTTAATATTTGGGTTTTACTTTCTACTTGATTTCTGTGTGCTCTAGTATGTTCTTTTGCGATTATCTCATTTTGCTCCCCTTCTAACGGTACGTCCGTTACTTGTTTTTGTGTATACCTAACTTTGTAGTTATTGAAGTGAGTGGGAAATATATTTTGTACTTTTCCCTTTATACTCACGGAGGTGAGTAATCCGTTAATTAATTTCGGATCTAATCTTTCTTTAAGTATTTTTATTAAATCGGACTCTTCATAGCTCTTCCTTTTAACGATATGTCTTTGGTATTGTGGGAAGGGTTTTCGAATTTATTTGATTCTTCTTCGGACATTAATGAAGAACTTGGTACCTGAAATTATTAATCGGGACTTCCATGACCGGTATCAGATTGTGTGATGGACTCTCGTCACTATGCATTGATGCCGTTGTGGAATTTATTTGCATGTCTGCGGAGTTTCTTGATAGGGCATCAACCACTACGTTTGATGTGCCTGGTTTATAGTGGATTTCATGATTGAACACTTCGAGCTAACTTTGCCACCTCTTGAGTTTACCGTTGTGGTTTTTTTGCTTAGGGCAAATGTCAATGGTTGATGGTCGGTATAGATAATCACTTTAGAGGTACCGTAAAGGTACATGCTTAGGGTATAGAGTGCCCATACTATTGCCAATATTTATTTTTCGTTAGTGGCATAGTTTTCTTCGGTTCTTGTAAGCGCACGCGAAATGACCGTTTTGTTCCAGAACTGCTCCAATGGCGTAGTTCGAAGCGTTTGTAGTAAGATGGAACTCTTTCTTAAAATCGGGTTAAGCGAGTATTACGTCTTCGGAAACTAGTGTGTTTTTTTTATCTTTTGGAAGGCCTCCAAAGCACTTTGATCTAAACAGTTTTTATCTTGCTGGAAATGTTTTTGGAGAGTCAGCCTTTCTCTCCCCTGATTAGGTTAGAAAGTGATTTAGCTATCTTGGCGTAATCGTAGATAAAACGTCTGTAATAACTGCTTAGTCCTAAGAAAGATCGCAAGTTTTTCATTAGTTAGTTTTTACGGCGTCGGACGAAATTGTAAAACCAAAAAAATCGATTTCGGTTCTAAACACTCGCATTTGTCGATTTGAACAATCATGTTGGCCTTGGAAAGAGTGGAGAATATATTCTCTTGGTTTTCTGCATGTTCCGTTCCGATTTACTGAAAACTATGATGTCGTCTAAATAAACGTATCATCTTTTCCCAACGTGGTCCCTTAAGAAGTCGTCTAGGGCCCTTTGGAATATTGATGGGGAGTTCCTTAAACCAAAAGGTAGCCTCGCGAACTCGAATTTCCCACCATTTACCGAGAATTAGGTTTTCTCTGTGGGTCTTTCCTTGAGTGGAATCTGATGGAACCCACTTTTTAAATCTAGTACCGAAAAATATTTGTTGCCACCCCAATTGTCCCCAATATCTGGTGTTGGGTATCTATCCGATATGGTTAAATTATTAAGTTTTCGATAATCTATTAACAACCTATATTCTCTCTGTCCAGAAGCGTCTTGTTTTTTTTGGCACTATCCACACGGGTGCGTTGTACGGTGACCGTGAAGGTCTTATAATGCCATCTTGTAGCAATTGATCTATTTGTTTCTCCACTTCTGATTTCAAAGAAACGGGGTATTGATAATGTTGACTGTATATTGGTGTGTCTGAAGAGGTTCTTATTTCTCCTGTTAATGCTGTTGTTTACGTTAGTTTTGCATCGGGTTCTGCGAATAGCTCCGCATGTGTCTCGGTCATCCGATCCATGATCTCCTTCTGTTGCACCGACATATGGTCGACCCTGACTTTTATATTATTAGCTGCTCGAGTAGCTAATTGCTTGATTTTCATCCTATAGTTCCCATCTATTACTAGAACGTCGTTTCGAACGTCGATTACAGCGTTAAGTTGTTTGAGGGTATCATTACCCAATATAACACTGGTAGGCAATCTGCTCCTACTTGTTCTAGTTATTCAAGGCAGGCTTGTTTGGATTCTTCTACCAGCGCATAATGCTGTTGCTCTTCTCTAACTGGTTCTAGTTCGCCTGTTGTTACGTGAAACTGTGTCTGATATTTTTGGAGTGGTCCTGCTTGAAATTGAGGTGGAGGACGCTTTCCTGCCAAATCGTTATTTTGCATCCTATTCATGTAATTTAGGTTTCTTGATTGAATAGAATGATCTACTTCCATAGGTTCTGGCTTGTTTTCTGGCTTTGGGGCGAACGGCCTGGGAGGCGCAGCATACTGTTGGCCTTGGACAGGCGATTTCTGTTGATAAGCAAATTGTGTATGCATGGGTCTGATTACTGGCTTGTTTTCAACTTGTCCTGTAATTGGCACTTGATGATGGTAATTAACAGGTCGTGGGTTATAAAAAAGTCTAGGTTCGAAATTTCTCCACTGGTTTGTATTCTGCATGGGTCTTTGTGCCGCGAATCTCAACACCGTTTGCCTCGGTGGCAAGGGCGGAGGTTGCTGTGCTTCTGTTCACAAATGAATTTCGTTCTTCTTCCTCCCCCCTCAGACGTGGACGTTCTCGGTCGCGATGTAAAAGCGCTGTTGATTTTTAGTGTCCATCGCACCTGTCTCACTCGTTTCCGCTTAAATTTTGTCTGATGGTTTTTTGGATGATTTTTGGCTCCATCACCATACGACGGTCGTGACTAGTATGTTTTATCAATAGAATTCCGGAAAGTGACAAACTGATAATCGTTAATGAGTGGTTTGTTATCTTCAAAATCTCCAGCTTTTTTTGCTTTATTGATATTTATTTCCTTAAGCATCTGTTATGAAAATGCCTCCTCTATCTTGGTGCTCTTTGCCAATAGCTGAAAAATTGGGGGAGTCGATTCTGCGTAAACGGCTTCTTCAGCTTCATATTTATCCTCGTCGATAATTACTGTTGAGCTAACAAATTGTATTTACAACGTTCCATGTAGTTCTATTTCCTCTCGATCTATTTGCACCTTTCCTTCGTAGTCGTTTAACAATAGCGTTCCAGCAACTATTTTTTCATGGTCCGGGATGCGTTGACTATTTATGGTTTTACAGTATGGTTTGCGGTTTTGTAAAAGTGGGGGTTATACAAGTGTTATTGCTTAAATTTAAAATATTATCTCTTTTACAAATTGTCTTATCATTATGTGTTTCGCAGTTTTCTATTTGGGCGTATATCGTTCTCATTTATGATATTGCCTTTTTTACTGGTTTTATAATAAAGGAGAAGCAGGGTTCTTTATTGATTAGAGGTATACTTATCATATAGAGTAGATTTTTGCCGTTAGTGGCTATTTTTATTTTTGTGAATTCTAGTAATTCTTCCACATTTATAAACACACCTTCTTCATTTTCTAATATCTCTTAAGCTTTAGTTTCCGCTGCTTCAGATAATAATATGGAATTAACAGTGTTTGTTGTTGCCCAGTTTAATGCGTGTATTAGATTAGTCAACTCATCTTTAAAAATTTGTAATATGAATTTGAGAAGGTATGTTGCTTCATTTTTCAATGTCTTATCTTCCTGTGTTGTTTTTATAATGACATTGGTAATTCTGCTTAGGTCGATCATTCTGTCGCTTAAGGCTTTATTGATAGCTACTTGTCTATTGTTGTTTACTAATTGCTCATTGATTTTTGCTATTAAAATTTCCTGATCAATTTGTGCGGCGAGCCGGCCAACCACTTCCAAGCTGTCCCTAATGCTTCGATAGACCTAGTCGCCCTTCTAGTTGGCCTAAGTCTACGTAAATCGCTTTTTATTGCTCTTAGTTCGTACTCGAAAAATGGGTACAGCTGGTGTGAAACGCTCACATTACGTACAGCCTCTTGCAGTTCATACGTAGTGTTTTCATACTCTTCGACATTAAATACTTGAATAATTTTGAATTCTCTATTTTGGACTGCAGCTATTCCAGTTTTTATTGGAATTAGCTGTGAGTGCGAATAATCGAGAACTGTTGCCAACCCATGGCACAGTGGCATGAAATACCGTTAAATCGACATAATGTTTTGATATTATTTTTGTGTACAATTTTTCCTTACTTTCGTATTTTGGTCTACCGAAACTATTTCCGTCTAATACTTTGGTGTTAATTTGGAACCCAACCGTTTATCTATTCTAACGTATATTATATCGCCTTTCTTATATTCCTTTATTGCTTTCCTCTTTTGGTTATGAAAGGTCAAGTCCTTGTTTTGCTTTTCTTTGATTTTGTCAGTGTTCCGTTCCCTGGCTGTCTTTAGTTCTTGTAGATCTGATATTTGATATGAAAAAAATAATTCTATTGGTTTTTATACTCGATACCGAAGGTAAAGAGTATATTGGTTTTGTGTAATGTCCGTCATGGTGTTTGTCCGTCTGTCAGTCCGTATGGTTGCAAGTTTTTTCCACACCGTTCAAGCTAGACTCTTGAAACTTTTCATATTTCTTTATCTATGGGATAAAAAATTCAAGTTTCAAGATGGGGATTCTACGATAAGTGGGGGGCTGGAAAATCTTTAAATTCGATAACTCAAAACCGATACATCCACATATTTCGCACATCCTTACAGCTAGAACTGGTAAGAAGATAGCTATTTGTAACCTCCAAAAAACTGCATAAAAAATTTTGGAGCCACGGCCACCCATTCCGCCTCCAGCCCCTCCCCATTTCAAAGTCAAACAAGTAAGAAGGCTCTAGTCGGGAGAGCCTAACTAGAAGATACTTTGAACCCAGTTGAAATAAATAAATTTAATCTATATTACTCGTGGTATGCGCTACATAAGCGGAGTTATGTAGCGTGGGATATGCGCCGTCAGCTGAATAGCCGGCTAGTGTACTAGCGGTCCGCGCTGCGTAATATGAGCCTGAGTCAATAAACTCAAGTGGCTCGCGCTTTTGGCTATATGTTTGTTATTGTATGCAACAAAGTGTCGCATACTTATGTATGTAAATACAGGGTGTTATTTAATGCATATACACACTACACCTCCCCTTTTAGAAGAATAGCGCAGTTATTCTAATATTAAGCGGTATTATTAAGTGTAACATAATTTTTAAATAACGTGTTTATATTTGTTGTAATTAACATATATAGGAAAAATAATACATTATTTAGTTGTCATTATGCCTATATAATAAAAAAAAATTTTTTTTTTTCTATAAAACAAGTGTTTCCTTTTTTTTATTATTTATATATATGGCTGATCAGACCGTTGCAAAAAATTTTATTTATTTTGTATTATTTGTTTTTTATTTTATATTTCATTATTATTATTATTATTATTATTATTATTTTTTTTTTTTTTTTTTTTGAGATTATTGATGTTATCTTTTTCTCCTATGTTTGTTTTTCTCTGTCTGGTGGGTGTGTAGAAGACGTTTTACTGTCAATCTATGCACGAGTAAGTCAAGGTATAATTTTTATTTTTAGTTTCTATGTCCGCAATGAACGTCTTCATTGGACTGATCTAGAATATAATGGATTCATTTAGTTGGAATATTACTTATTAATTGTAGACATTATTGCTTCTTGTACTTTTATTTATTTGGATCACCGGCTTGAGTAGCTATTTTTTTATACATTATTGCCCATATATTTGAAATTACCTATTTGAAATTACCTTGAGTTTGCTGATTGTAAGTATACCGGCCCCCGTTTCGAGCCTTTGGAAAAATTGACCTAAGTCGATAACTCCATTAGTATACAAATCGCTAACTTCAATTCTTGCGATAACTTTATTTCCTTGTTTTAATAAACAATTTGGAGTTTGTATACGCAAGGTCACTACTTTTTTTAATCCGTCATTTGTGATGACGTTGGGCTTAGAAGCCTTTCAAGATTTTGCCCAAGCAAAGGTTCTTGTTATATTCATGCGCATGATTATTCTGTCTACTGTGGTGCCTGGTAGCAACTTCAGGACTTTATTTCGTAAGTCTTTTGATTTGGATATAATTTGGTTAACGATATCCTAGAATGGGCATCTGACAAAAAATTTTCTTTTCTATTTGATGTGCCTGGAGAGGCTTTATTTGGGACAAATAATACTGTTTTATTGCAAACAATTATTCTGTAATAAAGATATATATATATATATATATATATATATATATATATGTGTGTTTTTTTTAAATTTTATTGGGTAAATTAAACAAGAACACGGAAGGCTTTTGTTTGAAGTGTTTTTATTGTGTGTTTTTCACTAAAGCATAATTTTTCTGATTGAAAAAACTATTTTGTAAATTTACTTTGGGTTTCAAATTGTACAGTCAGTATGAAATGTTTGTACGTCAGTTATTTTTCACAAGAATGGCCAGAGGGCGATGCGATTACTCTGACCTTGCACGCAGCTTTTTCCGTTTACGTCTCAAGCTTCGCAAGCGCTTCTTTCGGCATTTAGTGGTCTTTTTTTTCGATTCGAAAACAATCAGGTAATGTATACTTATATGTTTTTTTTTTTTAACTTCGCATATTTTGTATTAATATATTTATTACAATTGGTTTTTTTTTAATTTTTTTAATATATTGGCAGATGGCCAAATGTTGTCATTCTTATTTTTTTATCGTTTTTTTTTTTTGCGTAACTAGCGTATTTTTTTGTTTTGTTTTTTTTTTTATTTATTTATTTTTTACAAAGTATCTAGATTTTATCCAGATCGTTACCTCGACTTATTCTTTTTCAAACTTCTGCTGTGTGTTTTGTATATTTTGAATGCTATTTTTAACAGCATAAGGCCTACGATAATGGCTACTAAAATGAGCATGTACTGAAAACTATGATGTCGTCTAAATAAACGTATCATCTTTTCCCAACGTGGTCCCTTAAGAAGTCGTCTAGGGCCCTTTGGAATATTGATGGGGAGTTCCTTAGACCAAAAGGTAGCCTCGCGAACTCGAATTTCCCACCATTTACCGAGAATTAGGTTTTCTCTGTGGGTCTTTCCTTGAGTGGAATCTGATGGAACCCACTTTTTAAATCTAGTACCGAAAAATATTTGTTGCCACCCCAATTGTCCCCAATATGTGGTGTTGGGTATCTATCCGATATGGTTAAATTATTAAGTTTTCGATAATCTATTAACAACCTATATTCTCTCTGTCCAGAAGCGTCTTGTTTTTTTGGCACTATCCACACGGGTGCGTTGTACGGTGACCGTGAAGGTCTTATAATGCCATCTTGTAGCAATTGATCTATTTGTTTCTCCACTTCTGATTTCAAAGAAACGGGGTATTGATAATGTTGACTGTATATTGGTGTGTCTGAAGAGGTTCTTATTTCTCCTGTTATTGCTGTTGTTTACGTTAGTTTTGCATCGGGTTCTGCGAATAGCTCCGCATGTGTCTCGGTCATCCGATCCATGATCTCCTTCTGTTGCACCGACATATGGTCGACCCTGACTTTTATATTATTAGCTGCTCGAGTAGCTAATTGCTTGATTTTCATCCTATAGTTCCCATCTATTGCTAGAACGTCGTTTCGAACGTCGATTACAGCGTTAAGTTGTTTGAGGGTATCATTACCCAATATAACACTGGTAGGCAATCTGCTCCTACTTGTTCTAGTTATTCAAGGCAGGCTTGTTTGGATTCTTCTACCAGCGCATAATGCTGTTGCTCTTCTCTAACTGGTTCTAGTTCGCCTGTTGTTACGTGAAACTGTGTCTGATATTTTTGGAGTGGTCCTGCTTGAAATTGAGGTGGAGGACGCTTTCCTGCCAAATCGTTATTTTGCATCCTATTCATGTAATTTAGGTTTCTTGATTGAATAGAATGATCTACTTCCATAGGTTCTGGCTTGTTTTCTGGCTTTGGGGCGAACGGCCTGGGAGGCGCAGCATACTGTTGGCCTTGGACAGGCGATTTCTGTTGATAAGCAAATTGTGTATGCATGGGTCTGATTACTGGCTTGTTTTCAACTTGTCCTGTAATTGGCACTTGATGATGGTAATTAACAGGTCGTGGGTTATAAAAAAGTCTAGGTTCGAAATTTCTCCACTGGTTTGTATTCTGCATGGGTCTTTGTGCCGCGAATCTCAACACCGTTTGCCTCGGTGGCAAGGGCGGAGGTTGCTGTGCTTCTGTTCACAAATGAATTTCGTTCTTCTTCCTCCCCCCTCAGACGTGGACGTTCTCGGTCGCGATGTAAAAGCGCTGTTGATTTTTAGTGTCCATCGCACCTGTCTCACTCGTTTCCGCTTAAATTTTGTCTGATGGTTTTTTGGATGATTTTGGCTCCATCACCATACGACGGTCGTGACTAGTATGTTTTATCAATAGAATTCCGGAAAGTGACAAACTGATAATCGTTAATGAGTGGTTTGTTATCTTCAAAATCTCCAGCTTTTTTTGCTTTATTGATATTTATTTCCTTAAGCATCTGTTATGAAAATGCCTCCTCTATCTTGGTGCTCTTTGCCAATAGCTGAAAAATTGGGGGAGTCGATTCTGCGTAAACGGCTTCTTCAGCTTCATATTAATCCTCGTCGATAATTACTGTTGAGCTAACAAATTGTATTTACAACGTTTCATGTAGTTCTATTTCCTCTCGATCTATTTGCACCTTTCCTTCGTAGTCGTTTAACAATAGCGTTCCAGCAACTATTTTTCATGGTCCGGGATGCGTTGACTATTTATGGTTTTACAGTATGGTTTGCGGTTTTGTAAAAGTGGGGGTTATACAAGTGTTATTGCTTAAATTTAAAATATTATCTCTTTTACAAATTGTCTTATCACTATGTGTTTCGCAGTTTTCTATTTGGGCGTATATCGTTCTCATTTATGATATTGCCTTTTTTACTGGTTTTATAATAAAGGAGAAGCAGGGTTCTTTATTGATTAGAGGTATACTTATCATATAGAGTAGATTTTTGCCGTTAGTGGCTATTTTATTTTTGTGAATTCTAGTAATTCTTCCACATTTATAAACACACCTTCTTCATTTTCTAATATCTCTTAAGCTTTAGTTTCCGCTGCTTCAGATAATAATATGGAATTAACAGTGTTTGTTGTTGCCCAGTTTAATGCGTGTATTAGATTAGTCAACTCATCTTTAAAAATTTGTAATATGAATTTGAGAAGGTATGTTGCTTCATTTTTCAATGTCTTATCTTCCTGTGTTGTTTTTATAATGACATTGGTAATTCTGCTTAGGTCGATCATTCTGTCGCTTAAGGCTTTATTGATAGCTACTTGTCTATTGTTGTTTACTAATTGCTCATTGATTTTTGCTATTAAAATTTCCTGATCAATTTGTGCGGCGAGCCGGCCAACCACTTCCAAGCTGTCCCTAATGCTTCGATAGACCTAGTCGCCCTTCTAGTTGGCCTAAGTCTACGTAAATCGCTTTTTATTGCTCTTAGTTCGTACTCGAAAAATGGGTACAGCTGGTGTGAAACGCTCACATTACGTACAGCCTCTTGCAGTTCATACGTAGTGTTTTCATACTCTTCGACATTAAATACTTGAATAATTTTGAATTCTCTATTTTGGACTGCAGCTATTCCAGTTTTTATTGGAATTAGCTGTGAGTGCGAATAATCGAGAACTGTTGCCAACCCATGGCACAGTGGCATGAAATACCGTTAAATCGACATTATGTTTTGATATTATTTTTGTGTACAATTTTTCCTGACTGTGTTTTTACTTTCGTATTTTGGTCTACCGAAACTATTTCCTTCTTATACTTTGGTGTTAATTTGGAACCCAACCGTTTATCTATTCTAACGTATATTATATCGCCTTTCTTATATTCCTTTATTGCTTTCCTCTTTTGGTTATGAAAGGTCAAGTCCTAGTTTTGCTTTTCTTTGATTTTGTCAGTGTTCCGTTCCCTGGCTGTCTTTAGTTCTTGTAGATCTGATATTTGATATGAAAAAAATAATTCTATTGGTTTTTATACTCGATACCGAAGGTAAAGAGTATATTGGTTTTGTGTAATGTCCGTCATGGTGTTTGTCCGTCTGTCAGTCCGTATGGTTGCAAGTTTTTTCCACACCGTTCAAGCTAGACTCTTGAAACTTTTCATATTTCTTTATCTATGGGATAAAAAATTCAAGTTTCAAGATGGGGCTTCTACGATAAGTGGGGGGCTGGAAAATCTATAAATTCGATAACTCAAAACCGATACATCCACATATTTCGCACATCCTTACAGCTAGAACTGGTAAGAAGATAGCTATTTGCAACCTCCAAAAAACTGCATAAAAAATTTTGGAGCCACGGCCACCCATTCCGCCTCCAGCCCCTCCACATTTCAAAGTCAAACAAGTAAGAAGGCTCTAGTCGGGAGAGCCTAACTAGAAGATACTTTGAACCCAGTTGAAATAAATAAATTTAATCTATATTACTCGTGGTATGCGCTACATAAGCGGAGCTATGTAGCGTGGGATATGCGCCGTCAGCTGAATGGCCGGCTAGTGTACTAGCGGTCCGCGCTGCGTAATATGAGCCTGAGTCAATAAACTCAAGTGGCTCGCGCTTTTGGCTATATGTTTGTTATTGTATGCAACAAAGTGTCGCATATGTATGTAAATACAGGGTATTATTTGATGCATATACACACTACAGTAGTCTCTGAGATCCACGCGTTCATACAGACGGACAGACAGACAGACGGGTAGTCGGACAGACAGACGGACATGGCTATATCGTCTCGGCTGTTTATGCTGATCAAGAATAAATATACTTTATGGGGTCGGAGATGCTTCCTTCTGCCTGTTACATACTTTTGCACAAAAACATTATACCCTAATTTACCCATTTTATGGGTTTAGGGTATAAAAAGCTTATATCTCCCACAGTTTTTGAGCTATAGCCACCAAATTTGGTACCATGATAGGTGATGATGACCCCCCAATCAAAAGTTTGGATGCCACGCCCACCGATACTGCCGTAGCCGTCCCCATCCACCCCAACGCTTCGTCAAAAACGGGAATGCGTGCATCTGCCAGAGTTGTGAACTAGAGCCTCCAAATTTGGTACGAAGATAGCTGGCAATGACCCCCAAAAATCTGCATCAAAGTTTTGGAGCCACGCCCACCCATTTCAACCCCCTTTCCCCACCTTTTACAAACTTTAAGCCAGAGTCACCAAATTTGGTATGAAGATAGCAATTGACATTCCACATAGATCTGCATCAAAAATGTATATGCCATGCCCACCCAAGCGCCCCCAGCCCTCCTTTCCTCACATTTTACAATTTTCGAGCAAGAGTCACCAAATTTGGTATGAAAATACCCCTTTGCAATCAGGCCTCTTATTACCGGTTTTAATATTGGTATCGAGTATGCCGCAGTCGGTTGCGTCCGACTGCAACGTTTCCACTTGCGGTTTTACTATCTTTATTTGTGCTTATTTTGAAAATTTGTCTATTGCGGTGAGAACTAACTTTTTTTTCGGTGGTATACAAATCTATGTGTATAATTTGGCCAGGGTATGTAGGGACTGGAGTTTTTTGGATTTCGCCTTGTTGTGGGTGCCTTTCTTATTTAGATAGCTAACAAGTTTCGCACTGTTTAGCTATTACAGTGACCTTTTTATCAAGCCGGGAAAGAATAAATTATTTAATATTTGGGTTTTACTTGCTACTTGATTTCTGTGTGCTTTAGTATGTTCTTTTGCGATTATCTCATTTTGCTCCCCTTCTAACGGTACGTCCGTTACTTGTTTTTGTGTATACCTAACTTTGTAGTTATTGAAGTGAGTGGGAAATATATTTTGTATTATTCCCATTATACTCATGGAGGTGAGTAATCCGTTAATTAATTTCGGATCTAATCTTTCTTTAAGTATTTTTATTAAATCGGACTCTTCATAGCTCTTCCTTTTAACGATATGTCTTTGGTATTGTGGGAAGGGTTTTTCGAATTTATTTGATTCTTCTTCGGACATTAATGAAGAACTTGGTTCTTGAAGACATTAATCTTGAATTTACCGTTGTGGTTTTTTTTTTTTTTGCTTAGGGCAAATGTCAATGGTTGATAGTTGGTATAGATAATCACTTTAGAGGTACCGTAAAGGTACATTCTTAGGGTATAGAGTGCCCATACTATTGCCAATATTTCTTTTTCGTTAGTGGCATAGTTTTTTTCGGTTCTTGTAAGCGTACGCGAAATGACCGTGTTGTTCCAGAACTGCTCCAATGGCGTAGTTCGAAGCGTTTGTAGTAAGATGGAACTCTTTCTTAAAATCGGGTTAAGCGAGTATTACGTCTTCTGAAACTAGAGTGTTTTTTAATCTTTTGGAAGGCCTCCAAAGCACTTTGATCTAAACAGTTTTTATCTTGCTGGAAATGTTTTTGGAGAGTCAGCCATTCTCTCCCCTGAGTAGGTTAGAAAGTGATTTAGCTATCTTGGCGTAATCGTAGATAACACGTCTGTAATAACTGCTTAGTCCTAAGAAAGATCGCAAGTTTTTCATTAGTTAGTTTTTACGGCGTCGGCCGAAATTGTAAAACCTAAAATATTGACCTCGGTTCTAAAAACTCGCATTTGTCGATTTGAACAATCATGTTGGCCTTGGAAAGAGTGGAGTATATATTCTCTTGGTTTTCTGCATGTTCCGTTCCGACTTACTGAAGACTATGATGTCGTCTAAATAAACGTATCATCTTTTCCCAAAGTGGTCCCTTAAGAAGTCGTCTAGGGTCCTTTGGAATTTTGATGGGGAGTACTTTAGACCAAAAGGTAGCCTCGTGAACTCGAATCTCCTACCATTTACCGAGAATGCGGTTTTCTCTGTGTCTCTTTCCTTGAGTGGAATCTGATGGAACCCACTTTTTAAATCTAGTACCGAAAAATATTTGTTGCCACCCAGCTGTGCTATAATGTCCCCAATATCTTGGGTATCTATCCGATATGGTTAAATTATTAAGTTTTCGATAATCTATTAACAACCTTTATTTTATCGGTCCTGAAACGTCTTGTTTTTTTGGCACCATCCACAGGGGTGCGTTTTACGGTGACCGTGAAGGTTTTATAATGCCATCTTGTAGTAATTGGTCTATTTGTTTCTCCACTTCTGATTTCAAAGAAACGGGGTATTGATATTGTTGACTGTACATTGGTGTGTCTGAAGTGGTTCTTATTTCTCCTGTTATTGCTGTTGTTTACGTTAGTTTTGCATCGGGTTCTGCGAATAGCTCCGCATGTGTCTCGGTCATCCGATCCATGATCTCCTTCTGTTGTACCGACATATGGTCGGCCCTGACTTTTATATTATTAACTGCTCGAGTAGCTAGTTGCTTGATTTTCATCCAATAGTTCCCATCTATTACTAGAACGTCGTTTCGAACGTCGATTACAGCGTTAAGTTGTTTGAGGGTATCATTACCCAATATACCACTGGTAGGCAATCTGCTCCTACTTGTTCTAGGTATTCAAGGCAGGCTTGTTTGGATTCTTCTACCAGCGCATAAAGCTTTTGCTCTTCTCTAACTGGTTCTAGTTCGCCTGTTGTTACGTGAAACTGCGTCTGATATTTTTGGAGTGGTCCTGCTTGAAATTGAGGTGGAGGACGCTTTCCTGCCTAATCGTTATTTTGCATCCTATTCATGTAATTTAGGTTTCTTGATTGAATAGAATGATCTACTTCCATAGGTTCTGGCTTGTTTTCTGGCTTTGGGGCGAATGGCCTGGGAGGCGCATCATACTGTTGGCCTTGGATAGTCTGATACTGGCTTGTTTTGAAATTGTCCTGTAATTGGCACTTGATGATGGTAATTAACAGGTCGTGGGTTATAAAAAGTCTAGGTTCGAAATTTCTCCACTGGTTTGTATTCTGCATGGGTCTTTGTGCCGCGAATCTCAACACCGTTTGCCTCGGTGGCAAGGGCGGAGGTTGCTGTGCTATTCTGTTCACAAATGAATTTCGTTCTTCTTCCTCCCCCCTTAGACGTGGACGTCCTCGGTCGCAATGTAAAAGCGCTGTTAATTTTAAGTGTCCATCGCACCTGTCTCCCTCGTTTCCGCTTCAATTTTGTATGATGGTTTTTGGATTATTTATGGCTCCATAACCATACGACGCACAGTGGCGCCATTTTACTTTTTTCGTTGCAAAAATCATAACTTTTGAACCAAACAAGATAATCGGTAAATTTTAAAAGCATCTGAAAGAAAATTAATAAACCTATAAAATGCGTATTTGAAATGAATTCTACGATTTTAGGTGCCTATTTTTTTTAAAGCTTTTCTTTAATTTTTTGTAAAATATTCATCACAATCCGTAAAACATGGTATATCTAATAGAGTAATTATCTCTGAACTATAAGTATTTTCTAATTCAATTCGTGACTTATCATGCCTCAGCGATGAAATAAGTGTATCTGAAGATGCTGCTAACATGTTGAAGAGGTCCTCATTTTGTCTGACCCTGGAAGCTTTGAAAGTGTTTAGCAATCTTTATTTTTTATAAATTTTATCAAGGGACTTTTGTGCTTCTTCAGAGAGCTCTCCAATCGGCAAAGACTTATACTTAATTATATCCTTGCCATGCGCCAATATTTTATGAAGCATTTGATTGTTGATTCCAGTGATTCGAGTTACATCCCCATCATATTCAAAAAATATCCTTGAAGTGTTTCCATCGCTTGAGTTTCCTTATCCGTACTTGGGGCAGTCTACTTTAAGTCCAAAACAACGCCAAAGCTTCTTCGGGACCATACTTTGTAAGGTTTGTGTTTGGGGGCGTCGGAATGCTTTTCTTAATTCTTTGTATCCGCCGTGGGCTGGCAATAGCAACTGATTTTGTAATCTGTGACCTTACTTTTTCAACATCCTTTGTATATCTAATAGACAGCGCTCCTATAAACGTTCCATGGATAAATCATTTTTTGAATCAGCAAGTTTCCTCTTTCTTGTAAAATTTGAGCACTCTTCCATGTTTTTAGTTGGCCTTCCTCTTGCTCGGCCGGTTGATGTGCTGGGTTCATGTCCGTCAATGTATCCAGGATGGAATCATTATTAAGGCAGTCCTGGTGTTTGGAGTTGCATCTCTCAATCATTCTGTTTGCTTGCATCCATCTTGAGTTTACTCTGGCATAAGTCAAGGCAAGGCTTTGTTTTACATTTTCACTTCTCTGTAGATTGCCTTATAAACTATCAAGTTCTTCGAAGGCAGCTTCCAGGAAATTTGTTGGTGTGTCTGACTTCCTAAACAGGTCAAATAATTGTTGATTGTTCAATGACATGTTTGAAGCGTAATGTAGTACTTGTCTCGCACATTTTCAGTCGTAGACTAATCCAGGGATTATGATTGTTTTTCAATATATAGTCTAATCTACTACCTGATAGATACCGTTTGGATCAAGGGTTAAAGAAAAGAGTTAGCCTTCATGCCTAAAAAATTTACCTTGCATTTGTTATATATTTGGGCTTAGGTCAATTTGTGCAATTAGGGTACTACGCACGTGTCCGAATAAGATGCCTACCTGCATGGGATGTTACTACTTGTACACCAGGACAATTTCTATATATGGTGCGTATCAGGTACTTTATTTGTGTATCCTGTAACTGTACCTGAGTTTAGGGATCAGAATTTAACAAAGGGTTCCAGGAAAGCATAAGCAAATGAAAACAAAAATCATGCATCTTTACAATAAGGAACGAAACAATAACGATAAGAATTGGTTTTCACGGTTATGTGAAAATATATGTATGCAACATATATTTAACCTATGAATTTTTTCATTTTTTTAAATTTAAAAAAAGGGGCAAGAACGGGCAGATCAAACTTTTTGAATTAGATAAAGGACTAATCAAAGAAATAATTTTGAAAGTATGGCAGATGTAAAATGTGATGATTTTTATTATTATTTTTTTTTTATTTTTTTTTTTTATTAATGTTAGCTATAATATAAAAGAATACTAAAGCTAAGTGAATTTAAAGAGCGCTAGCGTCCAGGCCTTCAGCTCTACGAATAATTATATTTTATTTATAAGATTACAATCATGTATATAACTATATATTTTATTTATATTAAGGGTAGTAACGGAGGGTAGGATGGATGAGGGAAGTGTGTTTGAAAAATGGGCTTTTCTAATGTTGTCAAGTTTCATGCAAGAGTCCAGTAAGTGTGTGGTAGAAAGCTGTTGACCATATAAGTGGCAGTTCGGTTTTGGGTCTCCAGATAGAATGTGCCCGTGGGTAGTACTACTGTGTCCTATCCGGAGCCGGGTAAAGATGCTATTTTTTGTTCGCGATGTATTGACGGGGTAGTTTACTTTTTCCGAGTTTGGATTGCAGGTCTTGTAGTTGTGTTGGAATTGGGCCCAGATTTCGGTTTTTTGCAATTGGAGCTGTTTGGTAATAGCTTTCCGCATATCTTTTTCAGCTGGTGGAGTTGTGATGAAAGTGGGGTACATTGACATTTCTTTTGCGGCATTATCAGCTAGCTCGTTGCCTCTAATACCTCTGTGGCTGGGTACCCAGAATAGGTTGAGTTTTAATGGAGTTTTTATCAAATTGTCCCGTATCTGCACGATTGTTGGATTTGTGTTGGCTATATTTTTGACGGATTCTACAGTTGAAAGGCTGTCGGTACAGATGGTGAACTTGCCAATTCTGCCTTGCGTGTATATGATGGCTTTTAGAATAGCTTCTGCTTCGGCTGAGAACACAGAGTAGTATTCTGGTAACGATCCTGCTGAAAGAATTTTTCCATTGATGTCAACGCATGCGAACGCAGTGAGATCCGCTGATTTTGTTGCATCAGTAAATATCCACGTTTTTAAAGCTTAAGCTGGGATATGTACATACTTTTTTTTTACAAATTTGTAAAATCTTACATTTACTAGGAGACAGGGTTGCACCAGAGCCCAGACCCCAGTTGTATATTTCATTAAGTATATTTATTAAAATACTGTTCAGTTTTGCTAAGTCTTTGATTTTGCTGAAGATTATAGCATCATCAGCGTACATAATTAATTTGACTTGGTTGTATTTAGATACAATTTTGCTGATTTCTTCAAATGCTATAATGAATAAAATTACTGACAGTGGCGATCCTTGATGAATGCCAGTATATAAATTGTGATAGCTGGAGAGAACGTTGTTGATCTTTACTCGAAATGAGCGGTGGGACATAAAAGACTTCACTATATTGAAGATTTTTGTACCCACCCCCCATTGTGCGAGCCGGTGAAGAACTGTATGGGCTCCCACGCGATCAAATGCCCTTTCGAAATCAGTTGCCAAAAGCGTGACATGATTTCTTGATGAAAGGGCATCTGACACGAAGTGCAGCAGGTGCAGGAGAGAGTCCATCGTACTGTGTTTGGGCTTAAAGCCCACTTGGTTTGGGCTGATCAGTTTATTTTTGGTGGCATACCATTGGAGTCTACGGGCAATCATTTTTTCAAGTGTTTTACCGATGCATGGCAGTAATGAAATGGGTCGGTAGCTAGAAAGAACGTCGGATGGCTTGTTGGGTTTTGGGATGGGTACAATTATGGCTGATTTCCACGCGTGGGGGTACAGACCTACAGAGAATATGTTGTTGTATAACTTTAAAAGGTCTGCTTTGCCTGAGGCGGGCAGTTGCTTGAGCATCGGGTACGAGATTCTGTCGTGCCCTGGTGTTTTGCCCTTTGTCTTCGTAAGGGCAGTTTCTAGCTCTAATTCGGTGAAATTGTATTCGAGTTGTTTAGCAGATAGACTTAGTCTACCGGGGGCGTGTACATACTCAAGGGATGTTAACTTTTGTTGCCTGTAGCTATTGCTGAAGTTGCAGTCCTCTGAGTACTCAGACCAAGTTGTGGCAAATTTGTTAAATATTTCTAATGGTACAGTTAATAATGTATTATTAGATCTGATATACTTAAGCTGGGGAGGAGGGACTCCCACCAGATATTTAATATCGCGCCAGATTTGTTTTGAGGATGATTGGGGTGAAATATTAGCTGTGAAAGTACCGAAGCTTTCCCGTTTTGCTTCTTTCACTGCACGCTTAAAGTAGGCATTTGCTCTTTTGTAGGCTAAAAGGTTAGCATCGTTCATTGTGCACTTATAAGCTTGCCATAACTTTTGCTTTTTATCCCGAAGATCACCCAGGTCATTATTCCACCAAATTATCTTTCTTTTGAATGTATGGGGCTTGGTCTGTGGGATTGCCTTATTGGCCGCCGCTCGAATTGATTTGGTGATTTGCGAAACTTTTCGTTGAATGTTTGCATTTTGTGTAATATAGGAATGATTATCGTATTTTAAACGAAACAATTCCCAATCAGCTAATTCGATTTTGAATTTTGGAGAGAACTTTGATTTTGCGAATTGAAGCTGATGTTGTACTTCAGTTAAGACTGGAAAATGGTCGCTGCTGTATAAGTCAGGTAAAACTTTCCATTTGCAAAGTGGGAGCAGATTAGAAGATATAAATGTGAGGTCTATGTGTGTATATGTTTTATGTGTGGAGAAATGTGTTGCACTGCCATTATTCAAAAGAGATAAGTTGGTTTTAGAGACTGCATCGATAATTTTTTTTTCTCTAGGAGTGGTGCGGGTAGAGCCCCAAGCAGCGCCCCATACATTAAAATCTCCAGTAACCAGTAGCGGTGCAGAGAAGCTATTTATTATTCTAAGTATTGCGTTTCCCGAAAAAGATTGATCAGGGGGATGTAGCTGTTCAAGACAGTGTATTTTTCGTTAAGTTTTAGTTGAATAGCCAAGTGAAGTATGCTTGAACTGGTCAATGACGGGAGCAGAGAGTGCGGTAGATGCCTTTTAACAAGAATTCCTATTCCTTGTTTGGCATTAAGGTTATGTGGTAGGTTAGAGAAATAACCTATATATTGTTTGTTACATATTATATTTTTTGAATTGAAAGGTAGGTGAGTTTCTTGAAGACATATTATATCTGGATTTACTTCATTTATTAAAATTGTTAATTCATTGAAATTATTTATATATCCTTTTAGATTCCATTGAATAACTTTAATTGACATTGATAAATAAAAATATTAATTGATATATATATGTCTACATGAAACATAATTATACTTTAATTGTTATTTTAATTTGATGTTAATAATATTTAACTTATTTATTGTTTTGATTTAGTCGGATATTGACTCAATTTCGTCAAGATCCGCGGTGTTGTGTAGTGTTGGGTCGGACATTGATTCAATTGAGTCAAGGTCCATGGTGTTGTTTTGTGTTAAGTGTGAGTGAGTAGTTAGTTTTTGTTTTAAGTCTGTATGAGTTTCTATTTTTGTTTGGTTTTTGAGTGTTTTTGTTAAGGATTCGGATAAAATAGTGGAGGGTTTTGATAAAGAGGGAAGTGATGTAGAGAGGGTGGATGATGATTGAGTGTTTCTTTTTGGGAGCGAGTCGGCCGACGAGAGAAGGTCGTCAGAGCCGCCAATGTTGCTCTTATCAGTATTGCGGTTGTTGTTGTATTTTACATTTTGTGTTGTGCTTTTTTCGTTTTCTATGTTTGCTGTGATTGCTGCGTAGCTGTCGGGCTTGGATGGCTTAGGCAAGGTGGCTTTGAAATAAAGCTTTGCTTTCCTCATTGTACACTTCTTCGTGGTTTTTATTTTTAATATTTCTTTTTGTTGGATGAATGCACTACAATTTTTATCTGAGGCAGGATGGTTTAGTGAACAGTTAACACATTTAGGTGAACAGTTACCAGAGTGGGGTGTGAGACCGCAGTTAGAGCATGCTGCCTCGTTTTTACAATATTTTTGGGTATGTCCGAGTTTTTGGCATGTTTTGCACCGCATAGGATTCGGTATGAATTCGGATACCTTTACAGAGTGCCAGCATATGTCGATTTTGGATGGAAGGTTGTAAAGCTCGAAAGTGAGTAGCATAACCCCCAACGGTCTTGTTACACCATCAACTTGCTTGGTGAACTTGTAGATAGATATAACTTTTTGGGAGGAGAGCTCTTTGACAATTTCGTCTTCAGAGACATTAATAAGGTAGGGTGCATAAATGGTCCCCTTGACCGAATTGAGGGCTTGGTGCAGTTGGCATTCTATTTTGCATAAACCAGGGAGTTCGGTTGTGTTGATAAATTTGTTGGCATCGTGGATTGAGTGAACCAGCATTAATAAATTTCCGTCTTTTAAATTTGATATTGAGGCAATATTTTTACTAACATGCTTAAGCGCCTTGTGAACCGCGAAGCAAGAATGTTCTGAAATGGTTTTTTCTTTGTTTTTGGCGGAGACTATGATATATTTGGGGTTAGAAATATTGGTTGACGGCAGTTCGGGAAAGTCATTTAAAGGTTTTGCAAGTGGTCTACGTTTTTTGGTTGGGGGACTCTCGGCCAGAGTGCTGAACCAATTTTGTCCCAGATTTGGGGGGGGCTCCGGGCCACCCATGATTCTTTTTTTTTTTTATTCAAGCGCTGAGAGCAGCTCTTTTGCACAAATAACTTAACTTGAAAGAAATGTGTGAAGTGAGAAAAGAACTGATAAGAGCACGATTGGTTAGCAACTGACGTTTGCTCGCGATGAGTGTTAGTCCATCCAAGTTGAAAAATAGTGAAAAAATGGATAGTTGATAAATTTAAATTTACCTGGCCAACCGCAAAGCAAACATTACAATTTTTTTTTTAATTCTTTTTTTTAATAAAAAGATCTGTTAATGATGATCCGTTTCTTAGTTTTTGAGTTATTGTATCCCGACAAAATAACATTAAAATTGCGATTTTTATGCAACAAAAAAATCAGTCAACTTTGCAGGACTATATTTTCTCAACAAAAAATCTGGTTGTATTAAGGATTGCAGGTCTGAAATCGTGGGAAAATTTCCTATAAAGTTGGTTTATTTCATATTTTTTTGAGGCACATGCAATTTTTGATTTTTGCCTCTTCACTTGTTCTACGAGCGCCACTGTGCGACGGTCGTGACTAGTATTATCATTAGAATTCCGGAAAGTGACAAACTGATAATCTTTGATGAGTGGCTTGTCATCTTCAAAATCTCCAGCTTGTTTGCGTTTTTGACATTTATTTCCTTAAGCATCTGTAATGACAATGCCTCCTCTATCTTGGTGTTCTTTGCCAATAGCTGAAAGAGTTGGGGGGTTCGCTTCTGTGTAAACGGCTTCTTGAGCTTCATATTTATCCTCGTCGATAATTACTGTTGAGTTATCAAATTGTATTAACAACATTCCATGTAGTTCTATTTCCTCTCGATCTATTTGCACCTTTCCTTCGTAGTCGTTTAACAATAGCGTTCCAGCAACTATTTCTTCATGGTCCGGAATGCGTTGACTATTTATGGTTTTACAGTATGGTTTGCGGTTTTGTAAAAGTGGGGGTAATAAAAGTGTTATTGCTTAAATTTAAAATATTATCTCTATTACAAATTGTCTTATCATTATGTGTTTCGCAGTTTTCTATTTGGGCGTATATCGTTCTCATTTATGATATTGCCTTTTTTACTGGTTTTATAATAAAGGAGAAGCAGGGTTCTTTATTGATTAGAGGTATACTTATCATATAGAGTAGATTTTTGCCGTTAGTGGCTATTTTTATTTTTGTGAATTCTAGTAATTCTTCCACATTTGTAAACACACCTTCTTCATTTTCTAATATCTCTTAAGCTTTAGTTTCCGCTGCTTCAGATAATAATATGGAATTAACAGTGTTTTTTGTTGCCCAGTTTAATACGTGTATTAGATTAGTCAACTCATCTTTAAAAATTTGTAATTTGAATTTGAGAAGGTATGTTGCTTCATTTTTCAATGTCTTATCTTCCTGTATTGTTTTTATAATGACATTGGTCATTCTGCTTAGGTCGATCATTCTGTCGCTTAAGGCTTCATTGATAGCTACTCCAAGCTGTCCCTAATGCTTCGATAGACCTAGTCGCCCTTCTAGTTAGCCTTAGTCTACGTAAATCGCTTTTTATTGCTCTTAGTTCGTACTCGAAAAATGGGTACAGCTGGTGTGAAACGCTCACATTACGTACGGCCTCTTCCAATTCATACGTGGTGTTTTCATACTCTTCGGCATTAAAGACTTGAATAATTTTGAATTCACTATTTTGGACTGCAGCTATTCCAGTTTTTATTGGAATTAGCTGTGAGTGCGAATAATCGAGAACTGTTGCCAACCCATGGCACAGTGGCATGAAATACCTGTAAATGGACATTATGTTTTGATATTATTTTTGTGTACAATTTTTCCTGACTGTGTTTTTACTTTCGTATTTTGGTCTACCGAAACTATTTCCGTCTAATACTTTGGTGTTAATTTTGAGCCCAACCGTTTATCTATTCTAACGTATATTATATCGCCTTTCTTATATTCCTTTATTGCTTTCCTCTTTTGGTTATAAAAGGTCAAGTCCTTGTTTTGCTTTTCTTTGATTTTGTCAGTGTTCCGTTCCCTGGCTGTCTTTAGTTCTTGTAGATCTGATATTTGATTTGAAAAAAATAATTCTATTGGTTTTTTTTTTGTGAGGTGGAGTGGATAGTTCTGTTGTACACTTGTATTGCTTTGAAGATTAAGTCTTCGAAGCTTGCAGTTTCATCGTCATTCTTGAAACATCTCATGATTTCGGTCATAGTCGATTGGAATCGATCTATTTGCCCTTTGCTTGTGGAAGCATAAGAGGGGGGGGGGGGGGGGGGGGGGGGGTCGTATAGACCTTAAGCAAGAATTTGATCGTTGCGGAGCTCAATGCCTTTGCGTTGTCCATAACAACCGATGGTGGCATTCCGAACGCTATCATGATCTCTCTGAGAAGAACTTTGAGGTCTTCTGATGCTTTCGATTTTACTATCTTTATTTTTGCTTATTTTGAAAATTTGTCTATTGCGGTGAGAACTATCTTTTTTTTTCGGTGGTATACAAATCTGTGTGTATAATTTGGCCAGGGTATGTAGGGACTGGAGTTTTTTGGATTTCGCCATGTTGCGGGTGCTTTTCGTATTTAGATAGCTTACAAGTTTCGGACTGTTTAGCTATTGCAGTGACCTTTTTTATCAAGCCGGGAAAGAATAATTTATTTAATATTTGGGTTTTACTTTCTACTTGATTTCTGTGTGCTTCAGTATGTTCTTTTGCGATTAGCCCATTTTGATCCGAATTTATTAGATTCTTCTTCGGACATTAATGAAGAACTTGGTTCTTGAAGACATTAATCTTGAATTTACCGTTGTGGTTTTTTTTTGCTTAGGGCAAATGTCAATGGTTGATGGTCGGTATAGATAATCACTTTAGAGGTACCGTAAAGGTACATGCTTAGGGTATAGAGTGCCCATACTATTGCCAATATTTATTTTTCGTTAGTGGCATAGTTTTCTTCGGTTATTGGAAGCGTACGCAAAATGAATGTGATTGGTCTACCGTTTTGTTCCATAACTGCTCCAATGGCGTAGCTCGAAGCGTTTGTAGTAAGATGGAACTCTTTCTTAAAATCGGGTTAAGCGAGTATTACGTCTTCTGAAACTAGAGTGTTTTTTAATCTTTTGGAAGGCCTCCAAAGCACTTTGATCTAAACAGTTTTTATCTTGCTGGAAATGTTTTTGGAGAGTCAGCCATTCTCTCCCCTGAGTAGTTTGGAAAGTGATTTAGCTATCTTGGCGTAATCGTAGATAACAAGTTTTTCATTAGTTAGTTTTTAGACGTCGGGCGAAATTGTAAAACCTAAAAAATCGACTTCCGATGTAAAATTTCGCATTTGTCGATTTGATCTTTCTTGTTGGCCTTGGAAAGAGTGGAGAATATATTCTCTTGGTTTTCTGTATGTTCCTTTCCAACTTACTGAAGACTATGATGTCGTCTAAATAAACGTATCATCTTTTCCCAAAGTGGTCCCTTAAGAAGTCGTCTAGGGTCCTTTGGAATATTGATGGGGAGTACTTTAGACCAAAAGGTAGCCTCGTGAACTCGAATTTCCCACCATTTACCGAGAATGCGGTTTTCTCTGTGTCTCTTTCCTTGAGTGAAATCTGATGGAACCCACTTTTTAAATCTAGTACGGAAAAATATTTGTTGCCACCCCAATTGTCCCCAATATCTGGTGTTGGGTATCTATCCGATATGGTTAAATTATTAAGTTTTCGATAATCTATTAACAACCTATATTCTCTCTGTCCAGAAGCGTCTTGTTTTTTTGGCACTATCCACACGGGTGCGTTGTACGGTGACCGTGAAGGTCTTATAATGCCATCTTGTAGCAATTGATCTATTTGTTTCTCCACTTCTGATTTCAAAGAAACGGGGTATTGATAATGTTGACTGTATATTGGTGTGTCTGAAGAGGTTCTTATTTCTCCTGTTAATGCTGTTGTTTACGTTAGTTTTGCATCGGGTTCTGCGAATAGCTCCGCATGTGTCTCGGTCATCCGATCCATGATCTCCTTCTGTTGCACCGACATATGGTCGACCCTGACTTTTATATTATTAGCTGCTCGAGTAGCTAGTTGCTTGATTTTCATCCTATAGTTCCCATCTATTACTAGAACGTCGTTTCGAACGTCGATTACAGCGTTAAGTTGTTTGAGGGTATCATTACCCAATATAACACTGGTAGGCAATCTGCTCCTACTTGTTCTAGTTATTCAAGGCAGGCTTGTTTGGATTCTTCTACCAGCGCATAATGCTGTTGCTCTTCTCTAACTGGTTCTAGTTCGCCTGTTGTTACGTGAAACTGTGTCTGATATTTTTGGAGTGGTCCTGCTTGACCTTGAGGTGGAGGACGCTTTCCTGCCAAATCGTTATTTTGCATCCTATTCATGTAATTTAGGTTTCTTGATTGAATAGAATGATCTACTTCCATAGGTTCTGGCTTGTTTTCTGGCTTTGGGGCGAACGGCCTGGGAGGCGCAGCATACTGTTGGCCTTGGACAGGCGATTTCTGTTGATAAGCAAATTGTGTATGCATGGGTCTGTTTACTGGCTTGTTTTGAAATTGTCCTGTAATTGGCACTTGATGATGGTTATTAACAGGTCGTGGGTTATAAAAAAGTCTAGGTTCGAAATTTCTCCACTGGTTTGTATTCTGCATGGGTCTTTGTGCCGCGAATCTCAACACCGTTTGCCTCGGTGGCAAGGGCGGAGGTTGCTGTGCTATTCTGTTCACAAATGAATTTCGTTCTTCTTCCTCCCCCCTTAGACGTGGACGTTCTCGGTCGCGATGTAAAAGCGCTGTTGATTTTTAGTGTCCATCGCACCTGTCTCCCTCGTTTCCGCTTAAATTTTGTCTGATGGTTTTTTGGATGATTTTTGGCTCCATCACCATACGACGGTCGTGACTAGTATGTTTTATCAATAGAATTCCGGAAAGTGACAAACTGATAATCGTTAATGAGTGGTTTGTTATCTTCAAAATCTCCAGCTTTTTTTGCTTTATTGATATTTATTTCCTTAAGCATCTGTTATGAAAATGCCTCCTCTATCTTGGTGCTCTTTGCCAATAGCTGAAAAATTGGGGGAGTCGATTCTGCGTAAACGGCTTCTTCAGCTTCATATTTATCCTCGTCGATAATTACTGTTGAGTTAACAAATTGTATTTACAACGTTCCATGTAGTTCTATTTCCTCTCGATCTATTTGCACCTTTCCTTCGTAGTCGTTTAACAATAGCGTTCCAGCAACTATTTTTTCATGGTCCGGGATGCGTTGACTATTTATGGTTTTACAGTATGGTTTGCGGTTTTGTAAAAGTGGGGGTTATACAAATGTTATTGCTTAAATTTAAAATATTATCTCTTTTACAAATTGTCTTATCACTATGTGTTTCGCAGTTTTCTATTTGGGCGTATATCGTTCTCATTTATGATATTGCCTTTTTTACTGGTTTTATAATAAAGGAGAAGCAGGGTTCTTTATTGATTAGAGGTATACTTATCATATAGAGTAGATTTTTGCCGTTAGTGGCTATTTTTATTTTTGTGAATTCTAGTAATTCTTCCACATTTATAAACACACCTTCTTCATTATCTCTTAAGCTTTAGTTTCCGCTGCTTCAGATAATAATATGGAATTAACAGTGTTTGTTGTTGCCCAGTTTAATGCGTGTATTAGATTAGTCAACTCATCTTTAAAAATTTTTAATTTGAATTTGAGAAGGTATGTTGCTTCATTTTTCAATGTCTTATCTTCCTGTGTTGTTTTTATAATGACATTGGTAATTCTGCTTAGGTCGATCATTCTGTCGCTTAAGGCTTTATTGATAGCTACTTGTCTATTGTTGTTTACTAATTGCTCATCGATTTTTGCTATTAAAATTTCCTGATCAATTTGTGCGGCGAGCCGGCCAACCACTTCCAAGCTGTCCCTAATGCTTCGATAGACCTAGTCGCCCTTCTAGCTGGCCTAAGTCTACGTAAATCGCTTTTTATTGCTCTTAGTTCGTACTCGAAAAATGGGTACAGCTGGTGTGAAACGCTCACATTACGTACAGCCTCTTGCAGTTCATACGTAGTGTTTTCATACTCTTCGACATTAAATACTTGAATAATTTTGAATTCTCTATTTTGGACTGCAGCTATTCCAGTTTTTATTGGAATTAGCTGTGAGTGCGAATAATCGAGAACTGTTGCCAACCCATGGCACAGTGGCATGAAATACCGTTAAATCGACATAATGTTTTGATATTATTTTTGTGTACAATTTTTCCTGACTGTGTTTATACTTTCGTATTTTGGTCTACCGAAACTATTTCCGTCTAATACTTTGGTGTTAATTTGGAACCCAACCGTTTATCTATTCTAACGTATATTATATCGCCTTTCTTATATTCCTTTATTGCTTTCCTCTTTTGGTTATGAAAGGTCAAGTCCTTGTTTTGCTTTTCTTTGATTTTGTCAGTGTTCCGTTCCCTGGCTGTCTTTAGTTCTTGTAGATCTGATATTTGATATGAAAAAAATAATTCTATTGGTTTTTATACTCGATACCGAAGGTAAAGAGTATATTGGTTTTGTGTAATGTCCGTCATGGTGTTTGTCCGTCTGTCAGTCCGTATGGTTGCAAGTTTTTTCCACACCGTTCAAGCTAGACTCTTGAAACTTTTCATATTTATTTATCTATGGGATAAAAAATTCAAGTGTCAAGATGAGGCTTCTACGATAAGTGGGGGGCTGGAAAATCTATAAATTCGATAACTCAAAACCGATACATCCACATATTTCGCACATCCTTACAGCTAGAACTGGTAAGAAGATAGCTATTTGCAACCTCCAAAAAACTGCATAAAAAATTTTGGAGCCACGGCCACCCATTCCGCCTCCAGCCCCTCCACATTTCAAAGTCAAACAAGTAAGAAGGCTCTAGTCGGGAGAGCCTAACTAGAAGATACTTTGAACCCAGTTGAAATAAATAAATTTAATCTATATTACTCGTGGTATGCGCTACATAAGCGGAGTTATGTAGCGTGGGATATGCGCCGTCAGCTGAATGGCCGGCTAGTGTACTAGCGGTCCGCGCTGCGTAATATGAGCCTGAGTCAATAAACTCAAGTGGCTCGCGCTTTTGGCTATATGTTTGTTATTGTATGCAACAAAGTGTCGCATATGTATGTAAATACAGGGTATTATTTAATGCATATACACACTACAGTAGTCTCTGAGATCCACGCGTTCATACAGACGGACAGACAGACAGACGGGTAGTCGGACAGACAGACGGACATGGCTATATCGTCTCGGCTGTTTATGCTGATCAAGAATAAATATACTTTATGGGGTCGGAGATGCTTCCTTCTGCCTGTTACATACTTTTGCACAAAAACATTATACCCTAATTTACCCATTTTATGGGTTTAGGGTATAAAAAGCTTATATCTCCCACAGTTTTTGAGCTATAGCCACCAAATTTGGTACCATGATAGGTGATGATGACCCCCCAATCAAAAGTTTTGATGCCACGCCCACCGATACTGCCGTAGCCGTCCCCATCCACCCCAACGCTTCGTCAAAAACGGGAACGCGTGCATCTGCCAGAGTTGTGGAGCTAGAGCCTCCAAATTTGGTACGAAGATAGCTGGCAATGACCCCCAAAAATCTGCATCAAAGTTTTGGAGCCACGCCCACCCATTTCAACCCCCTTTCCCCACCTTTTACAAACTTTAAGCCAGAGTCACCAAATTTGGTATGAAGATAGCAATTGACATTCCACATAGATCTGCATCAAAAATGTATATGCCATGCCCACCCAAGCGCCCCCAGCCCTCCTTTCCTCACATTTTACAATTTTCGAGCAAGAGTCACCAAATTTGGTATGAAAATACCCCTTTGCAATCAGGCCTCTTATTACCGGTTTTAATATTGGTATCGAGTATGCCGCAGTCGGTTGCGTCCGACTGCAACGTTTCCACTTGCGGTTTTACTATCTTTATTTGTGCTTATTTTGAAAATTTGTCTATTGCGGTGAGAACTATCTTTTTTTTCGGTGGTATACAAATCTATGTGTATAATTTGGCCAGGGTATGTAGGGACAGGAGTTTTTTGGATTTCGCCTTGTTGTGGGTGCCTTTCTTATTTAGATAGCTAACAAGTTTCGCACTGTTTAGCTATTACAGTGACCTTTTTTATCAAGCCGGGAAAGAATAAATTATTTAATATTTGGGTTTTACTTGCTACTTGATTTCTGTGTGCTTTAGTATGTTCTTTTGCGATTATCTCATTTTGCTCCCCTTCTAACGGTACGTCCGTTACTTGTTTTTGTGTATACCTAACTTTGTAGTTATTGAAGTGAGTGGGAAATATATTTTGTATTATTCCCATTATACTCATGGAGGTGAGTAATCCGTTAATTAATTTCGGATCTAATCTTTCTTTAAGTGTTTTATTAAATCGGACTCTTCATAGCTCTTCCTTTTAACGATATGTCTTTGGTATTGTGGGAAGGGTTTTTCGAATTTATTTGATTCTTCTTTGGACATTAATGAAGAACTTGG
Organism: Scaptomyza flava; assembly: GCA_030179655.1. Taxonomy (NCBI): domain Eukaryota; kingdom Metazoa; phylum Arthropoda; class Insecta; order Diptera; family Drosophilidae; genus Scaptomyza; species Scaptomyza flava. The sequence continues at coordinate 54,988,402 of JARNME010000404.1, forward strand.
TTCTTGAAGACATTAATCTTGAATTTACCGTTGTGGTTTTTTTTTTTTTGCTTAGGGCAAATGTCAATGGTTGATAGTTGGTATAGATAATCACTTTAGAGGTACCGTAAAGGTACATTCTTAGGGTATAGAGTGCCCATACTATTGCCAATATTTCTTTTTCGTTAGTGGCATAGTTTTTTTCGGTTCTTGTAAGCGTACGCGAAATGACCGTGTTGTTCCAGAACTGCTCCAATGGCGTAGTTCGAAGCGTTTGTAGTAAGATGGAACTCTTTCTTAAAATCGGGTTAAGCGAGTATTACGTCTTCTGAAACTAGAGTGTTTTTTAATCTTTTGGAAGGCCTCCAAAGCACTTTGATCTAAACAGTTTTTATCTTGCTGGAAATGTTTTTGGAGAATCAGCCTTTCTCTCCCCTGAGTAGGTTAGAAAGTGATTTAGCTATCTTGGCGTAATCGTAGATAACACGTCTGTAATAACTGCTTAGTCCTAAGAAAGATCGCAAGTTTTTCATTAGTTAGCTTTTACGGCGTCGGCCGAAATTGTAAAACCTAAAATATTGACTTCGGTTCTAAAAACTCGCATTTGTCGATTTGAACAATCATGTTGGCCTTGGAAAGAGTGGAGTATATATTCTCTTGGTTTTCTGCATGTTCCGTTCCGACTTACTGAAGACTATGATGTCGTCTAAATAAACGTATCATCTTTTCCCAACGTGGTCCCTTAAGAAGTCGTCTAGGGTCCTTTGGAATTTTGATGGGGAGTACTTTAGACCAAAAGGTAGCCTCGTGAACTCGAATCTCCTACCATTTACCGAGAATGCGGTTTTCTCTGTGTCTCTTTCCTTGAGTGGAATCTGATGGAACCCACTTTTTAAATCTAGTACCGAAAAATATTTGTTGCCACCCAGCTGTGCTATAATGTCCCCAATATCTGGTGTTGGGTATCTATCCGATATGGTTAAATTATTAAGTTTTCGATAATCTATTAACAACCTATATTTTATCGGTCCTGAAACGTCTTGTTTTTTTGGCACCATCCACAGGGGTGCGTTTTACGGTGACCGTGAAGGTTTTATAATGCCATCTTGTAGTAATTGATCTATTTGTTTCTCCACTTCTGATTTCAAAGAAACGGGGTATTGATATTGTTGACTGTACATTGGTGTGTCTGAAGTGGTTCTTATTTCTCCTGTTATTGCTGTTGTATACGTTAGTTTTGCATCGGGTTCTGCGAATAGCTCCGCATGTGTCTCGGTCATCCGATCCATGATCTCCTTCTGTTGTACCGACATATGGTCGGCCCTGACTTTTATATTATTAACTGCTCGAGTAGCTAGTTGCTTGATTTTCATCCAATAGTTCCCATCTATTACTAGAACGTCGTTTCGAACGTCGATTACAGCGTTAAGTTGTTTGAGGGTATCATTACCCAATATAACACTGGTAGGCAATCTGCTCCTACTTGTTCTAGGTATTCAAGGCAGGCTTGTTTGGATTCTTCTACCAGCGCATAATGCTGTTGCTCTTCTCTAACTGGTTCTAGTTCGCCTGTTGTTACGTGAAACTGTGTCTGATATTTTTGGAGTGGTCCTGCTTGAAATTGAGGTGGAGGACGCTTTCCTGCCAAATCGTTATTTTGCATCCTATTCATGTAATTTAGGTTTCTTGATTGAATAGAATGATCTACTTCCATAGGTTCTGGCTTGTTTTCTGGCTTTGGGGCGAACGGCCTGGGAGGCGCAGCATACTGTTGGCCTTGGACAGGCGATTTCTGTTGATAAGCAAATTGTGTATGCATGGGTCTGATTACTGGCTTGTTTTGAAATTGTCCTGTAATTGGCACTTGATGATGGTAATTAACAGGTCGTGGGTTATAAAAAAGTCTAGGTTCGAAATTTCTCCACTGGTTTGTATTCTGCATGGGTCTTTGTGCCGCGAATCTCAACACCGTTTGCCTCGGTGGCAAGGGCGGAGGTTGCTGTGCTATTCTGTTCACAAATGAATTTCGTTCTTCTTCCTCCCCCCTTAGACGTGGACGTTCTCGGTCGCGATGTAAAAGCGCTGTTGATTTTTAGTGTCCATCGCACCTGTCTCCCTCGTTTCCGCTTAAATTTTGTCTGATGGTTTTTTGGATGATTTTGGCTCCATCACCATACGACGGTCGTGACTAGTATGTTTTATCAATAGAATTCCGGAAAGTGACAAACTGATAATCGTTAATGAGTGGTTTGTTATCTTCAAAATCTCCAGCTTTTTTTGCTTTATTGATATTTATTTCCTTAAGCATCTGTTATGAAAATGCCTCTTCTATCTTGGTGCTCTTTGCCAATAGCTGAAAAATTGGGGGAGTCGATTCTGCGTAAACGGCTTCTTCAGCTTCATATTTATCCTCGTCGATAATTACTGTTGAGTTAACAAATTGTATTTACAACGTTCCATGTAGTTCTATTTCCTCTCGATCTATTTGCACCTTTCCTTCGTAGTCGTTTAACAATAGCGTTCCAGCAACTATTTTTTCATGGTCCGGGATGCGTTGACTATTTATGGTTTTACAGTATGGTTTGCGGTTTTGTAAAAGTGGGGGTTATACAAGTGTTATTGCTTAAATTTAAAATATTATCTCTTTTACAAATTGTCTTATCACTATGTGTTTCGCAGTTTTCTATTTGGGCGTATATCGTTCTCATTTATGATATTGCCTTTTTTACTGGTTTTATAATAAAGGAGAAGCAGGGTTCTTTATTGATTAGAGGTATACTTATCATATAGAGTAGATTTTTGCCGTTAGTGGCTATTTTTATTTTTGTGAATTCTAGTAATTCTTCCACATTTATAAACACACCTTCTTCATTTTCTAATATCTCTTAAGCTTTAGTTTCCGCTGCTTCAGATAATAATATGGAATTAACAGTGTTTGTTGTTGCCCAGTTTAATGCGTGTATTAGATTAGTCAACTCATCTTTAAAAATTTGTAATTTGAATTTGAGAAGGTATGTTGCTTCATTTTTCAATGTCTTATCTTCCTGTGTTGTTTTTATAATGACATTGGTAATTCTGCTTAGGTCAATCATTCTGTCGCTTAAGGCTTTATTGATAGCTACTTATCTATTGTTGTTTACTAATTGCTCATTGATTTTTGCTATTAAAATTTCCTGATCAATTTGTGCGGCGAGCCGGCCAACCACTTCCAAGCTGTCCCTAATGCTTCGATAGACCTAGTCGCCCTTCTCGTTGGCCTAAGTCTACGTAAATCGCTTTTTATTGCTCTTAGTTCGTACTCGAAAAATGGGTACAGCTGGTGTGAAACACTCACATTACGTACAGCCTCTTGCAGTTCATACGTAGTGTTTTCATACTCTTCGACATTAAAGACTTGAATAATTTTGAATTCTCTATTTTGGACTGCAGCTATTCCAGTTTTTATTGGAATTAGCTGTGAGTGCGAATAATCGAGAACTGTTGCCAACCCATGGCACAGTGGCATGAAATACCGTTAAATCGACATTATGTTTTGATATTATTTTTGTGTACAATTTTTCCTGACTGTGTTTTTACTTTCGTATTTTGGTCTACCGAAACTATTTCCTTCTAATTCTTTGGTGTTAATTTGGAACCCAACCGTTTATCTATTCTAACGTATATTATATCGCCTTTCTTATATTCCTTTATTGCTTTCCTCTTTTGGTTATGAAAGGTCAAGTCCTTGTTTTGCTTTTCTTTGATTTTGTCAGTGTTCCGTTCCCTGGCTGTCTTTAGTTCTTGTAGATCTGATATTTGATATGAAAAAAATAATTCTATTGGTTTTTATACTCGATACCGAAGGTAAAGAGTATATTGGTTTTGTGTCCGTCATGGTGTTTGTCCGTCTGTCAGTCCGTATGGTTGCAAGTTTTTTCCACACCGTTCAAGCTAGACTCTTGAAACTTTTCATATTTCTTTATCTATGGGATATAAAATTCAAGTGTCAAGATGGGGCTTCTACGATAAGTGGGGGGCTGGAAAATCTATAAATTCGATAACTCAAAACCGATACATCCACATATTTCGCACATCCTTACAGCTAGAACTGGTAAGAAGATAGCTATTTGCAACCTCCAAAAAACTGCCTAAAAAATTTTGGAGCCACGGCCACCCATTCCGCCTCCAGCCCCTCCGCATTTCAAAGTCAAACAAGTAAGAAGGCTCTAGTCGGGAGAGCCTAACTAGAAGATACTTTGAACCCAGTTGAAATAAATAAATTTAATCTATATTACTCGTGGTATGCGCTACATAAGCGGAGTTATGTAGCGTGGGATATGCGCCGTCAGCTGAATGGCCGGCTAGTGTACTAGCGGTCCGCGCTGCGTAATATGAGCCTGAGTCAATAAACTCAAGTGGCTCGCGCTTTTGGCTATATGTTTGTTATTGTATGCAACAAAGTGTCGCATACTTATGTATGTAAATACAGGGTGTTATTTAATGCATATACACACTACACCTCCCCTTTTAGAAGAATAGCGCAGTTATTCTAATATTAAGCGGTATTATTAAGTGTAACATAATTTTTAAATAACGTGTTTATATTTGTTGTAATTAACATATATAGGAAAAATAGTACATTATTTAGTTGTCATTACACCTATATAATAAAAATTTTTTTTTTTCTATAAAACAAGTGTTTCCTTTTTTTTATTATTTTAATATATGGCTGATCAGACCGTTGCAAAAAATTTTATTTATTTTGTATTATTTGTTTTTTATTTTATATTTCATTTTTATTATTATTTTTTAATTATTTTTTTTTTTTGAGATTATTGATGTTATCTCTTTCTCCTATGTTTGTTTTTCTCTGTCTGGTGGGTGTGTAGAAGACGTTTTACTGTCAATCTATGCACGAGTAAGTCAAGGTATAATTTTTATTTTTAGTTTCTATGTCCGCAATGAACGTCTTCATTGGACTGATCTAGAATATAATGGATTCATTTAGTTGGAATATTACTTATTAATTGTAGACATTATTGCTTCTTGTACTTTTATTTATTTGGATCACCGGCTTGAGTAGCTATTTTTTTATACATTATTGCCCATATATTTGAAATTACCTATTTGAAATTACCTTGAGTTTGCTGATTGTAAGTATACCGGCCCCCGTTTCGAGCCTTTGGAAAAATTGACCTAAGTCGATAACTCCATTAGTATACAAATCGCTAACTTCAATTCTTGCGATAACTTTATTTCCTTGTTTTAATAAACAATTTGGAGTTTGTATACGCAAGGTCACTACTTTTTTTAATCCGTCATTTGTGATGACGTTGGGCTTAGAAGCTTTTCAAGATTTTTCCCAAGCAAAGGTTCTTGATATATTCATGCGCATGATTATTCTGTCTACTGTGGTGCCTGGTAGCAACTTCAGGACTTTATTTCGTAAGTCTTTTGATTTGGATATAATTTGGTTAACAATATCCTAGAATGGGCATCTGACAAAAAATTTTCTTTTCTATTTGATGTGCCTGGAGAGGCTTTATTTGGGACAAATAATACTGTTTTATTGCAAACAATTATTCTGTAATAAAGATATATATGTATATATATATATATATATATATATGTGTGTTTTTTTTAAATTTTATTGGGTAAATTAAACAAGAACACGGAAGGCGTTTGTTTGAAGTGTTTTTATTGTGTGTTTTTCACTAAAGCATAATTTTTCTGATTGCAAAAACTATTTTGTAAATTTACTTTGGGTTTCAAATTGTACAGTCAGTATGAAATGTTTGTACGTCAGTTATTTTTCACAAGAATGGCCATAGGGCGATGCGATTACTCTGACCTTGCACGCAGCTTTTTCCGTTTACGTCTCAAGCTTCGCAAGCGCTTCTTTCGGCATTTAGTGGTCTTTTTTTTCGATTCGAAAACAATCAGGTAATGTATACTTATATGATTTTTTTTTTTTTAACCTCGCATATTTTGTATTAATATATTTATTACAATTGGTTTTTTTTTAAATTTTTTTAATATATTGGCAGATGGCCAAATGTTGTCATTCTTATTTTTTTTATGGGTTTTTTTTTTTGCGTAACTAGCGTATTTTTTTGTTTTGTTTTTTTTTTTATTTATTTATTTTTTACAAAGTATCTAGATTTTATCCAGATCGTTACCTCGACTTATTCTTTTTCAAACTTCTGCTGTGTGTTTTGTATATTTTGAATGCTATTTTTAACAGCATAAGGCCTACGATAATGGCTACTAAAATGAGCATGTACTGAAAACTATGATGTCGTCTAAATAAACGTATCATCTTTTCCCAACGTGGTCCCTTAAGAAGTCGTCTAGGGCCCTTTGGAATATTGATGGGGAGTTCCTTAGACCAAAAGGTAGCCTCGCGAACTCGAATTTCCCACCATTTACCGAGAATTAGGTTTTCTCTGTGGGTCTTTCCTTGAGTGGAATCTGATGGAACCCACTTTTTAAATCTAGTACCGAAAAATATTTGTTGCCACCCCAATTGTCCCCAATATCTGGTGTTGGGTATCTATCCGATATGGTTAAATTATTAAGTTTTCGATAATCTATTAACAACCTATATTCTCTCTGTCCAGAAGCGTCTTGTTTTTTTGGCACTATCCACACGGGTGCGTTGTACGGTGACCGTGAAGGTCTTATAATGCCATCTTGTAGCAATTGATCTATTTGTTTCTCCACTTCTGATTTCAAAGAAATGGGGTATTGATAATGTTGACTGTATATTGGTGTGTCTGAAGAGGTTCTTATTTCTCCTGTTAATGCTGTTGTTTACGTTAGTTTTGCATCGGGTTCTGCGAATAGCTCCGCATGTGTCTCGGTCATCCGCTCCATGATCTCCTTCTGTTGCACCGACATATGGTCGACCCTGACTTTTATATTATTAGCTGCTCGAGTAGCTAGTTGCTTGATTTTCATCCATTGATTTTCATCCATTGATTTTCATCCATCTATTACTAGAACGTCGTTTCGAACGTCGATTACAGCGTTAAGTTGTTTGAGGGTATCATTACCCAATATAACACTGGTAGGCAATCTGCTCCTACTTGTTCTAGGTATTCAAGGCAGGCTTGTTTGGATTCTTCTACCAGCGCATAATGCTGTTGCTCTTCTCTAACTGGTTCTAGTTCGCCTGTTGTTACGTGAAACTGTGTCTGATATTTTTGGAGTGGTCCTGCTTGAAATTGAGGTGGAGGACGCTTTCCTGCCAAATCGTTATTTTGCATCCTATTCATGTAATTTAGGTTTCTTGATTGAATAGAATGATCTACTTCCATAGGTTCTGGCTTGTTTTCTGGCTTTGGGGCGAACGGCCTGGGAGGCGCAGCATACTGTTGGCCTTGGACAGGCGATTTCTGTTGATAAGCAAATTGTGTATGCATGGGTCTGATTACTGGCTTGTTTTGAAATTGTCCTGTAATTGGCACTTGATGATGGTAATTAACAGGTCGTGGGTTATAAAAAAGTCTAGGTTCGAAATTTCTCCACTGGTTTGTATTCTGCATGGGTCTTTGTGCCGCGAATCTCAACACCGTTTGCCTCGGTGGCAAGGGCGGAGGTTGCTGTGCTATTCTGTTCACAAATGAATTTCGTTCTTCTTCCTCCCCCCTTAGACGTGGACGTTCTCGGTCGCGATGTAAAAGCGCTGTTGATTTTTAGTGTCCATCGCACCTGTCTCCCTCGTTTCCGCTTAAATTTTGTCTGATGGTTTTTTGGATGATTTTGGCTCCATCACCATACGACGGTCGTGACTAGTATGTTTTATCAATAGAATTCCGGAAAGTGACAAACTGATAATCGTTAATGAGTGGTTTGTTATCTTCAAAATCTCCAGCTTTTTTGCTTTATTGATATTTATTTCCTTAAGCATCTGTTATGAAAATGCCTCCTCTATCTTGGTGCTCTTTGCCAATAGCTGAAAAATTGGGGGAGTCGATTCTGCGTAAACGGCTTCTTCAGCTTCATATTTATCCTCGTCGATAATTACTGTTGAGTTAACAAATTGTATTTACAACGTTCCATGTAGTTCTATTTCCTCTCGATCTATTTGCACCTTTCCTTCGTAGTCGTTTAACAATAGCGTTCCAGCAACTATTTTTTCATGGTCCGGGATGCGTTGACTATTTATGGTTTTACAGTATGGTTTGCGGTTTTGTAAAAGTGGGGGTTATACAAGTGTTATTGCTTAAATTTAAAATATTATCTCTTTTACAAATTGTCTTATCACTATGTGTTTCGCAGTTTTCTATTTGGGCGTATATCGTTCTCATTTATGATATTGCCTTTTTACTGGTTTTATAATAAAGGAGAAGCAGGGTTCTTTATTGATTAGAGGTATACTTATCATATAGAGTAGATTTTTGCCGTTAGTGGCTATTTTTATTTTTGTGAATTCTAGTAATTCTTCCACATTTATAAACACACCTTCTTCATTTTCTAATATCTCTTAAGCTTTAGTTTCCGCTGCTTCAGATAATAATATGGAATTAACAGTGTTTGTTGTTGCCCAGTTTAATGCGTGCATTAGATTAGTCAACTCATCTTTAAAAATTTGTAATTTGAATTTCAGAAGGTCTGTTGCTTCATTTTTCAATGTCTTATCTTCCTGTGTTGTTTTTATAATGATATTGGTAATTCTGCTTAGGTCGATCATTCTGTCGCTTAAGGCTTTATTGATAGCTACTTATCTATTGTTGTTTATTAATTGCTCATTGATTTTTGCTATTAAAATTTCAGAATCATTTTTGTCCGGCGAGCTGGCCAACCACTTGCAAGCAGTCCCTATTGCTTCGATAGACCTAGTCGCCCTTCTAGTTGGCCTAAGTCTACGTAAATCGCTTTTTATTGCTCTTAGATCGTTCTCGAAAAACGGGTTCAGCTGGTGTGAAACGCTCACATTACGTACGGCCTCTTCCAGTTCATACGTGGTGTTTTCTTCTATATAACGAATTAATTACCAGAAAACTGCACTTATGTTCAATTTTCAGTGTGTTTTACTTTCAATTGCGATTTTTATGTCAAGATTCTATTACGCCCCCAGTTCGGGCATTCGAATGTGCTTTCGATTATTGTTTCAGAAAACGAGAGAGTAACAAATTTTATGCAAAAGTGTTTTTTGATCTTCACTACAAATTGTTGTAGTGACAGCCGGCGTCAGTGAATTTTTTTGTTGGTTTGTTTTTTAAGTCAGCACTTGAAGAACTACCAAGCTACTTTCAAGCTCTACCTACCTTTTTAATTTTAATCGTTGGCTTTACTTTTCTATTTTCTTTTTATCGAAAAAACAAAATGTATGCGTTTTATTAGCTAGATGCACAAGCAGATAAGTGAAAAAAATAAAATTCAAGCAGTGTGCTTCCATGCATTAACCTCTCCCTAAAACGAGGGTTTTCTTGTCCCATTTAGACTGAAATAATAAAAATTAGCCGAGGGAATACTTCGCATTAAATCAGATGGACATAACAGTAAAGGTTTGCCTGTTAAAGTTGATCAACAATACCCATTAAATAAATATGGTATACAAATTTAATTTATGCTTTAGCGTATGTCGATAAAAGTAGAATTTTTCTATGATTATTGTTTTAAGCTTATTTAAAAAATTATTTTTTTTAAATTTTTAGTTCAATGTTTTAAAAATGCGTATTTTTTATTTTTTATACTCGATACCAAAGGTAAAGAGTATATTGGGTTTGTGCAATGTCCGTCATGGTGTCTGTCCGTCTGTCCGTCTGTATGAACGCAACTTTTTTCCACACCCTTCAAGCTAGAGACTTGAAACTTTCCAATTCTCTTTATCTATGGGATAGTAAATTAAAGTGTCAAGATGGGTTCTACGATAACTGGGGGGCTCGCAAATCGATAAATTCGATAACTCAAAACCGATAAATCCACATATTTCGCACATCCTGACAGCTAGAACTACCAAATTTGGTGAGAAGATAGCTACTAGCAACCCCCAAAAAACTGTATCAAAAATTTTGGAGCCCTGCCTACCCATTCCGCCCCCAGCCCCCCCGCATTTTAAAGTCAAAAAAACCTATATCTCCCACAGTTTTTGAGCTATAGCCACCAAATTTGGTGCCAAGATAGGTGATGATGACCCCCCAAAAACTGCATCCAAAGTTTGGATGCCACGCCCACCAATACCGCACTAGCCACCCCCATCTGCCCCAACGCTTCGTCAAAAACGGGAATGCGTGTATCTTCCAGAGTAGTGGAGCTAGAGCCACCAAATTTGGTAGGAAGATAGCTGGTAACGACCCCAAAAGAACTGCATCAAAGTTTTGGAACCACGCCCACCCATCCCGCCCCCAGCCCCCCGCATTTAGAAATCAGAAATGCCTATATCTACCACAGTTTTTTAGCTAGAGTCACCAAATTTGGTGCCAAGATAGATGATGATGACCCCCCAAAAACTGCATCAAAAGTTTGGATGCCACGCCCACCAATACTGCCCTAGCCACCCCCATCCGCTCCAACGCTTCGTCAAAAACGGGAATGCGTGTATCTTCCAGAGTTGTGGAGCTAGAGCCAGCGAATTTGGAAGGAAGATAGCTGGTAACGACCCCCAAAAAACTGTATCAAAGTTTTGGAGCCACGCCCACCCATTACGCCCCCAGCCCCCCACATTTTGAAATCAGAAATGGCTATATCTCCCACAGTTTTTGAGCTAGAGCCACCAAATTTGGTGCCAAGATAAGTGATAATGACCCCCTAAAAACTGCATCAAAAGTTTGGATGCCACGCCCACCAATACTGCCCTAGCCGCCCCCATCCACCCCAACGCTTCGTCAAAAACGGGAATGCGTGTATCTTCCAGAGTTGTGGAGCTAGAGCCTCCAAATTTGGTGGGAAGATAGCTGGTAACGACTCCCAAAAATCTGCATCAAAAATTTGGATGCCACGCCCACCCATACCGCCCCCAGCCCCCCTTTCCCCACATTTAACAAACTTCGAGCTAGAGTCACCAAATTTGGAAGGAAGGTAGCAATTGAAATTCCACATAGATTCGCAGCAAAACTTTGGATGCCACGCCCACCCATACCGCCCCCAGCCCCCCTTTCCCCACTCTTTACAAACTTCGAGCTAGAGTCACCAAATTTGGTATGAAAATAGCAATTGACATTTCACAAAGATCTGCATCAAAAATTTGGATGCCACGCCCACCCATACCGCCCCCAGCCCCCCTTTCCCCACATTTAACAAACTTCGAGCTAGAGTCACCAAATTTGGAAGGAAGGTAGCAATTGAAATTCCACATAGATTCGCAGCAAAACTTTGGATGCCACGCCCACCCATACCGCCCCCAGCCCCCCTTTCCCCACTTTATACAAACTTCGAGGTAGAGTCACCAAATTTGGTATGAAGATAGCAATTGACATTCCACAAAGATCTGCATCAAAAATTTGGATGCCACGCCCAGCCATACAGCCCCCAGCCCCCCTTTCCCAATCTTTCCAAACTTCGAGCTAGAGTCACCAAATTTGTTATGAAGAAAGCAATTGACATTCCACAAAGATCTGCATCAAAAATTTGGATGCCACGCCCACCCATACCGCCCCAGCCCCCCTTTCCCCACATTTAACAATTTTCGAGCTAGAGTCACCAAATTTGGTATGAAGATAGCAATTGACATTCCACAAAGATCTGCATGAAATATTTGGCTGCCACGCCCACCCATTCCGCCCCAGCCCCCCTTTCCCCACATTTAACAATTTTCGAGCTAGAGTCACCAAATTTGGTATGAAGATAGCAATTGACATTCCAGAAAGATCTGCATCAAAAATTTGGATGCCACGCCCACCCATACCGCCCCCAGCCCCCCTTTCCCCACATTTAACAAACTTCGAGCTAGAGTCACCAAATTTGGTATGAAGATAGCAATTGACATTTCGCAAAGATCTGCAGTAAAAATTTGGATGCCACATTCACCCATACCGCCCCTAGCTCCTCTTTCCCCACCTTTTACAAACTTCGAGCTAGAGTCAACAAATTTGGTATGAAGATAGCAATTGACATTCCACACAGATCTGCATCAAAACTTTGGATGCCACTCCCACCCATACCGCCCCAGCCCCCCTTTCCCCACATTTAACAATTTTCGAGCTAGAGTCACCAAATTTGGTATGAAGATAGCAATTGACATTCCACAAAGATCTGCATCAAAAATTTGGATGCCACGCCCACCCATACCGCCCCCAGCCCCCTTTCCCTACATTTAACAATTTTCGAGCTAGAGTCACCAAATTTGGTATGAAGATAGCAATTGACATTTCGCAAAGATCTGCAGTAAAAATTTGGATGCCACACCCAATCATACCGCCCCCAGCCCCCCTTTCAACAGCTCTTACAAACTTTCAGCTAGAGTCACCAAATTTGGAAGGAAGATAGTTGGTGGCATCCCTATCTGCATCGGAGAATCTTTAAGGCAGCGTACACCCTTGTCCCATCCGTACTCCTTTGCAATCAGGCCTCTTTTAACCTGTTTTAATACTGGTATCGAGTATGCCGCAGTCGGTTGCGTCCGACTGCAATGTTTCCACTTGTTTTTACTTGCATTGAGTCAGGGATGACATGAGGTTCCCGAGCATCTGCGTAAGTTGTGCAGTTAGCTACATAACCATTTGCTGAATGAGGGCTTCCACTTTTCTCATTATGGATTCCTCGCTCATGGGTGGTGTTGGCTTGTGGTTTGGAGAGTTGAATTAGGGATACTGAGTACCATTGCCATTGCGGAAGTGGCTGGCATAACTTACTCCATCAGTGACGTGGCTGATTGGCTGGCTACCGGAACATGTGGACTAAGGATAGGATGGGGTGCGATGCGTTGAAACTGGCGTTGGGCTGTTTGCTTGTACACATGGTTCATGCCGCAGTGAGCACAGCAAGCTTCGGCTTCTCTGACTTTGGTACAGTCAGTTGTATTGTGTCATCACTTTTGTTAAGCATCAATCTGAGCTTGCTATCTCTACCCGACTTGTGAATGAAGGAGCCTTAACAGCAGCTTCCTCTACCATTTCAGCATGCATAAGAGGAGAAGGATAATGATCCTCGTTTCCTATGACGTCAGCCGAATCATTGTCATCTGCTAGCATAGCAAAGCGGTTCGAGCTGGTCACGACACTTGCAACGGACTTTTTGACACCTGGAGCTAAGGTCGGTTTTTTGACTTCACCTTTTACAATAGTGTCAGAGGCCGAGGAGGAATCCAATGAGAGGGTGCCTTCACTTCTTGGGGTCTTCTTTTTAATTGAAAAGGGTGAGTTGGTTTTGCGATTGGTTGTTGCAGTTAGCCACTTGGCAGGTATCTGCCATGAAATGGCTTGATCGACGGTTGAATTCTTATCAGAAATTTAATATTCGTAACATGAGCGGACGGGCTGCAGTCAGTTAAAGCTTTATTGATAACATTGCACCCTATTTTTAGCATGTAGCTGTTTGACCCTGAGGATGCCATTATGGCAAAATCATTTATTAGCTGAGCCCTAAGATCCCTTTGGTTTTGGCCAGCTATCGACATCATCGCATGTCTAGAACGACTTGTGTCCGAGACTGGCTGTGAGTTGTCTTCCATTGCTCGATATCTCCCGTCACTAATCAGGCGATTATTGTGTCGGTGACGTGATGAGTCTGTCCATTTCCTCACTATTATGGTTTAACCGTAGGGCAAAGTAAACCATTTTAACACTTTTCTTAATGTCCGCAGATGCTTAACGTTTGCCGACACTGCAAAAAACAACGTCCAATGAACTTAAAGTGTGGTATTCAGCACTCTTTAAAAGCACAGTTTTATTTAATGAAATTATTGTTTGATTTTTTTTATTATGGAAAAGATTTGATGTTCCTGCTTGACGCCTGCTCTAATGACTGGGCAGAACTGTTCTTAATAATTAAAAAAAATATAATAAGTATTGTGAGTCTCAAAAAAAAAAAACATGTGTAAGTACGCTATTTCGTTTTGTCTACAACTAATTTCTGGCTGTTGGCGGCTATTCAAAAAATAAAACGCAGGCTGCAGTACAAGGCAAGGACGCATTAAATGAACCCATACATGAGAGCAAATCGAGAAGGTAATTTAAAAAGATTTAGATATTTGATTAGTGAACATCAATGGATTATTTCAATTCGTACCTAATTTATTATTTATTTATTTTTATAGTCAGCTAAGAGCAGCCGTTATAAATGAATCAATTTAATTAAATTAAAAATAGTTAGTTAAGTAAAATAAAATAAAATAAAAGTAATGTAGAATAATATAATCGAAAAATATTAGAAGTTAACGTTAAAGCTCTGGGAATTTCAATAAAAATTTGAGCAGTCCAATATTTGTTGCGCGGATTGGGAAAAACCCAGAAAAACCCAATCAGACCAGCGTTAGATTAGTAATTAGTGGTTACGATTAGATAAAGCAAAAAGGATCGATCTTTTTAGTACTGGAGTTGAGGCCTCCAAGGAGACAAGAGAATAAAGTTTGTTATAGTCAGAACATAAAACACGAAATGGTTCATGAATTAAATAGTTGCTGAAGCAACGATCAAGGCTAAGGGGTAAAAAGTTACGTGAAGGTCTAATTGGGACATTAAATTTAATTCGACTCAAAAGATCTGATGAGTCGATTTCACCATTAAGTAGGTTAGTAATAAATAATACTCCATGCATAGTTCTACGGTTTAACAGGGAGGGAAGATTTATTAAAAGGAGTCTACTAGAATACGGGGGTAAGTCAACTCCAGGAACCCAATTAAAACTTCTAAGGGCAAATAGAAGGAATTTCTTCTGCACAGAATCAACTCTATCCTGATGAATCGAGTATTGCGGGGTCCACACACAGGATTCATCCTCCAGGATGGGACGAACAAGGGATGCATAAAGAATTTAAGTGGCTTAGAGATCATTAAACGGTATATGCGTTTAAAACTTTGACTTGGAGACAAGTATAATATCCAAATCATTAATTTGAAAGACGTGGTCAAGTGGTGAAGCATCAAGCAAGTAGTGAGCAGTATGAGGGGTACTTCTACAAAAAGATATGACTTTACATTTTGAACAATTTAGATTGAGTAAGTTAAAACGACACCAGGCTGACAATGCACTCAAATCCGACTGTAGAAAATTAATTAGGGAAGCATCATTATAGGTGAAACATAGCTTCACATCATCAGCAAACATATATACGAAAGAGTTAGTAATAACTGCTGTAATAAATAGCAAAGGTCCAAGGTGACTACCCTGGGGTACACCAGAGGTAACAAAAATAGGTTAAGATACAGATGATTTAAAAAATACTTTTTGTGTCCGGCCACACAAGTACTCCGAAAGCCACAATACGAGTTTTGATGGAAATCCAATAATTTTTCATTTTTGAAGCAACAGAGAATGACTAACAGAATCAAATGCCTTACTAAAATCGATATAAACAACGTCAGTTTGCATGTTTTCCTGAAACCCTTTGATAACAAGCGAAGTGAATTCAAGAAGGTTAGTGGTAGTAGATCTACGCCTAACAAAACCGTGTTGATGAGGCGATATAATTGAACTACATGAGTGTTGCAGTTGAGAACATATAATTTTTTCAAAGACTTTAGGAATGGCGGACAACTTGGATATGCCCCTATAATTTTTAACGTTAGACTTAGAAGAATTTTTATAGAGTGGAATTATAAAGGATTCCTTCCATATAGCAGGAAACACTGTTGAGTCAACCGACAAGTTAAATAATTAAAGTAAGGGTTTACAAAGTGAATCCGCACAGTATCTAAGTATACAACCTGGCACTCCATCAGGACCATCAGGAGTTAAGGTCACTTAAAAGCGTACACTCAGTTATAACTGGGATATATATGCAATTTGACGATTGAACTAGAAAAGGATAGGAATTACTACTATTATGTAAATTCGTTGAATATACTGATTGAAAATACTCAGCAAATAGATCGGCTACTGCCTGATCAGAACTTACTTTTGTATCATCTAGGTATACTGAGGATGGCAAGCAAGAAGACTTACGTTTAGAGTTAACAAATTTATAAAACTGTTTAGGGTCACGTGAAAAGTTTAGTCTACTACGATTTAGATAATTATTATAGCAAGATGTGTTAACGGAAATAAAACTAGATTTTGCTACTAAATACGAAGATAAATCTAAAGTAGATCCCGATTTATTAAATTTTTTATATGATCTTCTCTTTGCGTTTTTCAATTTCGATAGTTCTCTCGTAAACCAATGTGGTTTATAATCACTTGAAGAACAAGTGAGGGGAACACAAATATCCAAAAGCGAATTCAAGGTCCTATAAAATATGGCTATGGCAGTTTCTATATCACTACAAGAATAAAGGCGAGACCAATTAGTATGTTGAAGAAGATAATTTAATTTAATAAAGTTAGTTTTACGAAAGCAACGGGTTTTAAAGTATTTTTGGATACTGAAATAGGGTTAAGAATTACGATGGATAGTTCTAAGGTTGGATGGTAAGTTTCTTCCGGAAGCACTAGAGGGGGTAATCTCCTAGGATTACTGCAATCGCAGTCCGAAACAAATATTAAGTCCAACATTCTACCACTACAGTTATGCACTCTGTTAACTTGCGATAGTCCTAACTCCAGTAGGCCATCGATAAAATCATCAGAAGTGACTGGTAATACCGCCGAAGATGTGTCATTCAAAGACCATACAACATGTGGCAGATTTAAATCACCAACCACTATCAGATTATCCATATCTGTCAAAAATGACGAAACAAGTTGCAGGGCAATCAGATGGGATGAGTAAATGTTAATATCAGATTGAGGAGGAATATAAGAGCAAGTAACATAAAGTGAACGGCCGTTGAGTAATATTTTAACACATAAAAACTCTATGTCCGGAAGATGCTCAGAAAGAATCTGTTCAGAGGAAATACAAGAGTCAACAGCAATGAGAACACCACCCCCCTTGCGGGAAGTGCGATCGCATCTGTACAAAGTATATTTAGAAGGAAAAATGGAATAATCAGAAATATCAGGTTTTAACCAGGTTTCAGTGTTAATATATAATTTAGCCAGTTTAGTGTTAAGGCCTCTAACATTTTGATAGGCCAAACTAAGTTGTTCTGTTAGTTTTTTGCCGCCGAGGTGGAGGCAACAGGTTGGCTAGCAGGCGGTGTACTATCAATCCTTATACCGTTATTGTTATTAATTCGCCTACTCGTATACTCCTTAACTACAAGTTGCGGCGGCCAAAACTTTTCAGAGCAAATTGTCGAGAAAAGTTCAGGCGGTACATCGAACTTGAAAGAAGATATACTTCTGGCATGTTTAAATTTAAACCTTTCAACAACAATAAGTGGAGAATCGATTTGACTTTTAACATATGCTGCAACATCATCCGATAACGTATCGGATGCCAGCCTAGAAACAAAAACAAATTTATTGAGTGGTACAACAACCAGAGGCTTGTGAGCCCCAGTTGTACCTGTATTAGGATTAATAGGCACACAAGCTGCTGAACCAGAGGGCTCATGCAAAGGTTCGGAAGATAAAGTGGCTAGGTTGTTGATTGGATTTCTAGCAAGGGAGTTAAATAACATTAGTGGGTTAGCATTGGAACCAATTGAAGGATTATTGTTGGGCACTAGAAGAGGTTTGGTTGGCAGAACAGGTGGGGCAATAAGTGGATTAGGACCCGAAGTCTTTTTACGCTTCGGAGATTCGGTAATCACCTTGCCATTTTTGAAATTAAGCTCAAGCTCGTTGAACGACGCACAGTGGGGCCTTTGCTCATTTAGCTTATCAAAAATCATATCTTCTAAACTAATGAAGCGATTTCAAAAATTTAAAAAGCAATTAATATATGACTTTTCAAGCTTTAAAATGAATGTTCGCCAAGAGTGCTAGGTATCCGTGGTGCTTAAATATTCAAGGTCAAAGTCAAGAAATATTTCCAGCACATTTTACCTGTAAAATGCCAATTAAAAACGTTTGTTTTTAATCATAACTGAAAATTTTTTATAACTTCAATGACTATTTCACATTTTTTGTTGCTTTTATTCGATTTTCTAAATTAAATACATAAAATTTAAATTCTTATTTTTGGGTGATTTTTTGAGGTTAATTTTTAATATTTGCTATCGATGGCTGATTTTCAACCAAATAATCATCAACATTAATGCTAGTTAGGTTAACATCTAATAAACTCAACATTTCGGAACTATAGTTGCTATCTTCCAAATCCTTTCGTGACCGCACATGTCTCAGCGATGCAAGAAATGGATCCGATGAGGCTGCCAGCATGTTGAAAAGGTCTCCATTTTGTCGCGCCCGAGAAATTTTGCACGTATTAGTGTATCTGAACTTCTTGTAGTCCTTGTTTTTACATTCCTGTGCTTCTTCGGACAGCTCTCCAATAGGTAAGCACTGATATTCTATTAAGTCCTTTCCATGAGCCAAAATCCTATGTACCGTGGGGGTTAGTTTTTTCTGAGGATACAACCCAGTCAAAAGTTGAGCTGTTTTTGATGCGTATTCGCCAAATTTTGCACCATCTATCATTTCTTTGCAGTTTATAACATTTAGGATAACAGCAAACCTTTTAATGATCTCATTATGAACACCTGTTATCAAAGTTGTTATTTGATCATTTTCAAAAAATCTCCTCGAAGTATTTCCATCATTCGTATTCCCGTATCCGTGCTTTGGACAGTCAACTTTTATTCCTAGCTTCCGAGAGAACTCAGCTTGTATAACTTCCTTTCTTCTCTGTATATCCTCACGAGGCGTATTATCCGTTTTTGTTTCTCCTGGCCGAGGAAGTGTGTGAACACTACTTTCACTTGTGAGTTTCATGAAGATACTGATTTTATTCTTACAAAGCCTAGTCCTTATATACTAACAAGATGTCTTAGAGTAGGTCTGCGTTGGCACATTATCGCCAGCAGATAGTCCAATCATTATTTGTTTAGGTTATTTTCTATTTTAAACATTAGTGTAGGTCTTTCCACAATCTTTGGTGACCTTATGTTAAGTTATTGTTATCTATATTTTTAGCTCTTGCTGCAGTTGCACGCAGCTGGCTTAGAGTGTATTTTTGTACTTTTACCAAGACTCTAGTGAGACTCGGTGTTAAGTGTTCATGCGTGAACATTCTGCGGCGGGCCAACAAAGGTGTTGGCCCGTAGTTATTAGTTACAGTTATTTTTCTTATTACATATATAATCAATATTACCACCAAAACTAATACAACTACTAACGAAGCATGTCCAGACACGTGATGAAAGTTTAACCCATTTAATTCTACGTGATGGTCTTTTAATTGTTGGACTTTGCCTAGTAACCTATTCAATTCCTCTGAAGTACTAATATTGGTTGCTGCTATTGGATCCCATATTATTCTTGGTATTTCATTTATTTCTCCTACGTAAGAAGGAATAATGGTTTCTTGCCTTTCTGATTGTATTTTATGGTGAGAAACTAATAATTTATCTTCTGTTCTAGCTGTACAGTCAGATCTAATAGATAATATTCCTTGTTCTGGCAAGTTTACTATTTCTGGGGGTGTTTTCTCACATTGTATCCTAGCAGTCGTATTACGCAGGTTCTTAAAAAGCCACGTGCTCCTGCCTTCTAATTCTACCCAGTATGTTTTGGATCTTATAATGGATTTATAAATGCAAGTTGATGGTCTGTTTGGTTTGAAAGGTGATGTTTCGCAAGCATTATCACTGGCACTGTTCCAAGGCCAGTTCCCTTCACACACCCTTTTGTTTGTTTGCCATTTTTGGCATTTATTTAATGTGGATTCTTTCATAAGATGGTACGAATCCATTTCAAAATTGTATACTAAAAACTCTGAGTTTAACTGTATCATTAACAAATGCCCATCTCGCTGTACTGGTACTGGTATAATACTAGAGTTGAGATGGATGCCTGCTGAACAATGGTATTTTGGCATATACGACAAGTTTATTTTCTATAAAAATTCCTTTTGCATTCAGCAGTGTGTAAATCTCCTTAATTTCAGTATTAGTTCTTTTTCCTGGTAGTACTAATTTTTCGGATAGGCTATCTTTTATTTTTAAGATCTCGTCCCTTAATTGTCTTGGTTTTAAAATGTTTGGATTCAACCGCCCATGATTAATGTCAATTAGTAATCCTATTACACTTGCTTGTATTTTGTCACACTCATCAATTAAAGTACTAAGTTCTTTGGTTAATAAGAAGAAGCTAATGGATTCCTTATAAACATAATAACTTTCCTTGAGAAGTTCGGTCATATTCTCTATTCGATCATTCATTCTCCCAAAGTTTCTATTTATATCCTCTGTGGTCTTTTTTATTATATTTGTTGTCGAGTCTATTACTGACGTTTGTTTTTTCTCTAATGCCTTTAAGTTGTACTGATTTTGGAGTAATCCTTTCATGTTTACCTCCATCATTTCCCTATCGTCGGCATCCATTATACCAAACAAAATGTGATATAACTAGCCCATAAAATTCAATGGGGATCGCCTTTTTCTTATTGGTTTTTTGGTTGTGAATAGTTCGTTATTTTCTTCTAAATCTGAAATTTGTTTTTGTGTGTTGTTTAAGATCAGATTGCACTGATCCTCGAACTCATGGAGCTTCTTACATACAATTCTCATTTTCTGCACTAGTTTGCTTCCCCTATGCAGCATTTCAAAATATGGGTTCATGTCGTAAAAAATGACTAAATCCCAAAAGGATGACACTATCTCTACTTCGCCCATTGGATCCAGATACATTGCGGAAGAGCTATTCATATTCTTTATTGCCCATTTCCTTTCTTCTTCTCTTAACGATGTTGTGCTTGAAACTTGGCAGAATAGCATCAGTAACAGCATCATCATTAATCCCAGCTTTGAGATTTTGAGTCTTTTAGAGCTTCTCTTTTCATCCTTATTATTTTTTTTCATTCTCATTTTTGTCATGTATCTGTATGCCAATAAGCGGGCACACTTTTGTTATTGGTCTTGTGGAGAAGCCATCCTGTAACTTTACTTTTACTACCCTAACTTTATTGTCGTTGCCCTTATGAACTTCTTCTACTTTACCCAAGGGCCATCTTGCTGGATGACAGTTTTCGTCTTTCATTATTACTATCTGTCCTTTTTGTATATCCCGTGTCTCTTTTTTCCATTTACTTCTTTGTTGGAGAGTAAATAAATAATCTTCTTTCCATTTTGACCAAAACTCTTTTTTCATTCTCTGAATCAATTTCCATCTATCCAAATTGCCTATTTTATGCTGTGTTTCTGATTCTATGCTGTCTAAAGTTGGTCTTCAAATTAAAAAATGCCCTGGTGTCAACACTTCATTGTCGTCAATGTCTTCTCCGTATGTATACAAAGGTCGTGAATTTAATACTACTTCTATTTGACACAATAATGTTGACATTTCTTCGTATGTTAAATTGTTGTCACCTATTACTCTTTTTAAGTGATATTTCACAGATTTAACTCCGGCCTCCCAAATACCTCCGAAGTGAGGTCCTGCCGGCGGGATAAAATGCCATTGGATTTTTTCATTTTCAAGTATTGGGGCAATTACATCGTTATTTTGAATCGCTTTTACGAAATCTTGATCTAGCTTTCTTGACGCCCCTACGAAATTTGTTCCATTGTCAGAGTATATGTGAGCACATTTGCCTCGTCTTGCTATAAATCTTCGTAATGCAGCTAAAAACGCATCTGATGTTAAATCACTAACTACTTCTAAGTGAATAGCTTTTGTGACCATACATACGAATACTGCCTTTATATGTTTTCTGTCCGCGAGTTTTCGAGCATTTAATATTGTATGGTCCTGCATAGTCTACTCCTGTATTTAAAAACGGGAGAGATTCCGTTATTCTATATTTTGGAAGATTTCCCATTATTTGTTCTACTGTTTGTTGCCTGTATCTAGTGCACCTAACACATTCTTTTAGATATTTCTTTAAGGAATTTCTTAACCCGAATATCCAGTATTTTCTTTGAATATGATTGCTCATAAGGTTAATTCCTCCATGCAATGTTTCTTTATGTGCTTGTTTTATTAAAAGAGAAGTCATGTGACTTTTGTCTAATATTATTGGATGTTTAACGTCAAAATCAGCTTTCGAATTTTGAAGTCTACCTCCTACTCTTAAAATCCCATCTTTATCTAAAAATGGATTTAATCCTAATATTTTACTTCTTGATTTAATTTCTATTTTTTGACGTAAGCAATTTATTTCTTCAGAAAATATATCTGCTTGTTCTTGCTTAAGCAAAGTTATTTTGCTTTTTTAAGTTCTTTTACCGTTAAGTACGGCGGAAATACCTCTTTTTTAAATTTGATTGCAATAAATCTTAATATAAATGCTACTATTCTTTCTAATTTTTGTATGCAAGAGTTCTTTTGAATTAAATTTTTAATAATAATAGCACTGCCAAGGTTAATTAATATTGTATTGACTATTAGATTATCTTCGGCTACCTATTCTTTGGGCCAATAGTCTTTAGGTTTTGATAGCCATTTGGGTCCTTTCCACCAAATTTGGCAATCCTTTAATTTACTTGGACAAATTCCTCTTGAAGCTACATCAGCTGGATTATCTTCTGATCTTTTATGATCCCAATTTAAGTTGATATTTTTGATTTCTTCAGTTCTTTTTCTTATGAATTTGTTCTTATTTGAACTGTTTTTTATCCAAGCTAACGCAATTGTAGAGTCACTCCACGCATATAAGGAGATTGTGTTTGAAATTGACTCATTTACCTTTTTCATTAATTTTGCTAACAGATGTGCTGCACATAACTCTAACTTTGGTATTGTTTTTCTATTTTTTATTGGGTTTACCTTACTTTTGCTAGCTACTATTGTGAGTGAATTACCTACTTTTGCGTATACCACAGCTGCATACGCTTTTTCTGATGCATCTGCGAATCCATGTAGTTCTATTTCATGCTTCATGCTAGTTTGTAACCATCTTGGGATTCTTATTTCTTCTAACAATGACAAGTTAAGTTTGTACTGTTCCCATTCACTTGCATCTTCTATGCTTAGCTTGTCATCCCAGTCTTTGTCTATCAACCACAATTTTTGCATAAATAATTTTCCCACTACTGTGACCGGTGATAGCCAACCCAATGGATCATAGATTTTGGCAAGAGTGGACAATACTTGTCTTTTGCTTATGCTTTCTGAGTTCTCACTATTGACTTTAAATTTAAATTCGTCTTTTAGAGGTTCCCATTGTAGTCCCAATGTTTTAACCGACTCATTTTCTTCAATGGCTATTACTTTATTTTCTCCAGTATTTTCTACATGCTGTATTATTTCCGGCTTATTTGTAACCCATTTTCTCAAATTAAATCCAGCCTCTGCTAACTCCAAAGAAATTTCTTTTATTTTCATTTGGCAGTCTTGTACGGAGTCTGCTCCTGACATCAGATCATCCATATAAAAATCATTCCTAATTGATTCCCCAATAATTTTATCTTTACAATTATTTGCTATTTCTAGCAGCACTCTTGTTGCTAAGTATGGAGCTGACGCGGTACCGTATGTAACCGTCGTGAGCTTGCAGCTTTTAATCTGCTGATTCGGAGTTTCCCTCCACAGCAAATGCAAGTATTGTTGATCCTTAACGTCAACATTTATCTGTCGATACATTTTTTCTATGTCGGCAGAGACTGCACATTGCCACTTGCGCCATTTTAATATGACGTCAAAAATATCTTTTTGGACTCTTGGTCCCTCCCACATTATATCATTTAAACTTTTATTGTTTGTGGTTTTTGCAGATGCGAAAACTACTCTCAACTTGGTTGTGAGACTAGAGTCTCTTAACACTGCCTGATGAGGTAAATAATATTTTGCATTTTCGTTGGACTTGACCATATGTCCTAAGTCCATATATTCTTTTAAGAAATTAATATAATTTTCCTTAAGCTGTATATTCGTTTTGAATTTTTTTTCTAAGTTTAGGAACCTTGCCATCGCTTGTGGTCTTGATTCTCCTAACTCTTTTTCTTCTTTAAACGGAATTGTTACTGTGTACCTTCCATCTAATTCTCTTTTCGTTGTTCTTGTGAAGTTTTCTTCGCAGATTTCTGTTTCTGCATCTTCTTTATCATCCTCTTCTACCTCCCAAAACCTTTCCAAATCTCCAGACTCAATTATTGACGCGACTATATTTCCCTTCCCTTTGGATTTGGTGCATCCTGACACTATCCACCCAAATTCAGTGTTTTGGCCGAGAAGCCCGTCGATTTTAACTATTCCATTTTTTAAAATGTGAGTATACAGGTCAGTTCCTATAACTATATCTATTCGGCCTGGTTTGTTAAATTGTGGATCAGCTAATACAAAGCTTTTCCATTTATTGGTATCAATATTTATTAATTTAACTGGGAGCGCTTTCATCAATTTTGGCAACACTATTGCATTGACTGAAAGCGGCTCCATCTTGGGGTCTAAAGTATCTACACATACTTTGACTTTATATTTGGAAATACTAGATTCTGTTGAAGACACCCCAGAGATCTTTGTAATCGCTCTCAATCTTGGTAATTTTAGTATCTGTACTGCCTCCTCAGATATGATTGTAGTTTGCGAACCACTATCAATTAATGCTCTCAACTTTTCATACCCCCCACTTGCTGTTCTCACCTTGACAATTGCTGTCGCTAACAGCGCCTGCCTTTCCACAACACATGCATTCACTCTTTCTTTTCTTTCAAAGTGAAGCATCGTGTGGTGGAATCTGTTGCATTTGGCACATAAAATTTCACTCGGGCATCTCTTGGCACTCGAGTGTTTCAAGCATTTTAGACACAACTGTGCCTTTTTTGCAGCATCTGTTCTTTCCAATGGACTCATGCTTTTAAATTTATAGCATTGTAATGCATAATGCCCTGCAAACTTGCATATTGGGCAATTTTCCGAAAAGTCCTTATTGACTTTCGGTCTTTTTCCTCGTCCTTCAATGAGCCCAGAGCACTTAACCTTTGCTCTAAATACTCCATTACGTCGGACAATTTTTGAACTTCTTTTGTTCTTTTGACATGATTTTCATAACTTTGCAAAGTTTCTTTATTTAACTTGCGAATAATCATGTGTGCGAAAATTACATCAACGTCTTCCGGTAAGCCCGTTTTTAATTTTATTAAATGAATTGATTCATTAATTGAATCAATAAATGCTTTTATTTGCTTGGCTGAATCACTGTTCAGTACTGGCAACTCTATAAGCCTATTTAACTGTTCGGAAAATATTTTCCGTTTGTTTTCATAACGGTTGGTTAACAATTCCCAAGTCGCATTGAAATTTTCCGCGGAGCCTAATAACAAATGCGACACCACGCATCTTGCTTCTCCTTTTATTGCCATTTTTAGGTAATTAAATTTAAGAGATGGACTCAAATCTTCCCTAGACTGAATTAACTCATTAAATAATTCTGAAAACA
Organism: Scaptomyza flava; assembly: GCA_030179655.1. Taxonomy (NCBI): domain Eukaryota; kingdom Metazoa; phylum Arthropoda; class Insecta; order Diptera; family Drosophilidae; genus Scaptomyza; species Scaptomyza flava. The sequence goes on from JARNME010000404.1 coordinate 55,013,828, forward strand.
GATCCCATTCTTTTGAATCCCCATGGAAGATGGGTATCTGCATTTTTGGAAGCAATGGCAACTCCTCTACTTTGATTTTGCAACCTTCAACTTTTGGTTGACAACTGTTTGCAATCCCTTCTGCCAGTTCTTGCACTATATTTTCTACGTCAAACCCTAGCATTTTAATCTCCCTATCGAAAGTTATATTACTTTCAAATTTTTCTTTAAAGAATATTATTTCTTTTTCTATTTCTTGCCAAAGGAATATTATCTTCTTTTTTCTCAGACTGAATATTTTTGTGTTGTTTTCTTTTAAGTCTGCCTGAGTTTGGTTTAGGTATACATTTAATACGTCTTATCAAATGCGTCTGCCCTACTTTCCATATCAGACTTTGCATTTCCTACCTCACTACCTGGTTTTGCCGTTATCTTTGGTAACATTTTGCTGTTTTGGCTGACAGTGTTTTTTAACATTTTTTCTTTAATTTTTTCTATAACTTTCAATATCACATCATATTGCTTGGAATTGAAGTATTCATGATCGACTACTCCAATTTTGCACAATAAGTTGTGATTTGCCTGAAAACTTGTTAGAAGTTTCTCTATTTCTTCGCTGTCAACTTCTTGATTTCCCTCTAGCTGTCTAACTCTTTTTACTATTTCTGACTGCCTCGTCAGTAGCTCTATTGTTTTGTTGGACAACATTGTATATATGAAAAATTTATTTTTACTTGGAAAACAATATTAATTTTTTTTCTTAACTTTTAGTGAAAAATATTTATTTTACTTTAAATTTAAAAAAAAATTTTTTTTTTGAAATATTTTGAAAAAAGTTTGAAAATATGTAAAAATTTAAATGTTCTTAGCTAACATAAGTTTATTTTTAAGTAGACTGGTTAAAAAAAAAATTTAAATACATAATTTAGTTTTTTAAGTGGACTGTATATGTTTTGTTATTGTGAGGCGATCTTGCCGCCGTTTTCACAATGGGTTCGCCAAAAGGCGCACTCGCATTTTAATATTTATTTTTATTATTATTTTTATTTATTTGCCGCTCTATCGCGTCGATCTGCTCCCACAGACGCGATGCCTCCTGCCAAGTTGGTGGTGACTCGTGCTGGATCCTCTCCAGCAGTTCTCGCTTGGTTTGCCTGAGCCTGTACTTTTGGCCACCTCGTCTTTTGGGGGCCTTGGTAAGGGGTATTGCCACCAATTTTTCCTCCTCTGCTCTCCGCGCTGCTGCTGCCGCTCTTGCTGCAGGCTGCCTTGCCCAATATTCTTTTATTGATAATGGCTTCGGCCCTGATTGCGGTTGCTCCGCAATGACTTTTTGCAGCACTTCCTGATAAGTGCTAGTCATTGGTGATTTGGCGCTCTTGCTGCAGTTTGCCTTGATCAATTTTCTTCTATTGACAAGGGCCTGCCAGTGATTCTTTCCGTCCTTTTGAGTTCAAGCGCCTTAGGCCTATCTCGAACGCACGGAATCTGATAGTTTTTGAGTGCTTATTTTAAAGTCAACTCAAAAACTAAATGTTGAGCATGCCAAACTGCGGCACCACTCGACGGTCTAAATGTTCGGCGTGCCAAATTACGGCACTGCTCGAAGCTATTTATTTTTCGGCGTGCTGTTTCCTGCACCGCTCGAAGGACCAAATGTGAACACTACTTTCACTTGTGAGTTTCATGAAGATACTGATTTTATTCTTACAAAGCCTAGTCCTTATATACTAACAAGATGTCTTAGAGTAGGTCTGCGTTGGCACATTATCGCCAGCAGATAGTCCAATCATTATTTGTTTAGGTTATTTTCTATTTTAAACATTAGTGTAGGTCTTTCCACAATCTTTGGTGACCTTATGTTAAGTTATTGTTATCTATATTTTTAGCTCTTGCTGCAGTTGCACGCAGCTGGCTTAGAGTGTATTTTTGTACTTTTACCAAGACTCTAGTGAGACTCGGTGTTAAGTGTTCATGCGTGAACAAAGTGTGTACGCGAGCTTCAGAATAAATTCCCCATACACTTTATTCTGCAATGCAATGGGGAAATTCCATATTCGTAGCAGTTCTCCTCACCCGTTGAGTCGTCTAAACTGTGAAAGTCTTTTTGAGTTTTTTTACAAATGGGACACCTCAATGTTGAGGTGGTGTTTGTAATTTCATTTAAGACTTTTCCATCAATCATTGTCAGGAAGAAATCAAACTTCACCGTGAATGTTTTTCCACTCTTGGTTTGAAAAACAGTAGGCTTCAGTTGGCTAATTTGATTTTGTATGTCGGTTACAGTTGATTTAATCAATTCAGACGACTCCTACGCATATTTGAAGAAAATAGGGCGACAATAATGAATCGATGATGGTCGGCGATTTTTCCAATGTTCAGAAGTTTCACTCCTAAGGCGTAAGGGAACTACAGAAGCCATAAACATATTTTCATCAGAAATAGTTTCGTCATCTGTCTGTATAATTTGTTTGTATATGCTTTGTCCAGATGATCCATCACATCCCCACTTATTGAGTAGAGTCAGATTTTCAGGAAGAAGCTCGACCTCTCCATCAGGCAAACTTTCAACTATACGCCTAGCAGTGTGATCCATTAAATCCTGGAGTTTTACTTCTACAGATGTCTCTGTTATTATTGTATTAGGTGGCACTGCTTCCTTTTTGGCAAATACAATTTTTTTATATCCGGGAAGAACTTTGACGTTATGTTTTTTTAAGGAGCTGCGTAAAATATCATATTTCTCCTTTGTCAGTCCCAAGTCCATAAATAGGGAAAACGCTTCTTCGTGAGTGTACTTAATTCCGACTGAGTTTGGAGGCGTGGGAATACTTTCCTTAATCCTATACAGCCGTAAAGGACTGGCGACCTGCACAGCTTTCGTAATTGTCGCTCTTGTCCTCTCTTGTTCCTTCATATACTTGGATGAAAGTGCTTCCGACAGATGTTCAGCTGTTAAGCTATCCGTAGCATCCTCAAGCTTACGTTTCCTTGTAACACATGAACACTTCTCCATACTTTTTTGCGGCCTTCCTCTTCCTCGGCTAGTCGATGGGTAAACTTCTTCCTGTTCTGAATATCCGAATGTTGTACATTTCTCCAACCAATTTTCATGCTTTGTTATGAAAGCCGACATGGTTCTATGGACCAAGTTCCATTTTCGCTTCAAGTTAGCGTGAATGAATTTAATTTGTGTCTGAAGCGCACAACTAGCGTTTTCGAGTACGCCAATCTCTTTAAGCAATGCCACTTGAAAATCGTTAATATTTTCAGAAGCACGAAAAAGTTCAAAAATCTTTGAATTTGTTAAATCCATTATTGCGCTTATTTATCAAAATTTCGTGAATTATATTGAAAAATACTATTCAATCTGAAAATTTCTTATTGTTCGCAGCAATAAACAACAAGTGTTTCCTCTTATGAAGTTATGAAATTACTGTTGCCATCAAGTGACATATTTTGCACTTTATACCATATTTTTGAGTTAGCTAGGTAAGCAAGCAAAATTGATATAACCCTTTTCCAATTAGCTAGGTAAGGTATTGATTTACATTAAAAATAGGTAAACGGGGAAATACAGAAATTAAAAAAAAAAAAACCTGTAGTACCGCAACTTTCCACCAACTACAATTATATTTACCTGCCTCCTCAGACCTTTTCCATTCAGGTAATTAGAAAGGATAGGAAGGAAAAAAGGATTAGAAGGGATATATATAGACAGGTAGTACTTATAATACAACATTTAGAAATGTTGTCAATAAACAGCACACACGCTACAGCCAAATTTGTATGCGCTCTTCTTCTTCCTTATACCTGCCGCGTGTTTTTAACTCGAGGTATCCCTAGTTTTTCGGCTCGCGTTTCCAAAATGCAGATTTCCGCAGATTGTGACTATATACATATGAAAGGTATATATTATAGCTTTCAAATGCATGTGGTCCCACCGTGACTCTGAGAGATACTTTTTTGTTAAAGTCCACGAAAGTTCAAAAAATGCCAAAATTTAATGTATTTTTTAAACGATTCTAATTTAATAAGTATTTCAGCTATATTTAAACTGTATACAGAAAAACACTGAGATTGAACATACTTTTCAGATAAAGAAAAAGATCGAAGATCGGTTGTGTACGTCGCCCAATATTCAGTTCGAAAGTGGTAAATTTCTGTAAAAATTGTCATTTTTTCGTACTCACGTAAAATTTCTCAACTTTGAGGAGCTCTACCACCCATAATTATTAACCGATTTAAAAAATCTTTTGGATCCATAATCTTTGAAGTATTCTCTATCGATTACATATTTCACTTTTGCCAAACGCGTTCATGAAAAAAATGATTTTTGATAAGCTATCCGAGAAAAGGCCCCACTGTGCGACGCTTGCAGATTATTAAAAGCTACATGCATAGCTTTAAAGCCAGCATGAGTCTGCCTCACGAAGTTGGTCGATTCTTTCACAGCTAAATTGCAGGGCTCGCAGTACCATTTAAGGCCTGTATCTGCAACTAAGAAGTCCCTGATTTTGGGAGTGAAGCCAGCACATTTCATGTGGATCATGTTGTCACACAATCCACACAAAATAAAATCTTGGTTGGTGGTTCCAACCACTTTGCAATTGGTGCTACAGCATGCAAACATTTTCAAATTGTTTTAAGGTTTTATCTGGCAACTAATATGCTAGCAAAAAACAAAGTAAGGCGACGGTAAGTATAAGTAAAACGTATCACTGCAAGTAAATATCAAATGAGCGCTTAAATGAGAGAGCGTAAGCGCGTAGGCAGATAGAAGTTCTATCATAGAACCGCAAGTGCGACGGATAATAGCGGATAAGAGCGGGAGAGCTGCAAAGCGTGTTAGTAATCACACAGAATATGCAAATGTAAATATATGTATGTAAGTATGAACGTATGTTTACTTTATGTTTTCTTTATGTTCAGGCAGAGCAGTCTCAGTTAAACTGCTAATTAAAGTGAGTATAAACTCGGCAAACTCTTTTATGCAAACGTAAATATATACAACATATATTTGCAATCACTGCTAAAACTATTTACCAGATTAAAAAGAGTAAAAACACCGTTCACAAACACAAGAGAACAATAAATAATCAAGAGCACGCAAAAACACGACCGTCACCAACGAAAGACAAGTTGTTATTGTTGTTGACAAGTTGTTAGTTTGAAAATTTTCAAAAGTCTTAGACAAATTTTTTTTATTTGTTTGCATTGGTGGAGCCGCACTTGGAATTAGAGGATGGCGCTGGCCGGTATTTCTGTCGTGGCCCGCGGGCACAGTTTCGTGCGGGCTTCGTGCGGCCCGGGCGTAAACAAAAAAGCCCGACCGGTAAAGCCCAAAAAAGCCCGGAAAAACGAAGAAACAAATTTTGATTAGTAATACTAATAAAAATGCAATTATTTAGAGTTGGTGTGATGTGGTGGTGGTGGTGGTGTGATTTAATTTTCTTAGGAATTAAGTGTAAAACAAATATTCTAGCGGTGGTCACTTAATTTGTTTCTTTTATTTTTGACATAAAACTGTTAGAAATCAACGTAAAGCTTAACTGATGGTATTGCTGGAAAGTTTGTCCAATTGCGCATCGAGCACGATTTTCCAAAAATTTAACATAAGTCGGACACCCTCCTTAGTTTTTGGAAAATCTACCAAATAAACTAAGATGTGATGCCAAATCATAGTTTGGATTCCAGCTTTTGTTTTTTATTGAATTAAACAATCAAAATCAAACGAATTACGGTAAAAATTAGTCGACAAAGGCAAGAAAAATTGAAAATCGCAAATCATATGGAAACATTCTGTTTTAGTTTTATTTTCGATCAAATGAAATTACTTCGCTGAGTTTGTGACTAATTTTTAACTACAATTTACAACGATTTCAGTGTTAAAAAATGATACAAAAGTGATACAAAAGTTGCACAATACAAGCAATTTTCTGGTATTTTTTGGTGTAATTTTGAGCTTTAGGTGCTAAATCAAAACAAACATTGTGAAAAGGCGCTAAAAGTAAATTTAGGTTGGTTTGCTAATTTTCTTAAATAAATAATGCTTTCACACTTTAATTTAATTTAATTATTTATTGCAAGCAGCAAATTAAATATCACAAATGGGAAAACTCAGCTCAAACGATAGCAAACAGCTGATTGTGTAAAGTTATCAGACTTGTTTTGTTCAATTGGGTGTTCAAGACAGCGGTGTTGCCAAGTTATACTTTTGCACATTTGCAACACAAAGTGAACACCCTAAATGTTTCATTGCAGAATATGAAATAGAATGAAAAAACGAATAAGAAACATATTATTTACCTTTGCTGAATCTTGAAATAATTCAATTACAAATGCGTTGAAAAATTACAAAATTTACATAGAAAAATCGATATTTTAATTTTTATACTCGTTACCGAAGGTGAAGAGTATATTGAGTTTGCGCAATGTCCGTCATGGTGTCCGTCCGTCTGTCCGTATGTACGTCTGTATGTTCGCAGCTTATTTCCACACCCTTCAAGCTAGAGACTTGAAACTTTCCAATTCTCTTTATCTATGGGATAGTAACTTAAAGTGTCAAGATTGGGGTTCTACGATAACTGGGGGGCTGGCAAATCAATGAATTCGATAGCTCAAAACCGATAAATTCCCATATATCGCACATCCTTACAGCTAGAACTACCAAATTTAGTGAGAAAATAGCGACTAGCAACCCCCAAAAAATGGCTTCAAAAATTTTGGAGCCAACCCCAACCCTTCCGCCCCCAGCCCACCCCACATTTTTAAGTCAAAAAAGCCTATATCTTTTACAGTTTTTGGTGCCAAGATAGGTGATGATGACCCCCCAAAAACTGCATCAAAAGTTTGGATGCCACGCCCACCAACACCGCCCTAGCCACCCCCATCTGCCCCAACGCTTCGTCAAAAACGGGAATGAGTGTATCTTCCAGAGTAGTGGAGCTAGAGCCACCAATTTTGGTAGGAAGATAGCTGACAACGACCCCCGACAATCTGCATCAAAGTTTTGGAGCCACGTCCACCAATACTGCCCCCATCCCCATTTTCCCCACCTTTGACAAACTTTGAGCTAGAGTCACCAAATTTGGTATGAAGATAGCAATTGACATCCCACAAAGATCTGCATCAAAAATTTGACTGCCACGCCCACCCATTCCGCCCCAGCCCCCCTTTCTCCACTTTTACAAGCTTCGAGCTAGAGTCACCAAATTTGGTATGAAGATAGCAATTGACATCCCACAAAGATCTGCATGAAATATTTGGCTGCCACGCCCACCCATTCCGCCCCAGCCCCCCTTTCCCCACTTTTACAAGCTTCGAGCTAGAGTCACCAAATTTGGTATGAAGATAGCTGGTAACGACCCCCAAGGAACTGAATCAAAGTTTTGGAGCCACGCCCACCTATTCCACCCCCTTCCCCCACCTTTTATAAACTTTGAGCTAGAGTCAACATATTTGGTATGAGGGTAGCAATTGACATTCCACATAGATCTGCATCAAATTTAGATGCCACGCCCATTCATACCGCCCCCAGCCCCAGCCCCCCTCTCCCAGTTTTTACAAACTTCGAGCTAGAGTCACCAAAATTGGTATGAAGATAGCAATTCACATTTTACAAAGATCTGCATCAAAACTTTGGATGCCACGCTCACCTATACCGCTCCCAGCCCCCCTTTCTCCACTTTTACAAGCTTCGAGCTAGAGTCACCAAATTTGGTATGAAGATAGCAATTGACATCCCACAAAGATCTGCATGAAATATTTGGCTGCCACGCCCACCCATTCCGCCCCAGCCCCCCTTTCCCCACTTTTACAAGCTTCGAGCTAGAGTCACCAAATTTGGTATGAAGATAGCTGGTAACGACCCCCAAGGAACTGAATCAAAGTTTTGGAGCCACGCCCACCTATTCCACCCCCTTCCCCCACCTTTTATAAACTTTGAGCTAGAGTCAACATATTTGGTATGAGGGTAGCAATTGACATTCCACATAGATCTGCATCAAAATTTAGATGCCACGCCCATTCATACCGCCCCCAGCCCCCCTTTCCCCAGTTTTTACAAACTTCGAGCTAGAGTCACCAAAATTGGTATGAAGATAGCAATTCACATTTTACAAAGATCTGCATCAAAACTTTGGATGCCACGCTCACCTATACCGCTCCCAGCCCCCCTTTCCACAACTTTTACAAACTTTGAGCTATAGTCACCAAATTTGGTATGAAGACAGCTGGTGGCATCACCACTTGCATCGGATAATCTTTTAGGCAGCGTACACCCCTGCCGCATCCGTACCCCTTTGCAATCAGGCCTTTTTTCTACTACAGGTTTTAAAACTGGTAACGAGAATACTGCAGTCGGTTGCGGCCGACTGCAACATTTCTACTTGTTTTCTGTGGAGCAACCAAAACTTCGAATAAACACCTATAGACTACATATATATGCCTTACGAGGCTTCTTCTCCTTAACCTCCCGTCGTTGAACAATCGTAGGATAGTCCTTGGTGTTGCCTTCCTGCACAAGTTGATTACTGGTGATAAAGATTCTTCTTTTCTTTTAGGTCATCTCCATTTCTCTATTCCTTCCAGACCTACTAGAAACTTTCGCCCGTTATTTTTGAAAACGTGCACAACAGATTACGCTATGTACAGTCCATTTCGTGTTTTATGCGTTCAATTTAATAATCTATACCATGTGTTCTCTAATGAGACCTCTCTCTCCTTAATCAAACCATTGCTTTCAGTTTATCTTCGGGAAGTTAATGACCGCTCTCAGCTATGAAACGGGGCTGAGCCTGCTGTACTGGCTAAATTATTTTCCTTCATCGGGTCATATATATATAAATATTTTTTATTCTATTTTATTTAGTATTATTATTATTTTTTTTTTTTCTTTTTTAACATTTATTTTTAGTTTTCACGTTTAAGTTTTTCTTTTCTATTTGCTACTAAAATCTCTGTTTTAAGTATAGAGTCTATAATATCACTGACATTTTTGGCTGTGGAAAGGGGCATAGCTGGCCGGACTTTCAAAGAAAACACCCCCATCGGTCGGTGATGTTATTAGACATTTTTGTCTCAGCCTAGGCTTTTACTACTACTATTTTATTGTTACTTATTTTTATACTCGATACCGAAGGTAAAGAGTATATTGGTTTTGTGCAATGTCCGTCATGGTGTCTGTCCGTCTGTCCGTCCGTATGTGTGCAAGTTTTTTCCACACCCTTCAAGCTAGGGACTTGAAACTTTACAATTCTCTTTATCTATGGGATAGTATATTGAAGTGTCAAGATTGGGGTTCTACGATAACTGGGGGGCTGGCAAATCGTTGAATTCGATAACTCAAAAACGATAAATCCGCATATTTCACACACCCTTACAGCTAGAACTACCAAATTTGGTAAGAAGATAGCTACTAGCAACCTCCAAAAAACTGCATCAAAAATTTTGGAGCCACGCCCCCCATTCCGCCCCCAGACCCCCGCATTTTAAAGTCAAAAAAGCCTATATCTCCCACAGTTTTTGAGCTAGAGCCACCAAATTTGGTGCCAATTTAGCTGATGATGACCCCCCAAAAACTGCACCAAAAGTTTGGATGCCACGCCCACCAATACCGCCCTAGCCGCCCCCAGATGCCCCAACGCTTCGTAAAAAACGGGAATGCGTGTATATTCCAGAGTAGTGGAGCTAGAGCCACCAAATTTGGTAGGAAGATAGCTGGCAACGACCCCCAACAATCTGCATCAAAATTTGGAGCCTAGCCCATCCATTCCGCCCCCCCTTTCCCCACCTTATACAAACTTTGAGCTAGAGTCACCAAATTTGTTATGAAGGTAGCATTTGACATTCCACAAGGGTTTGCAGCAAATATGTGGATGCCACGCCCAACCATACCGCCCCCAGCCCCCCTTTCCCCACTTTATACAAACTTCGAGCTAGAGTCACCAAATTTGGTATGAAGAGAGCAATTGACATCCCACATGGATCGGCAGCAAAAATTTGAATGCCACGCCCACCCATACCGCCCCAAGCCCCATAGCCCCCCTTTCACCACCTTTTACATGCTTCGAGCTAGAGTCACCAAATTTGGTATGAAGGTAGTATTTGACATTCCACAGGGATCTGCAGAAAAAATTTGGATGCCACGCCCAACCACACCGCCCCCAGCCCCATAGCCCCCCTATCCCCACCTTATACAAACTTTGAGCTAGAGTCACCAAATTTGGTATGAAGGTAGCATTTGACATTCCACAAGGATCTGCAGCAAAAATTTGGATGCCACGCCCAACCATACCGCCCCCAGCCCCCCTTTCCCCAGTTTATACAAACTTCGAGCTAGAGTCATCAAATTTGGTATGAAGATAGCAATTGACATTCCACAAAGATCTGCATCAAAAATTTGGATGCAATTCCACCCATACCGCCCCCAGCCTCCCTTTCCCCACTTTATACAAACTTCGAGCTAGAGTCACCAAATTTGGTATGAAGATAGCAATTGACATCCCACATGGATGGGCATCAAAATTTTTAATACTGGTATCGAGTATACCGCAGTCGGTTGCGTCCGACTGCAACGTTTCCACTTGTTTTTTTTAAGTTGACTCTAGAATTGTCAACAACTTTCAATAAAAATAAAATAAAAAATAAATAAATAAAAAAAAGCATGACATTTATCAGAGCGATGACAGTTATCAGAGCGCGCTGACAACAAAACTCGCCAAAAAAGGCGTCCGGCTTAGGGACAGTGTCCATCATTGGACATTTCCCTTAGTATGTGCAACAACCATCTTGTTCGAATTTTTAAGTCAGTGTGAGACAAATTTTGATGAGGAAATTTATAAAATGAGAAGATAAGGGTAAATTAAACATTTGGTGCAGAAAAAACGGTTAAAAATTTAAATTTGTTCTTAAAATGCCGCGTGGAACACATTTATCAGTGAAGGAACGTGGACGAATCCAAGGATTGAACGAGGGTTTGTCTACCATCACAGAAATCATCACACGTAGTGGCAGACCGATCAACATTTACGATAGCTGCAAGCGTGAAATGAAGTGCCTCACTGTAAGCAAGCAAATGTTTTTGCCATCATTATTTAGAGCTCAATGTTGGCAGAAAATGGGTCCATCACCCATTACCGCCGCGCCAACTTAAGGCTCGTGTGAAAGCAACAAATTTGCACCGAAGAATTTCGAAACGATATTATTTGAATGAAAAATAATTTTTTGGTTGTAAAAAGTTTAAGCTAAAGTATTGGCGAGACTTAAGAAAACCAAGAGAAACTCGCCATATGAGGAATAACGGCGGTGTATCACTGATGATTTCGTTGTGTTTCGGATATGCAGGAAGTTCTCGCATATGTTTTATTCCAACAGGAAAAAACTCAAATATATACATTCTATGGCTTGACAGTGAATAAATGGATGTTGCATGCGGCCTTTACGAAGATAGATGGCTTTTTCATCAGTACAACGCTCCAATCCACACATATGCTTATTTTTCTTCAAGAATAATACCTGTACTGATGTCGCCGACATTCAGTCCTGAATTGAACTCAATTGAAGACCTCTGGGGTATCCTCTCAGCCAGGATTTACAAAGGTGGAAGGACTTAAAGATTTAAGTAGGCTTTGCTTGCAGAATGGGAATGAAACTACAAAATCTTCCACATGACAAAAAAAAGTTTTAGAGGCAAACGAAAAGTACATTTGTTATAAATATATAAAACTCAGTTTGAACGTAATACAAGATTTTAAGAAATATAAAATATGCACGCACTTATACTTATTTCCTAAGAACAAAACACATTTTTTTTGAGTTACCAAGCCTTTTTGACAACTTCTGATGTTCAAAATAAGTATTATTTTATTATTATTTGGAACGAGGATCATGCACTGCGACCACTAGGATCTATTGTGCCCTCTGACTGTTGTGGGTTACAACTCCCCGAACAGCGCGATCGATCGCAGGAACGCGTCGATGTGGCATGGTCGGAGAGCCTTAATCTTCTCTGTAGGCAGAAAGAGGCTCCCCAGAAGAGAGAGCCTCAGTCGGCTGATGGCGGGACACTCCTCAAGCAGGTGCTCTGGAGTCTCATCCCCCTCCAGACACAGTCTGCAAAGACTGTCTTCCCCTAACCTGAGATTATGCAGATGCTTGCGCAGTCTGCAGTGCCCGGTCAAGAAGCCCGTGACTATCCGAAGAGATCCTTTGCTCAGCTTCAGACAGTCCTCAGATCTCTTCTTGTTGTAACTACCTAGCAGTCGCTTGCTCTGTCTTGCCCCGTGTGAAAACCGCCAAGCGTCCTCACATGCGTTAAGCAGATCGATGCGACTGCTCTGACTTATAAACCCTGGTCCTAGCCCACAGAAAGGTTCAGGGCCCTGGAAAGGAGTGCTAGCTCCTCTCCTGGCCAAAATATCGGCGACCTCATTTCCGGGAACACCCGCATGTGTCGGTACCCAATAGATGGTGACTTTGCTATTACTGCCCAACCTGTTGAGTGCTTCAATACATTGCCAAACCAGTTTGGAGACGATTTTATAAGCACTAAGTGATTTGATCGTTTGAACGTTATCTGTTAATGATCCGTCCGTGTACCATCTAATAGCATGTGGTTTCACATTATAGGTGGTAGACAGACTAGTCCATTCTGCTTTATTGCTAAACTCCGTTTTAAAGAGCTTCTCGAAACTAAAAAGGGCCATCTGCGCATCTTGCGGAAAGGCCAACAGTGTGCCAGTTGCGCTAGTGACAGAGGTGATTGCGTTTGCTCCTGCCACTCTCATAATAGACCTGTTCGCACTGTGTTTGATGTAGACATACAAAGGCGGAAGTCCTAGCAGTACGTCCAGTGCAGAGGATAGGCACGTACGCATTGCGCCCGAGATGCACGTGCAGGTCAGGTCAACACGTCCCGCCCATACCACAGCGCCGTAGCTGACTATGGGCCTCACCATTGCTGTGTACATCCACAGAAGGATTTTTGGGAACACACCCCAATTTTTCCCTGCGAGAGATCTACAGCACATTAGGGCTATTGTAGCATTGCGTACCGCGTGCTCAATATGCTGTCTCCACAGTAGTCTCTTGTCCAAGATAACCCCCAAATACTTTATCTCCGTAGAGAGTGGGATTACCGTACCCCCAATAGATATGGGTGTTATGGACTTTAACTTGTAACGATTGCTGAAGGCGACAATTGTGGTTTTTGCTGGATTGATATTCAGCCCCACGTCTTTGCACCAGTCCAAGCAAAGTTTAAGACCCAGAGTTATTCTATCACATAGCGTGTTCTCGAAGTTGCCTTTACAGACAATGGTAATGTCATCAGCGTAGCCTTGGCATTCAAATCCATTATCTGTAAGTTTGACTAGTAGCTCGTCCACCACGAGACTCCAGAGGAGAGGTGATAGGACACCCCGCTGTGGACAGCCTCTGGTGGTTTGGGCCCTGACCGTCAAATTGTTGACAGAGACTTCCGCAATTCTAGTTTCAAGGAGCTTGCCTAGCCAGAGAGTAAGTCCTGGCTCAACCCCTTTTCCCTGAAGCGCCCTAACCACAACATCATGTGCTGTGTTATCAAAAGCACCCTCTATGTCCATGAAGGCACAAAGAGCAACGCCTTAGACCTTCACTGAGCATTGAAGACTGTTTACTAGGTCTAGGAGAGCCGATTCTGTCGACTTTCTTTCTCTATAGGCATGTTGGTGATCATGCAGGGGACTGGACACTAGGTACGAGATCCTGATGTGATTATCAACTATCTTTTCAAGGGTTTTTAGCCAGAAGGAAGTTAGACTGATCAGCCTGAAAGATTTGGGGTGAAAGGGGTCCTTTTTCCCTTCTTTCGGGATAAAGATCACCCTGGCCGTCCTCCATGGCCTAGGTATGTAGCCCATAGCTAGGCTACCCCGGAAAATACGAATGAGGAACACCATAAGCTGTTCCATCCCCTTCTGTAGATGGACGGGGAGGATACCGTCCGTACCTGGGGCCTTGTAGGGACTAAGCGTACCAATGGCCCATCTTATTCTTTGCTCTGTTACTATGGCTCCAGCCAGGCTCCAGTCCGGTCTCCTGATGGGAACCGTTTCGTAACAGCTGTCAGTGTCGGTGATGGTTTTACAAAGTGGAAAGTGAGTTTGCAGGAGAAGTTCTGCCTTTTCCACCTCATTTTCCGTGAAGGAGCCATCTGGCCTCTTTAATCACAGTTCGGACAACACTTTGCCTTTCGAGATCGACTTAAAGACTCTCACAGAAGGTGTGGCCTGCTCTACGTTGGAGCAAAATCTCCGGAAATGAGCACGTTTGCTGTACCTGATTTCTTTATTTTATTCTATTAGTTTCTTGGTGTATAAGTCCCATCTGTCACTATTCTTTTTGGCTGTATTAAACAGCATCCTGACCTCTGCTCGAAACATCCCAAGCTTTTTATTCCACCAAGGGTTGTCTCTGTTGGACTCTATGGAGTTGGTTGGACAACTTGCATGACAGGCATGCATAATCGTCTCGCCAACTTCTGTCGAGAGTTGCTCTAGCTCTTCCTGAGAAGAGACCCTCCTACTATGGCTTAGTCTGCTTTAACCCCAGGTGTGACTGGTAGAGCGGCCAGTCAGTCCGCCGGGGATTCCTGATGACTTTACTAATCCTGAAATTACTACTAATGTCGAAGAGGATGATCCTGTGATCCGACATTGACGGTTCTGTTGAGACCCTCCAGTTGTAAACCAGCCCAGAGGCTCTCCTATTGCCGAAAGTAATATCAAGTACTTCGGCTCTATTTTTGGTGATAAAAGTGGGTTCAGCCCCCATATTGAACACCATAAGGTCATTAGCTACAAGATAGTCAATCAAGCACTCACCTCTACTGTTGTTGTCCGTGCTGCCCCACGCTACGCTATGCGCGTTTGCATCGCATCCCAGCAGCAATGGGAGTCTATTGCTGCTGCAGTATGCCACCAGATCCTAAGCCTCTGTTGGGGGGGCTTCCGCAGTATCACCCGGGAAGTAGGCTGACGCCACCACCATACTCCCGAACACGCCAGTGATTAGCACTGCTACGAGATCCCTGCTGAGAAATTTGGAGAGACAAAGAAAGTTAGTGTTCTTTCTGACCAAGATGCATGCTCTTGGCGATGTCTCCCTCATATCTGCAACTAGTTGCGAACTTACTTGGTCAAGGCCGCAGATCCTACCTCTGACGACCCATGGCTCCTGGATGAGCACCAGCCCCAGGTCAGACCTAGAGATCAACCTGCTGATAACAGCCGAAGCAGCCCTCGCGTGATGCAGGTTGATCTGTGCCACGCTGGTGGCCAGCATCCTTAGAGCTCAGGTCCCCCTTCCGAGAGCGTCAGATATGCCTCTGACAACGTCCCGGTGAGTGTCTGCTCATCATCGGATGGCTTCTCTTCGCTCCCAGAGCCTACTTCGCTGCGCACGTGTAGCCGTGACAAGTCCGAGTCCAACTCGGCTTCCCAGGCTGCAATCGCTTCGGCTTCGGCTGCCTCATCGGTGGATGCTGCAGCAGAAGAGGTGCCAGGCACTTCGTCTGCTTGCACCTTCACAGCCATCGTTGTCGCAGCTTGCTTTTTGTGCAGGCGGCACCTCAGCTGACCAAATCTGAAGCTCACCATCATTCCCCTATTACTGAGGAGTGACAGAGCTTCATCCTCCAAACCAAAGGTCAGCACACTTCCGCCCTTGGTTTCAAGGCGCCTGATGATGCGCCACGTCTCGGTGAGAAGACCCTTATTCTGCTCAATGAGCAGTCCAAGTGATTTTTCCACCGTCTCACCAGCCGTGCGTGGAAGGTACACCGTGACGATGTTTGACTCCGGTATCTCACCTTACGGGCATGTGCGGAGTTCCACACCCACTGCGGCACTGAGGCTGGGCACTTTCAGCTCCAGCTACTTCCTGGCATCCTCGTCCAGACAGTCCACTAGGACCAGACCATCCTGGAATAGGATGCCATTAAAGTTGAGGCTGGCGGTCCAGCCCTTTCTAATCTCCTCTACCAGGGCTGACTCAACCGCCGACAACTCCTCCTTGGTCAGCCGCTTCCTCGGGAATTCGCGAGCCAGTATAGCAAGGCTAGTGCCCTTAGCTACACTGGCATACGTGGCCGCCTTCGTCGCTTCGAGCCGCTGGGTACCTTGCCACCGGTGCGTACCTACTTCGGCCTCTTGGGTCTATGGGGAGCTCAGTAGGCGACGTGTGTTGAAGGGGTCGCTTCTTCCCCGCCACGGCCTGGCCGTCGATACGCCCAACTGGAGATGCGGTTGGGGCCCGATGCTCCAGCGCTCTCTTGCGAGCCTCTTCCGGCTTCAAGCCACGCTCAAGGTACCGGAGGTACCATTTGCGACCGGCTCCGCTGAGGCCTAAGCGGGTCGCCAGAGCCGCTAGGCTGACCCGGTGCCGGTAGAGGCGGCTTCTTTTGCAGCCTCTTCTGTGGAACAGAAGAGGGTGTTGCGGCGTCTCCCCCGCTTGCTACGTTAGCCCGCAGGGCAGCCGCCGGCGCAGTGCCAGGCACTGCAGACCCACCCCCTACGTCCGTCAGTTTAGCGGCCTGCTTGGCCGTGCTTTTGGGGGCCTGGCCCCCGCGCGGCGTCAGCTTGCCGCCTATGTCCAGAGCCACCTCTTCCATCCGCTCTGCTGTTTGGGTTGCGGTTAAGCCCCGCATGTTTTTCAAAAATTTGTTTGTGTCCATACATAGATCCCACGAGTGTAGGGGCAAGTAGTACCGGCGTGTCATAGCCCCCACTAACACGCCGGGGCCAGGTATACTCACCGAGGCGGCCAGGTATCGGTGAGGCTCCGTTCAAATACAGTCAGTAACCCCTGACTGCAAACCAGCCAATGAGCACGGACCACGTAACACTCTGGCTTCGGGGGGTGAAATGGCACCCTTGCCCCAGGACGTCACCACTGCCCTTTGTCAGATGTGGGGGGTAGGAATTGGGTAGGAAAACATGTGTAGGAGAAGGGTGTGTGTAAGACTATGTTAAGAAGGCGCTCAGACAAGCGCCTTGTCGATCCCACATACGGTGTGGTACCCGCTGTTGTCCGGGACTGCTTATTCACGACAAGTCGCTATTCGCAGCTAACCTCTACTAGAGGCCTTGCGCTATCCGCAACCTGCAACCCGTCCGGTGGCCTCAGCTTGCCCACCTCAGAACCATCTCACTAGTTCCGCGGCACCAGATTCAAAATAAGTAACAATGAATTCAAAATACAAATTCAACACTATTGATTATAGCACATATGCAAACATGTATTTTTATATATATATATATAACTTTGGTTGTGGTTCGACCAAAATGCAGAATCGCACAACCGTTTGCAAGAAGAGAATAACAACGACCGATTGACGAATGCCGAAAGTGAGTCTTGGCCAGGAAAAAGGCGACCACTTCCGCTTGTGGCCAACGCATTAGCGGCAAATTTTCTTTCCTAACAAGGACCACATCATTGATCCGCAAGAACTGCCAAATACTGCGCCATTTAGACCTTGTTGAAGGAGCGTGAGGTATTCTTTATGCCAACTGCTCCAAAATTGTTGTTGCAACTGTGTGACGCACTGTCAGCCGTTTAAACGATCATAATTGAGTTTCGTTAAGTCAGGCTCGATAATGGTTGTTGGAGCTTAAGCGCGCTGAGGATCGTTGGAGTAGATAAGTTCTTCACAAGCTCCATATGTATAGCCTTGCTTGTGATACATATGAAGACACTCTGGATATTAGCCAACAATGCACAATATCCAGTGTGCAGATTCTTCTTATGAGCAAAGTCGACTAGCGAGTGAGTGATGGGGTGACGTCGGGACAGAATTGTTGGATGCCTTGCATCAAACGGTAGTGATTATTTCTTGAGCCATCAACACGCACGAGTCCAAAACCGTCAATAAAGCTTAATAATGAGGCAATGGAACTGGACTTTTTCACGACTCCCTTTGCACGCAAGTCATTTACAGCCTCCCATTAAAGGCGAGTTCCATTATGTATGTATGAAACGGTGAGATTGGCATGCCATATGCTTTCAATGAAGCTGTAAATATATATGAGCAAAAATACGTTACAAAGACTTGAAACAATTAGCATATTTGCAAGTCTGCGTTGTGTCAAAGTGGGAGATAGCACAAGCAACGCCGTTTTTCGTAATTCAAGGCTCGATTTCTCTGGAGTAGTGGGCCAATGAGCAGAACTCTCTCGTAGGTATGATGGACCATGGAACCATAACTCAGAATTGACTAAAACTTAAGGCAAAACGCCTCTAGAAATGATGTCCGCAGGATTTAACGCTTTAGGAACATGTTACCACTTCATGCTGGGCGTCAAATCTTGTATAGCTGTCACACGGCTAGCTACAAATACATTGAAGCGGAAGGGCTCATCGCTGATCCAGCCCAGAGCGAAAGATGAGTCACACCAGCAAAAGAACTGTTCCGTTAAGATAACAAAATCCATGATTTCGCGAACTAGCTTGGCTAGCAACACAACTCCACACAATTCTAGCTTGGCTACTGAAAGCGTTTTCAGTGGTCCAACTCGAGACTTTGCGCAAAGAAGGTGAGCAGAGGGCGCATGGCCTTTAGACACCACATACATGCAGGCTCCAAAGGCTTCCAAGCTAGAATCGCAGAAACTGTGTATTTCAACATCAGCTCCTGAGCCGAGTAGAAATCTGGGAAATGAAAATCGACGAACGTTGTGGAAATCACTGCATAAAACGGCCCAAGTTGTATTTCTTGCCCAAGGAAGGCTTTCATTCCAATCCAATCCATCCAACCTAAGAACTATCCATCAAAATTCTTAGCCCTAGTTCAGTATCTAATAATACTTTAAAAACACGTTGCTTTCGTAAAACTAACTTTACTAAATTAAATTATTTTCTTCAACATACTAATTGGTCTCGTCTTTATTCTTGTAGTGATACAGAAACTGCCATTGCCATATTTTATAGGACTTTGAATTCGCTTTTGGATATTTGCGTTCCCCTCACTTATTCTTCAAGTGTTAATAAGCCACCTTGGTTTACGAGGGAACTATCGAAATTGAAAAACGCGAAGACAAAATCTTATAAAAAATTTAAAAAATCGGGAACCTCTTTAGATTTATCTTCTTATTTAGAAACAAAATCTTGTTGGTTTTCTGTTTAGACTAAATTTTTCTCGTGACTCTAAACAGTTTTATAAATTTATTATATCTAAACGTAAGTCTTCTTGTTTGCCATCCTCAGTATACCTTGATAATATAAAAGCAAGTTCTGATCAGGCAGAAGCCGATCTATTTGATGAGCATTTTCAATCAGTATACTCAACGAATTTATAAAGTAGTAGTAATTCCTATCCTTTTCAAGTTCAAATGTCAAATTGCATATTAGTCCCAGTAATTACTGAGTCTACGCTCCTTAGTGAATTTAACTCTATCAAACCTGGCTACTTTCCTGGTCCTGATGGAGTGCCAGGTTGTATTCTTAGATACTGCGCGGTTTCAATTTGTTAACCCTTAAATAAATTTGTTAACTTGTCTGTTGACTCAACTGTGTTTCCTGATATATGGAACGAATCCTTTATCATTCCACTCCATAAAAATTTTTAAATTCAGACGTTAAAAATTATCGGGGTATATCCAAGTTGTCAGCCATACCTTAAGTCATCGAAAAAATTATATGTTCTCAATTGCAACACACATATTTTTAATAAGATCAAAACGGTGTTTAAGGTGTAGATCTATCACTAACTTTCTTGAATTCACTTCGCTTGTTATCAAAGGCTTTCAGGGAAAAATGCAAATTGACGTTGTTTACACCGATTTTAGTAAGGCATTTGATTCTGTTAGTCGTTCTGTTGCTTAAAAATATATATAAATTATTGAATTTCCATTAAACTTTTTATTGTAGCTTTCGGAGTACTTGTGTGGTCGAACGCAAAAGGTTAATTTTAAATCATCTGTATCAAAAGTTATTTTCGTTACCTCTGGTGTTCCACAGCGAGTCATTTTGGACTTTGGTTTTTAATCTGTTTATTAAAGATCTCAAAGCTGTTATTACTTAATCCCATGTATATTTTTTTGCTGGTGATGTGAAACTATGCTTCACTTGTTATGATGCTTCCCTGTGTAACCTACTACAGTTGGATTTGGGTGCATTGTCGGCCTGGTGCCGTTCTAAATTACTCAATTTAAATTGTTCAAAACGTTAAGTCATGTCTTTTTGTAGTAGTACCCTTCATACTGCTCACTACTTGCTTGATGCTTCACCACTTGACCACGTCTTTCAAATTAATGATTTGGATATTATACTTGTCTCCAAGTCAAAGTTTTAATCGCATATACCGTTTAATGATCTCTTAGCCACTTAAATTCTTTATGCATCCCTTGTTCGTCCCATCCTGGAGGATGAATCCTGTGTGTGGACCACGCAATACTCGATTCATCAGGATAGAGTTGAATCTGTGCAGAAGAAATTCCTTTTATTTGCCCTTAGAAGTTTTAATTGGGTTCCTGGAGTTGACTTACCCCCGTATTCAAGCAAACTTCTTTTAATAAATCTTCCCATCCGTTCAAACCGTAGAGCTATGCATGGAATATTATTTATTTATAATCTTGAGCACTATGAAATACACTCATCAGAGCTTTTGAGTCGAACTAATTAAATGTCCCAATTTTAACTATTACTTAACTTTTTGTAACTTGGAGGCCTCAATTCCAGTTCTGAAAAGGTCGAAATTGGTCAGAATTTGGTTTAAGGGACAGACAGAGTATTCACCAATAAAATTTTATATAAATCTGAAAGTAAATTTAGATTAAAAATTTAAAAAGTTAACGTTAAAGCTCTGGGAAATTCTACACGAAAAATAGTGGTCCAAAACCCAATCAGACCAGTGTTAGATTAGTAACTTGTGGTTACGATTAGATAAAGCGGAGAGGATCGGTAGTTTATGTACTAAAATTGTGGCCTCCAAGGAGACAAAAGAAAAAAAGCTTGTTATAGTCAGAGCGCATAACATGAAATGGTTCATTGATTTAGTAGTTGAACGAGCAACCATCAAGGCTAAGGGGTAAATGTGATTGAGCTCTATCCTAGTGAATACCGTATTGCGGGGACCACACACAGGATGCATCCTCCAGGATGGGACGAATTAGTGATGCTTAAAGAATTTAAGTGGTGTAGGGATCATTAAACTCTTTTGACCACCGCTTGATGAAGCCAATGAGATTAAAGGCCAAATTTACCATCGACGTTATGTGCGAGTAAAACTTTAATTTGGGTTTGAGAATAATACCCAAATCATTAATTTGAAAGTCGCCGTCAAGTGGTGTAGCATCAAGCAACTAGTGAGCAGTATGAGGGGAACTTTTACAAAAAAGACACGAATTTACATTTTGAACAATTTAAATTGAGTAAATTAGAACGGCACCAGGCCGACAATGCACCCAAATCCGACTGAAGTTAGTTACACAGGGAAGCATTATAACAGCTGAAGCATAGCTTCACATCATCAGCAAACCTATATATACATGGGAGTTAAAAGGTAACTAAAAAAGATTTTGATACAGATGATTTAAAAATAACCTTTTGTGTCCGACCACACAAGTACTCCGAAAGCTACAATACGAGTTTTGATGGAAATCCAATAATTTTTAATTTTTTAAGCAATATAGTATGACTTTCAGAATCAAATGCCTTACTAAAAAAGGGGGAGGCAACGTCAGCTTGCTTTCTTCCCTAAAACTTTTTGATAACAAGCGAAGTAAATACAAGAAGGTTAGTGGTAGATCTACACCTTACAAACCGTTTTGATCTAATTGAAAATATGTGTGTTGCAATTGAGAACATATAATTTTTTCGAAGACTTTAGGAATGGCAGAAAACTTGGATATGCCCCTATAATTTTTAACGTTAGATTTAGAAGAATTTTATGGAGTGGAATTATGAAGGATTCCTTCCGTATATCAGGAAACACAGTTGAGTCAACCGACAAGTTAAATAATTTATGTAAGGGTTAACAAAGTGAATCATATTATCTAAGTATGCAACCTGGCACTCCATCAGGACCACGCAGGTAGCCGGGTTTGATGGAGTTAAGGTCACTTTGAAGCGTACACTCAGTTATAACTGGGACATTTATGCAATTTGACATTTGAACTTGAAAAGGATAAGAATTACGGCAACTATATGAACTCGTTGAGTATACTGATTGAAAATTTGTAGCTTACAGAATACATTGTATTCAGTATCCACATATACATTGAACAGCAACACTTGGTTGCTGCATTAACGTAAACAAAAACGACACTTTGTCGTTATATAAACAAGTCAAGCACCCAGGATATTCAAGTGCATATGAAATATGACCACACAAGAATGTGGCGAGCGAATACAGCACTGCAGCGTCAGCATTCCCATGCTTTGACCGCGCGTGCACACATACATATATTTATAATACACTCTCTCACTCTCCCGCTCTTTGTAGCTGTTAAACGATAACAGCTTGAGAATACCAATTTTAAACATAAATTTAAGAACAACATTGTAACAGACAAATCATTCAATAAAGAACCAGTCAACAAGACAGATGTCTTTTTACATAAATGTTTAATGTTTAATCCTGTTAATCGTGATAGGGCTGAATAATTCTGATTTTTAAACACAAACCCTACTCTTAAATTTGCATTTAATGTTTTTAATTGCATATTGTTACGCAATTTTGTTTTCACAATATTCATCGGACGAAAAACGCGCTCCACTTCTGCATTTGACCACGGCTATGAGAGCATTTGACAGGCAAAAATAGCAAGGTCCAATATTTTAGTTATAATATATTTTTCTTGTAGAATATAAAAAATATTTTTAACAGATGCAAAATTAATATTATCACAACAAATACAAACGGTTACTTTTCAAAACCAATTATGGGTTTCGTAAATTCAAAACTCAACTTACGGCAAGTTGTACTGAATGGCAGACACATTTAATTAAAATTAATGATGCTGCTTCCTTTTTTAATTCAGTATATACACTTTTATTCGTGCCCACCATAACACTAGCGTTATCTGTTCCGATGCCGATTAAGTTCTTTATGTCGAGTTTATATTGACTGAGTAGATTTTGCATGATGCATTCCCGAATTCGAATGCCGTTAGGCTCAAAAATTTTCACACAAATTCTCCACGTCCAAAGGAAAAATAATTGATGGACACTCCTAAATACACACATTATGAAATAAATTGAATAAAGATTACATAAATTAAACCAATTCTTATTTTAAATAAATACCCAAAAGCTTGGTGATGCTCATGTCTATCGACTCGTCTAATAGAATACTGAATTTTCACTCTTCAATATCACTGCGAAGGTCTTCAGAAATGTCGCCCAAGGACATTTTTAATAATGTTCGTACATTTGGTCCTATGCAGTCTCATTCGACCAGCAGTTCTCCTGTCAAAAATTTTCGAACATAAGTTGCCCAAATGGTCGATTTGAGCCATAGCTGTGTGCTGGGCAATAAAAAGGCACGCCGATGCTTCCTGTTCTATCGTTTTTGCCGGCAAGCTCTCAAAATCAATTTTATTTTTATCTATACGCGCGGTAGCGTGTCTATTTAAAGTCACAAGCTATCAAACTTTTCTGCTGTAACTCACATAATTAGGTCGCTGCTGTAACACTCGCTGCTGATACTCACACAGATAGGAGGTCAAAAATTGAAAAAGTATGTGGTTGTTGCACAACACTTGTTTCTGCTTGCAAACGAATATGATCGTATTGGTATTGCGGAAGAGAAAAGCGGTCGTAAAAGACGAAGTCTCGCTCATGAATTAACGAACGCTGCCTGTTGCTCTCAGTGTTTCCAGGTTTCAGGCTAGATTTATTATATTTGAAAATGGAATAGCTTATAAAATTTGCAAATAGCTTATACCCATAAATCTAGCATTTTTCAAAGTTGGAATGCATATTAGGTCTGTTTGATAGTAGAAAGTGTAGGGTAGTGCAGGGCAGAACAGAACACGGAAAATACAACTCTGAAAATTTTAAGTGTAAAAAAGTGTAGAGCTACTATCGAACAAAAAAGGTGTAAGTTAGAGCAAATGAAGCAACAGCTGACTGACATGACTAACATGAGTTTGAATAACAATGAAAATTTCACTATAAGTGAGTTAATTGATGACGACAGTGGTGATGAAATAATTTCAAGCTCCACTTATCCAAGTGGCGATAAAGAGGATTTTTTAATGGTGCAATTGGTAGATTTCCCGATAGGAAAAAGAAATTGTGTGATGGACAATTTGAGAAAAAATTTTCTAACCTACACGGATAAAGAATTTCAAACGCATTTCCCAGCTACAAGAGGAATTTTGTGCTTGAATTAAACCCAAATAGCCTCTTCTTTATTTTCATTGGGTGCGGAAGCTGCTGCATCCTACTCTGAATATACTTCAGGCTCTGAATATTGTATAAAAAGTTATAAAATAAACTCATTTGACATTTTTAATTATTGTTAAAACTTGCAATGTTAAACTGATTTGAAGAGCTTGTAGAGTAGTGAATTATGCCGAGGTACAGATCTCAGTCTGGCCAAGGCTCGCGTTCCAAGAAATTTATAAATTGCCGAAACGCGTTAGCTATCTTAGAGGCGAGTTTCAATGAACGATGTAACCCCGGGGTGCAGGGCCGAAAAGGTGAAAGGGGGGGGGGGGGGGGGGCGTCAGGGGTTGACGTACTCTTGCACGGTCTCCGCTGACTCCACCAATGCCGCTCCGTACGAATCGGGGCTCGATCCACCGATTAGTAGGAATGCGGGGGAGGAAAGGGAAAAAACGCGTCGAAAGACAGGGATGTCAGGGTTTGACGTACATTCGTACAGTCTCCACCAACTCCGCTAATGTTGCTCCGCATAAATCGGGGCTTGATCCGCCGATTAGTAGGAATGCTGGGGAAAGAAAGAGGGAGAGCGTATCGCGAGTTGACGCCGTGCGCGTGTATATATAGATGATCGCATATATAAATGTGTGCGGCGGTTCTCGCTCGTCTTACACAAAAAAACTAATATCACACGTTGAGTTTCGTTTCAGTTTTAAATTGCCTTTTTTATTCCCTCTTCATCGGGCTCACTTATACTTACTTATTCCTTTTAAACAATATACTGGGTTTTTGTTCTAATAATTCGTACAGTGTCTCTTTCACTAAAAATTGTTTCATCCGTTTTCTTTCACTTTGCGCAAAAACTTCTCAACCGTTCTCGGCAACTACGCGTCCGTCTGCTTGTCACGCTACTGGGCAACTCACTTGCCGGTCTCGCGCTCGACTTGAGCTCGCCCTTTTGCCAATTGTGGATCGCGACATTTGAGAGTGTGGGTCGCGAGAGCACGCATGACCTACGTTCTCTTTCTGCTGATCTGGTCGCTCGGCCCTTCTGTTGACTGTCGTGGACTTCTATGTTATTCTTATCGTCTTAATTATGTTACGAATTAATGTTATACTTGTAGCTTATGTTTATTTATACAGTGAGTAATATTCTGTCTTCGTGACCCTTAACAGTAATTCTTTATATTATTAATACTATTAATATTAAGATGCGCAGCATTCGAATGTGGGGCGGCCCGTGGGCGGCCTACCTCACACCCCCCCCTTTCCTCGAGACTGTGACCTTCCCGTCGGGGTGTTTTGTCACGTTGTAGACTTGCTGTCCCGCTTTTATACTCGCCCTCTCTCGTCTTCCTGGGCCTTTCCCGATGAGCCATCTTTCGACCTTCCATATTGCTGCTATCGGCAGCTCTTCGCCCGCCGGTAGTACCTGCCAAGTGTGTGGCGGCTGTGGATCCGGTGTTTCCGCTGTTTGTCGGGATTCGGGCTTTATTTTCCCGCTATTGGCGTTTGCGGTGTTTGTTTCCGCGGCCTGTGGCTTTGCGCACTCTTTGGTTATTGTAACCCAGCCGGGTTTGCGGGGGTTTATTATGTAATGCTGTCCTCCCGCGGTTAACTTGAACCATCCGTGCTTGCCCCTCTTTCTTCGGCTTTCTAATTCCCGCGTGATGGCTGGTATCGCCATAGCCGACAGGATGTTCTCATTTGGGAGAACTTCCCACTCGTCCGGGAATTGCCACCTGATTGCGGGGCACACATTTCGTGGGCGTGAATTATGGCTGCTGGACGGCGTGTTGTCTGTCTCGACTTGTGCCTCTAATCCCTCCTCCTATCCGCACACTCCTTCGAAAAGTTCCTCTGACCGGTCCGTGTCGCTCCGCATGCGTTTCCCGTTGTTTGGCGACGGGCTGTCTATTGTGCTGGGTGTCGCCAGGTTCTCGGTGTATGCGTTCCCGTCTTCGATCGCCTGGGGTCGCTCTGGTGATGCCGGCTCTTCTACGTATGAAGATGGTGCCTTTGCGTGCGGCGCCGTGATGATGACCGTTGTTGTTTTTGTCATCTTTAGGATGACCGCACCGTCATTTCTGCGTGGATCTCGCGAACGCTGGTATGCGCTCGGGTCGTCGCTTTGCTTCGCTACCCTCTTCATCCTCCTCCGCACGGACGTTGTGTCCGTGGGCACCCGTTTTAGCTTCTTTCCGATCCGTGGTATCCGACTCCTCGTCGGTGACGTCTTCCACACGGGCGTCTTGCTCGTGGGTTCTTGTGTCGTCGTCTGTCGTCGACTCCTCTCCTCTCTCCGCACGTGACTTTCGTCCGTGGGCACCCGTTTCGTCGACACGCTCGACTGTCGTGTCTGACTCTTCTCCGCTCTCCGCACGTGACTTTCGTCCGTGGGCACCCGTTTCGTCGACACGCTCGACTGTAGTGTCCGACTCTTCTCCTTCCTCGTCGTCATCCGTACGTGACTGTCGTCCGTAGGCACCCGTTTCGTCGACACGCTCGACTGTCGTGTCCGACTCTTCTCCGCTACTAATCGATATGATGTCGTCCATCTTTATTTGAAATGTTGATGAAATTGTTACAAATTTTATACATTTGGCAGGATTAGTTGTTAGTGACTTTTTTTTTTGATATAGAGAAAAAAAAAAATCGCGAAAGCGACGAGGAGGAAAAAAAAAACCCGCTACTGACGATTTTCGTAGTGCTTTTAGGTCGTTGAGTGGCTTTCGCCTGATTCCTTCTCTTGGGGCACTGTGTGGGCTCCGTGATGGCTCTATGGCTCCTGCCGCTATCAGCTCGTCCACCTGCTGGTTTATCACGCGCTGCATTGCGGGGTTCTTGGGGTAATACCTCTGCTTTAGAGGTTTATTATCCCTCAAGATGATCCGATGCTCGGCCACGTGCGACACGCCCTGCAGCCCCTCGAAGAGTTGCAATTCCGCTTTCAAAAATTCTTGCGTATCTGGCTCCAAATCCGTCGGCCATTCCGACTCCTCCGCGGCGTCGTCTTCCGACCGTGATTCTACCTTGGGGTCTCCTTCTTGGGGTTCCTTGACTCCTGTACTTCCCAACTGGCTCAGCGATGGCTCCTTGACGACTGTAACTGCGCCTCGGTCGCCCTCTCGCTTGGCTGGCGTGGCGTTTTCCTTACGATGTGTCCCCCTCGCTTTCCGCCTCTCGTACCGCGTGTCTTTTCTACCTCAGGCTTCACTTCGGCTCCGTAACTCGGCTCGGCCGGAGCGTCAATGCTTTGCAGGACTAATTTTGCCTGACCACACTGTATGGTCGTACCCATCTTGCATAGAAAGTCCATTCCCAGAATTAGATCATCTAACATGGATGGCATTACGAGCATGTCCATCAATATTTCTTCGCTAATTAGCCCCACCTTCGTCCGCAATAACTTATCTACGACTACCTTCGAACCGTCCGCTAAGTGTGTGTTCGTGGTTATTGCCAACACTTCCCCCTTTGTCTCAATTTCTCTGAAAAATTTGTCACTCATGAAGCTTCTCGTGGCTCCGGTATCGACCGTCACCCTCGCCATCCGATCGCCTATCCTCACCGCGGCGACTATGCGATTCTTTTCGACGCTGAGTGGGTATATCAATTCCGGGACTGACTCGCGCCGGTGCCCATCCGATCCCGTTCCGGATGACGCGGCTGTCCGTTTCCCGTCCTTCTTCCACAACACGCCTCACTACTCACGCCCCGTGTGCCACATCTCCTGCAGAACAACACTTTCGGGCTCGCGCATTCCCTAGCGAAATGTCCCCCTTGTGCGCAGTTATAACACACGCGACTCACTTCTGTCGACCTCATTTGTTCATGACCCACCATGTTGTTTGAAATTTCTTCACGCTCAGCGACTGGACAGCTACCCGGCTCGCTCCTCACCAGCGGTACTTGAGCTGGCGGGGTCCGAAAAGGATTCGGTTGCCTTGCGGAATCAATTACGCTTCCTAGTCTGCCCGGGTGTCCGAAACTCATGGCCTGGCCACGTGTCGCTTCCCCGTGACCCTGACCCGGTATATTCTCAAACTCCGCGGCTATCTGTGTTAATTGGGCTAGGCTCGTAAAATCTCTCCTACGAATATACAAGCGGTACTCCCGTGCGAGGTTCTCGTACACCCTATTCAGCTCTTGTTCGGGACTATAATTGGCATGCCGCATTAGTCTTTTCAGGCTGACCAGATACTCTTTATAACCTTCCCCTACGCGTTGCCGCCGGGCCCTTATCTCGTCTTCTAGTTTGTCAAAATACTGGGGAGGCAGGAAGAAATCCAAAAAGTTAATCCTAAACACCCCCCAGGTTGCGTCTCTCAGGTCGCTCGTCGAAAACCAATCCGCCGCCATACCGGTGAATGCTTCACTCATTGCTCTGGGGATGCGATCTAGTTCTATCTCGTACGTCCTCGCACGCTCCTCCAGTGATTCTACAAACACGAGCGGATCACCATACCCATCGAATTTTATTCCCCATTTCCTAACCTGCTCAGGAACTAACACGTAATGGCGACTAGGGTTGACGAACGCGTTATCGGTGCTCATCCCGGGTCTACGGCTCACTTGCTCCGCCTGGGTACTATTCACAGGTGAGTTAACAGGCAGCCCTATTCGTGTGCCAGGGGATGGTTCTTTATTGAACTTCTCGTCGCTAGCCGGCCTATATTCCCTGAGGCTGGGTGGCGGGCGAAATTCTATGGATTGCCCCGACGGAGCTAGACAATCGGATTCCGATTTCTGCTGTGACTGCGCCCCTTCAGCATGAATGCTGGGCGGGGCGGGTGATTCCGGCCTTCTGGCGGATTTACGCTCCCAATCCCTCAGCAAGTCCCATATTAACGGACTATGAATCCCCTCCTTAATCGACGTACATACCCGCTTCCTTAACTCTTCTACCTTTCCGACTCTGTCGAGGCCGAGTTCTTGTGTGATGTCCTCCAATTCCTCTTTTCGGCAATAGTACACCCAGCGGGTGCCCACCCCTGGGTTGCCGCTCTCCTGTGTTCCAGTATCGTTAGTGTCATCCATTGTTGCTGCTTGTAGTTCCTCTGGTGTGTGGCGTTATTGTATTTTGTTTTATATATATATATATTATCTCTTTTATTTCCTTTTATTTTTATTATTTATTTAATTATTATTAAATTTTTATTTTTATTTTATTTTTGTTTATTATTTATTTAATTATTATTAAATTTTTATTTTATTATTATTTGTTATTTATTTAATTAGTAGTAAATTTTTATTTATTGTTTCTTAATCGTACTCGTCCCACTGTTCGTTCTCCACTTTTCGTGTGCACTTGTCCCACTGTACACTGCCGATCACCACGCCCACAACCAATTTCGCTTTGGTTCTGCGGCACGTGCTGTACTTTTCACTATTTGTCGCATACGCCGACGACCCGCCTTGCACGTGCGCACTTCCCGTTCCTTTTATCAGCTCGCCCGTTTCTACCGACACTTTCGTTGCACCGCGACAACTCGAATCGTGCGCTCGCCTGGCCAGATCCCGTTTTCTTAATCGTGGTATTTGCTTCTACCGTCACTTTCGTTGCGCCGCGACAGCTCGAATTGTGCGCTCAGCTTAACCCGATCCCGTTACAAAAACTAAAACGTCGCGACACTTGCTTATTTTCGTGAGTGACAAATGACCATCTGGCGTGCGTTTTTTTTTTTCTCTGGCACCGTTACCTTTTCGTCGATTTCGATGCGCGTGTTCAGAACAGGGTATGATGGGGTATATCGGTTTTTTTTTTTTTTGCGAAACTTTAAACTTTGGTAATATGTTCGGGGCTTTATTACCGATTTATATTACCTCCCTTTAGCTAACATTGTCCCTGCTCGGGCGCCACTTGTAAAGTAGTGAATTATGCCGAGGTACAGATCTCAGTCTGGCCAAGGCTCGCGTTACAAGAAATTTATAAATTGCCGAAACGCGTTAGCTATCTTAGAGGCGAGTTTCAATGAACGATGTAACCCCGGGGTGCAGGGCCGAAAAGGTGAAAGGGGGGGGGGGGGGGGGGGGGGGGGCGTCAGGGGTTGACGTACTCTTGCACGGTCTCCGCTGACTCCACCAATGCCGCTCCGTACGAATCGGGGCTCGATCCACCGATTAGTAGGAATGCGGGGGAGGAAAGGGAAAAAACGCGTCGAAAGACAGGGATGTCAGGGTTTGACGTACATTCGTACAGTCTCCACCAACTCCGCTAATGTTGCTCCGCATAAATCGGGGCTTGATCCGCCGATTAGTAGGAATGCTGGGGAAAGAAAGAGGGAGAGCGTATCGCGAGTTGACGCCGTGCGCGTGTATATATAGATGATCGCATATATAAATGTGTGCGGCGGTTCTCGCTCGTCTTACACAAAAAAACTAATATCACACGTTGAGTTTCGTTTCAGTTTTAAATTGCCTTTTTTATTCCCTCTTCATCGGGCTCACTTATAATTACTTATTCCTTTTAAACAATATACTGGGTTTTTGTTCTAATAATTCGTACAGTGTCTCTTTCACTAAAAATTGTTTCATCCGTTTTCTTTCACTTTGCGCAAAAACTTCTCAACCGTTCTCGGCAACTACGCGTCCGTCTGCTTGTCACGCTACTGGGCAACTCACTTGCCGGTCTCGCGCTCGACTTGAGCTCGCCCTTTTGCCAATTGTGGATCGCGACATTTGAGAATGTGGGTCGCGAGAGCGCGCACGACCTACGTTCTCTTTCTGCTGATCTGGTCGCTCGGCCCTTCTGTTGACTGTCGTGGACTTCTATGTTATTCTTATCGTCTTAATTATGTTACGAATTAATGTTATACTTTTAGCTTATGTTTATTTATACAGTGAGTAATATTCTGTCTTCGTGACCCTTAACAGTAATTCTTTATATTATTAATACTATTAATATTAAGATGCGCAGCATTCGAATGTGGGGAGGCCCGTGGGCGGCCTACCTCACATGCTCAAAACCGTAACTGACGCATAACAGCTTTTTTGTTGTTCTACACTTTTCTGCTCTTGATTTTTGGTGGTGTAGAAAAGTGCAGAAAAGTGTAAGTCAGGGCACACTAAAAAACACAGGGCAGAACAGTTTAGTGTAAGAAAGTGCAGCTATCGAACACTTTTTTGTAAACCTAGTGTACACTAGTTCAGCTATCAAACAGACCTATTGTAGCATTAAATTATATTCGTGAAAGTAATATATTTTTAATTTAAAATGTGCGTCAAGTTGGCAACGACTATCGCCAGCAACGAATATCGGATGTTGACTCACGAATTGTGACCACCGATTAATTTCGTGTTTTTGTACGTTGTTCAGCATGAAATCAAATAAAAATTGATGCAGTATTGTTAAAAAATTAATTATTTATTGTTTTCATGCACCTTTTGGCGTACTTCAGCTTTTGAAATGGGTGAAACGAGTGATTCAAAAATCGCATATCAAGCACATCTAATATATCTCAACCCAGAGAGGATGGCCCCGAATATGACATATATACGTTTGAAGCCTACAATCTAACCTATTTTATGAAAAAAATTAAAAAAAAAAAAGTAATTAGCCAGTTTTTAAGTAATTTGCGAAAGAGTGCAGCTACCTCGGTAGCAGCCCCGTACAAAATGACCGTCAAAATACATGCATGGTTCTCAAGCCTTATTCACTTTTCTCACAGAACATGGCCCCGAATGAAGCATATACCAAATTCAAGCTACATGCATGGAGAAGCTATAATAATTAAATTTAGGACAGTTAATCAGCTCGTTTTTGAGAAAACTGTTATATGTTATGTAACCTCAAAAAGTTTACACAAAATGGTTCCAGGATTTTTCTTATACATAGGTAAGTAAACGAAATATTTTCATAACGAAATACCTTGAGAACACCATAGATATTGAATATTAATATGTTGTCATACATATATGTATTTATTTAGCCTTTTTCCTTCGTTTTGAAGAAATCAAACCAAGGGATTTAATGAAGCTATTGAGGATGCTATAGCTTTGAATATAATGTCGCCATATGAAGATCTTAAAGGGCATGATTTTGAGTCTATAATTATTATTGTTAACAATAACCTTATAGAGCCAAATTGGGCAGGCTATCAAATGACAAATAATGTGAGTAAGTATCCTTTTTTATGTATGTAAAATATGCACTTACTATTATACATTAAATTTTTTTTCTTTAAATTCGTGAGAAATGTTTACAAGAGATTAAAGACAGTGAGGAGAATAAATACGGCAGCTGCAAATCTCTGAGTAAGTTAGATAATATAAACTTAGAAACTAGCAATATTAGTGACATATTTGGCATAGATACTAATATTATTTATAGTTCTAAACTTAACAATGATGCTAGTAATATAATTAGTGATATGTAAAACATATGCACTTGTTTTATTTCTTCATCATAATTAATCAATAAATAGTAATGTTATTAGTGATATGTCTAACATATGCTCTAATGACAATAAAATTACTGACGCAATGTATGTTGAAGGGACATTGAAATGCTTGTGGAAAAAATACACATATAACGATAGCTTAAACAGGTCCTTTCAATTGATTGCTAATTTCAAAATTGGCCAAGCATCATTTTCATATTGCAAAACTTTGACACTGAAATGACTATTCGTGAATTTAAAATAACTTTTAAATTAAAAGTTTTAATGAATTATGTGCCATTTTTCCCAAAAGATCAAGCATTGAACACATTCTTCGAGAAGCATACACTTCTCATAATAATGCATGTGTGTTATATTTCAAAAATGTAAAACTTAATAAAAAGTCTTTTGTCGCATATGGCTACTGTAAGCATCCATCATGCAATTACATTTTGTTTCGTGGGTCACATGATGGGCTTCTAAGGGTATACACAAGCAGCCCACATACTACGCACACAATTGGGTTTAAAAAGTCAACGCAGTGCAGGTCTATTAACAGATTTATGGAAAAGGCTGCTATCAAAAACACCACTGTGTTTGAATATAGACAAAAATTATTAACAAGCATAATATGTCTCGAGCTAGAGTTGGTAATGACCAGATTACCAATGAGAAACTACCCTATTACGGAAATTTAAAATCGGAGGAAAATTTGATTTCGACAAAGATTCCTTTAAGGATGCCTACGATATGATTTCAAATGGGTTTTCTCATTTTATTCGTTTTCTTTCCACGAAGCTGGAAGTTTTCTTATGGGACAATGGGAAATGTTGTGAAACCAATGAACTTTGAAAGTAAACGTATATTTATACCCTTCACACATGTGTAACAGGGTATATTGAGTTTGTCATGAGTCTGTAACGCTTTAAAGAAATGATGGGAGACCCCATAAACTATGTATCAAAATGATCAGGACGTCTGTCCGTCTGTTTAAACACGATTTTCGGCCAAACTGCTGAACCGATCTTGATGAAACTTTCACAGATTGCTTAGATCTTGTCGGGTTTGTTCACTCTGAGCATTCTAAGACATACACAACATACATCGACCATATCGTACTATCAAAAAAAAAAAAATTAATCCATGTGTGAAGGGTATCATAGGCTTGCCATAGCCAAAATTAACTATGCGGCACTTGTTTTGCATTCATTTGTTGCTCATGTTTCTTTTTGTCTTTTTTCCTGTCGCACATGCAATCCTCTCTAATCATACATCGTATGATATAAGAAGATTTTTGTATGATCTGAGGGATTTTTGCTTGAAAAAATAAATTAAAATGACCCCTTTGCAAAAAAAAATATAGCAGATGTTAGTTTTGCAATAATCGGGGCCATTTTAAAAGAGTACAGCAACATAGATCTTGCGACACATAACGAAAATTGTTATAAGTTCGTATATAACATTAGTATCACTTTTTCCAAAGTCTATGTTCAATTTTGTACAAGCCACTACCTCAAAATTATGTGCCGTAACATAGACGAAGTTTTTGGCTTAAACAATATTGAACTTCAAACGTTTTTAAGAAACGCTATGGATGGTTCAAGTATATTGCAATCATTCTCCTTTCTACAACTATTAATAACAAGGAAGAAGGCTCTAGTCGGGAAAGCCCAACTAGAAGATACCCTGAACCCAGTTGCAAGAAATATGTAAATTAAATTTATAATTGACTTTGGAATACTGACTTAACTTCAATCGATAAAATTAGATATCTCCGGTGTTTCTTAACCGATTTGGACGAATTTTTCAAAAAAGTTCTATCGTTACCCATTATTTCAACCCTCATTTTTACATATTCCAAATTCGATATTGTATTGTTATCGATATTATGTGTGTATCGGAAACCAGAATAGTTATCGATAATATGAAGCAAACTTGTTCTGCTCATGGTATAGGAGAACTTAAATACAAAATCAGAAGTCTCTAGCTCTTGTAGTCTCTGAGATCCACGCGTTCATACAGACAGACAGACAGACGGACAGACGGACAGACAGACGGACAGACGGACATGGCTATATCGTCTCGGCTGTTGATGCTGATTAAGAAAATATATACTTTATGGGGTCGGAGATGCTTCCTTCTGCCTGTTACATACTTTTGCACAAAACCATTATGCCCTTATTTACCCATTTTATGTGTTAAGGGTATAAAAATGTGGATGAATGAATGAATTATTCACTAATTATTTCACTAAGTATTCCGAGCAG
Organism: Scaptomyza flava; assembly: GCA_030179655.1. Classification (NCBI taxonomy): domain Eukaryota; kingdom Metazoa; phylum Arthropoda; class Insecta; order Diptera; family Drosophilidae; genus Scaptomyza; species Scaptomyza flava. The sequence goes on from JARNME010000404.1 coordinate 55,048,821, forward strand.
CCACATTTGACCTAATGGATGGCATACAATTGGCAGAGAAAAGCAGTGTTTTTAAAGATCAGACATTAAAGTCCATTGCCGAAAAAAGTCCATTTAGACAGAAATTTCAAAAACTACTATCAGAAGTAGAGCAACTTGTTTTACAAGATAGTGGAAATTTCTCGTTCTGCAGAAATTATTGATGTCCAGAAATGCTGGACTTAATAGTTAAAAAGTATATTGTATACGCGCCATTTTGGACCAATATAATTGGAACTTTTATTGATAAAACCAATAAAAGACCAAGTAATGGTCCAATTGAATCGTTTTTCAGAACACTTAAATACAGCAAAAGCTCGATAACGTGATACGTCTAAAACGTGAACTCATCAAAACATTAAAAACATTTTTTGTGCATTGACTATTCTAAAACTTGAACAAGGCGAGAAAGCTCTATAACATGAACAATAAACTTTTCAATGTTTACATGGAGCTCAAATAATTTTTTCATTTTTTCTCTCCACAAAATTTACAAAAGTGAACTGCAGACTAAAGAATCGCGCAAATTTTCACTTTTCTACAATTTGTACAGCTATTCTAAAACGACGATATTGACGTTGACATTGCGGATAATGATGTTGAACAGGAGGACGAATCCGACGACTATGACTTTATCTCAGAGGCACCAGAGAAAATCAAATCAATTGAAGCAATTGAAGTTTTCAACAACACGGTGGAGTGGGCTACCCAACAAGGCATCGATCAAAATGATTTCAATGTGCTGCACCATATAAGGGAGATAGCTGCGCTTAAAGTATGCAGAAAACTCAACTGAAATTTTACAGTTTTTTTTTGCATTAAAAGTTTTCTTAAATTTCTTTATATATTAAATAAAATGCGAATTCATGTGAGTGAAAGTGTATGTTTTAAACTATTTTGACATTCGAAAACGTGAACACTTTCGTCAACGTGAACTGCCTTAGTTTTAATTAGGTCACGTTATCGAGCGTTTGCTGTATAGTGTTATAGAAACGAATAACACAAATGGCTTAAAGCTTGGACGATTTATTCGCACGCGAAAGCTTTCCAAGCACAAACAAAGTGGGAAAAAATTACTTAATAAAAGATTAAAAGTAGGAATGTTTAAAAGTGATTTTTCTGGTTTATTAAAAACTCAATAAAATCATGGGGCGTCAATATGCCATGACCATTCCTACACAACAACAAATAGCAAAAATGCTCTTAAAATGGAACTCAAATACAAGGATTATTTGTCCACCTTAAAAAAAAACCATAACAATCTAAACATTAATGCAGAGCTTTACATTTAAAGTTGTGAATTATTGTTTTTATGTGTACATCGCAACACCAATTCAATTAATAACAAACTTTAACGTTGACGTTTGCCTAACAGCTATTTTGTACGAATGTGGTGTTGAGTCTTTTATAAACTTGCCTTGTCAATTAGATGATTTTTGCTTCAACAATGAGAGTGTTATTCAAAATGGTTAACATACTAATACCAATTTAGTAATGCCACATTGTTATAAAAATCACTGCTATATTTTATTTATTTATCACAAAATACACGAGATTGTCCTTTTAGCCCCATTTGGGAAATCAAAGAATGTTCGTGTTTTGAAAATTATTATTCCAACATGTTAAAGCGTTAAAAGCCAGATGAATATTATTCAGTGGCTTCAATTCAATATGAAAAGCAATTGGACGGTTACAATTGTGGCATATTAATTTTACAATATGTAGAACTATATGTTTCAAACGTTGCGCATACAAATGTAAAGTCTTGTGACTTATACAGAAGCGAAATGTTTAATAAGATTCTCCAATTTGCGGATTCTTTAAAGGATTTATGTCTTCACTGTCTTTCAGACTAAATCACCATCAGCATCCAGATGCTCCAATTGTGATCGTTTTATATGTGATAATTGTATCAAAAAAATGTGCAAACTTTCAAAAAAATTTATTTTATATGTATATTTAGTGTGTATCATTATATACCTTAATATTAAATATATTAAACTTTGTGTTGTGGAGTAGGCCTACTGGGGAAACCAAACTAAAAAAAAACGCGCTGCTAACTCTACCTCAATGGTGGTGCGGAAAAGAGTTCAAATGTTTAATTAAATAATAAATTATATTTGTAGCTATTTACTGTACTTTAACACTTATTTAGGTGACTTCACGTGCTTGGCTATTGTTTTGAATTCGCCGCCTCGGTTATCATCTGTTTCAATCCTATATACCATCGGCGCTGATTGTCCATTTCGTGGAATGTATTATTATTATTATTATTATTATTACTAGGGCCTTGTTGCACTTCGACCAGATGTTAGATCTTTTGTGCCGGCCTGTAGGAATAAGGGTAGAGCCTCTAAACCGAGGCTTCTAATAAAAGAGAGCACTTTGGTAGGGTCTATATGTTCACATATCCTGTAGGGGGGGATAAGTTCACCTCCTAGTTGTAGAAGTCGACGTCTGCTTAGCGAGGGGCATTCACATAGAACATGTTCTGATGTTTCAGGCTCCAGCTCACAGAATCTGCATGTGTGATGCGTTTTGATCGCGTCATCTGGGGGACGAGAAATTGTTTGGCTTGTCTCAGCCCTGCACTGTCGGTCCAGTTGCGACTTATCTCCTTTTCCTCCCATTTCCTGACCAGTTCTCTTTTGTGTCCTTGCGAAAGTCCACAGAACGGTTCAGGGCCGATTAGTAGTGTCATCGCCCCGCGTTTTGATAGGGAGTCTGCTACCTCTTTTCCTATATGGCCTTCGTGCCCTGGCACCCAGCCTACCGTTAAGATGTTTTTGGAGGCAAGGGCGTTCAGCTGTTGGAAACAGTTCTCTACATGGCGCCATGTAGCCCGTTTGGACCTTCTCAGCTCTTTGTTATAGAGCGTTAAAGCAGATTTGTAGGAATCCCATGTGGTTTTCCCACTCTTCACTTTATTGAAGAGCTTTCGCGCAGCCTTTTTAAGATCGTCAAGGCTCTTGTTCCACCAGGGAACAGCCCTTCTAATCTTGCGAACTTTTTGTTCGCAGCTAGCGTGATTTGCCGATTCAATGTTCGTATGAAGCACAGTAGCTTCACGCTCTAGCTCGTCAATAGATATAATCGGACAAATGGAGCAGTTTCTGGATTGCTCAAGTTCAAAACAGAAAAGATCCCAGTTGGTGTTTTTGGGATTTCTAGTAACTAGGCTACATTGCAAGGCACACCCTATATCAAATCTGATGTGCTGGTGATCTGACATAGTGATTTCACTCGCAACGCGCCAGTTTGAGACAACGGACAACATGTTAAGACTACAGAGAGTTAAGTCGAGGACTTCCTCTCTGATTGTATTGATAAATGTGGGCTCGCTGCCTCGATTTAGTAAGCCTATGTTGTTACTAAAGATATACTCAAGAAGGTACTCACCTCTTTTGTTGATGTCACTGCTCCCCCAGACCGTGTGATGCGCATTGGCATCGCAAGCGATTATCCACCGGAGCCGGTTCCTTTCGCAGTTCTCTATCAGGGCACAGGTAGCCGCCATAGGCACAACGTCTGAGTCGCCGGGCAGATAGGCGGAGGCCAGCACTGCCTCCTGCTCGCCATGGGCAGTGGGTATTTTAATCCAAACTGCCACCAGGTCCTCAGTAATGAACTGCGATAAGGGAACATATGTTAAATTTTGTTAATTAACAACGCCGCTCTAGGGCGAGGTAGGTTGTTTGCATATAGCAGTTTACCGGATGTGGTGCTTAGCCCCAGAATACGTCCGGCATTTATCCATGCTCCAATGTAGCAAACCTCTCACAAAGTACTTCAGATGCGGCCTTTGCGTGATGAAGGTTTGCTTGGAGACATCTGTGGTGTCTCCGGGTGTTGGTGAGAGTGGGGGGAGGAGGACAAGACATTAGTCCGCCCTCTTGCGGCCCCTGGCCACCATCTTCCGGCCTCGGTTGGTGCGCAGAAGGGCCTCTTCTTCAGGTGTGCGCCTCACACCCTTGTTCACGGGCCCAACTCCGCGCTGATGCGCCCGTGAAGGGGAGGGCGAAGGAGTTTCTTTGGTGCAGCGGGTACTTGGGCAGCTGCGGTACCACTAGCCCCATTTCCGCTGGATGTCCGGATGCTGTCGGCCGCAGGCAGATCAGGGGTTGCATGAGCAGCACCCTGTGGTGTTTTTGTAGCCGTGTCCGGTATGATGGCCTTGGAGCAGGTGGGCTTCTCCACTGCCAGAGCAGGAGCCACCGCCTGTTCCTTCGGCTGCGTGCTGGCCTTAGGCTTAAGAAGAGCCGTGCCCCACGCAAAATTGAGCTGGTACCCAATCAACTTAAGCCGGTTGGCCGAGACTGGGTCCAGCGCTATGGTGATGATGTCCATGTTTTGCTTCATCACGCCAGTCTCCCACGCGCAGGCCGCTGTTCTGGCCCTCGACGAGCTTCAAAATCTCGTCCGTCTTCATATCCGCTTTTGGAAGCGGAAAGTAGCCAATGAAGACGGCGGCACGTGGAGCCTCCGCCTCCGGGACTAACTTAATGTGGGCGTCCTTCCACAGCCGGAGTTTTGGTAACTATGTGCTCAGCCACTCGACCGTCTCCGCATTTCCACACGTAATAGCCATCCAGCTAGAGAACAGCGGCTTCTCCGAGCCGTGTCTTAGAGCCATGACCCTCGACTATATGGCGGATTGAATGGCGCTGAGCTGCTCCGGCGTGAGCAGATTTTGGGGATAGTCGGCAGGAAGTATTGCCATCTTCGCCGAGCTGGCAACGTCCCTGTAGGAGGCCACGATACCGACTTGGGGTGGCTGCTCCCGTGTTGCTTGCCCAGCCGCATCTACGGCTGTGGGGGCTGCTGGAGCCTCCGTGGCCAGCAATACGCTTGCAGGACCATCCTTCGTCAGGGCACTAGGTGCCGTGGTTTTAATCATGGCCCTCTTTGTCGACACATCTTCTGGGGTCGTGTTGGCCGATCTACCTCGCTTGTTTGTAGCGCCACTCATGCTGGGCACCGCCCTTGGAGGGTCCATAGGCTTCTGAGCGAGCCTTTTGGCCTCATCCATGGGGATGCCGTTCGCAACCTTTTCCTTGCAGCGCCGGATTCAACCTTGGGGGAGGCCTCCTCCGCCTCCTTGGTGATGGTGTCGGTGCCGGAATTTTGTGAACAAATGTTGGTTTCATTCCTTTTACTTTCTTGCTTGTTAGCATTATAAGTTTAATCACATGATATAATAATTTCCTTTTTTTATATATGCACATTTACAGTACGCCAAATATGCGAGTTATTTATGCATAATGCATTATTTTGACACTAATTCAACTAACATATGTACAAATATTTCATTTATAAATAATACACACAGAGCTACTACAGATCCAGAGCAATACAGTTAAGTATATTAAATTTTGTATATGATCTGTTAAACAAGTTAACACCATTGCTGACAACAAAACCAAAATGCCTCAGCAGCGACGGCGCAAGTGCACTCCGCTAGGTGATAAGTCACAACAGCAACGCGTGAATGACATCCGCCACGTGCGTTGCGCAGCGGATTCCTGCAGACACCTGCAGGAGACCAACGGCCGACACGCCATACAACGAACACCACCGTGGGACCCAAGTTGGTTACCGGACACTCAACACAACAGCGACAACAGCAGCAGCGGCAGCAGCATCAGCAGCGGCAGCGGCGACAATTCCAGCAACAAACAGAAGAACTTCAGCCAGCGGTTTCTAACATAAGTTACAATTATTTTAAGTTCAGTCCTGAATGAGCACTACAATAAATCAAAGGTTTATTTAATTGGCGCCCGAGCAGGTCTACGTCCTATAAAGAAGGATATCGTGTCGCATACCAGTGCCTTATAGCCACATAGTGTACCCCGCAAAAGTGCCTCAAAGAGCCACACCGCGAGTGCGATTTAATAAAGAGTTGATTTTCATTCGCGATTCCTTCCCGCTCCACTGCATCGCCGCAGGACTAAAAGGAATTCATCCAAAGGACCAGCGCGGAAGATTGGTCAGATGTTTAATATGCTGTAAGCTTAGTGTTTAAGTGATATAAAATTCATCAAATAGAAAATAAGAAAATAACTATAGTTTAAAATAACTAAAAAACACGCTTTTAGAGCATATCAAACTAAAAAGTTAAAAATAATTTTTCAAATAAGCTTAAAACAATAATAAATGATAAATACTAGCATTATTGTAAAAAAAAGCGTGGGGCGCTTTGTCCATATTTCTCGTGCATCGAGCGCCCAACGCTTTTTTTTACAGAAATACTATTTATAATTTATTATTGTTTTAAGCTTATTTGAAAAATTATTTTTAACTTTTTAGTTTGATATGCTCTAAAAGCGTGTTTTTTAGTTTTTTTAAACTATAGTTATTTTTCAATAGACCGCTCTTAGACCGCTCGGCCAACGAACGAACTTGAGGTAGTGGGATATACTGACAGTAATAAGCCACTTGCTTTTAGTCCAAAGGAGAGTTAAAAAACTTTTTTTCGGCCGTGGACGGGATTAGAACCCACGATCGGTGAGTCCGGGCGCGAAGACCCGCGCCTTAGACAGCTCGGCCAACGAACGAACTTGAGGTAGTGGGATATACTGATAGTAATAAGCCACTTGCTTTTAGTCCAAAGGAGAGTTACATACATACAAACAAACAAACATACATACAAGTGAAGCTAATATAAGCGTGTTAAAAATACAACAAAAGAATACAATACAAAATTTAATAAGAACTAAGCAAATAGAAAAATAAGATATATAAAAACAAAGAAGTGGAAAAAGTGCAAGAAACATAAATAAGATTTAAGCAACCAGAAAGATACGAAACGAAATCAAACAAAAGGGCGAGAAGTTAAATTTAATAAAATATCTCATACAGTTTTAATAAGTGAAGTTTTAGTAAAAGTCCGTATCCAGTGCAATAAAAAAATCCTGGCAGGAATTTGTGGTATATTTTGGAAGCGTGGGCACAAGATTTTATAGTGTGACCATAGTCCACTAATTTGTGGTAAAAAATGGCATTTTGCCTTATATAGCTTAAGAGATGCATGGTCACACTAAGGCATCAAATTTAAAAAGTTAACAAACAAACAAACACAAAATAAAACAAGTAAGAAGGCTCTAGTCGGGAGAGTCCGACTGAAGATACCCTGAACCCAGTTGCAATAAATAAATTAAATTTGTAATTGACTTTGGTATACTGACTTAGCTTCAATCGATTAAATTCGATATATCCGGTGTTTCTTAACCGATTTGGCTGAAATTTTCAGAAAAAGCTCGTTCGTTACCGAAATAATGGGTAACCCTCATTTTTACATTTTCCAAATTCAATATTATTTGTCATCGATTCTATGTGTATATCCGAAACCAGAACGATTATCGATAATTTGAAGCAGACTTGTATACAAAATCTGAAGTCTCTGAGACGGACAGACGGAAGGACAGACGGACATGGCTATATCGTCTCGGCTGTTGATGCTGATCAAGAATATATATACTTTATGGGGTTGGAGATGCTTCCTTCTGCCTGTTACATACTTTTGCACAAAACCATTATACCATTTTTACCCATTTTATGGGTTAAGGGTATTTTTTTTTTTTTTTTTAGTGAATGAATAGTGCGAATATGCTTATTCCGTTTTTGGTAGCATATGTTGTTGCAGTGCCAATACATTCCCATGCCTGTCTCACCGAAATAAAGTCAAATAGTTTTTTGTCTGTCAACCTCCAAAGGCATGGTCGCGACTGGACAGATTTAATTAGCAAAATCTTCCCCTCGTGAGTAAAATTTTCCACCCGTTTTTTAGTTTTCCTTTCCATTATTATTTATAGCTTCTCGTTTTACAAATGTTGGTTGCTGTCCTGGGCACAAAAAGATATAGAATTTGGTATTTCCTGAGCCCAGCGCTAGTGTGTACATATTGTATAAAATCGATACTATCAATAAGCAGTTTAGTAACCAGAAAAAAAAAAAAACAATTCCCGCTGCAACGATTTTGTATGGAAAATTTTTTTCGCTGTACTGGATACGGACCTTAAGCAGTAGAGTAAATTTATTTTTGAACTAATTCGAACGTGCTATTAATACAGAATTTAGTTAAGTGGAATCTAAGAAAAAACATTATTAATCGAAAAAAAGAAAAAAAGTTTGAGCTTTTGCACTTAGATAATCGTTGTTAAAGTTTCTCACACATCGATTAGTGTTACTATTCAAATTAGTCCGTTTAATTTACACCAAAATCTCATTCCGTAGTTTCATTAATAACATTCCGGACGGTAGAGTAGACGACATGGCAAACTTAGGCCTCGATGGTTTCACAGGACAAGCAACGAATGCGCGACCCGGTACTAGTACACCGGTAACAAGTCCAGCACTAAGAACATTTACTCTTCAGGATAATGTAAATAACACAAATTTCGGGCATGAGAATCTACGTGACATTCCATTTGTGAGTCCCAGAGCGGGTGAAGATCAAAAAAATACCAGAAATAGCAAGATAAATCAGAGAATTCTCTGGGGGTAGGACAAAGTTCAATTTATAAAAAAAAAAAAAATGTTGAACGAATTATGAATTCAGGACAGGAAAATTCATACAAGTATTATTTAATGACTTTATCCGTACGTAACAGTGTGGTTGGGGAAGCTAATGCAGTTTTAGAATCGTACAACACTCCAATGAACTGGAAGGCTATTTCTAAATGCCTGACTGCACACTATGCCGATAGGGGAGATTTAAAGACTCTTGAATATCAAATGTTCTCTTTGAAGCAAGGACGTATGACAATAAGCGAATTCTATCAAGCTGTCTACCAACAGTAATCTTTGATTTTGAATCAGATCGGCGCACAAGAAGAATCTCCAGAAACTATTAGGTCTTTAGCCGATAACTATCGAGGTAAAGCATTAGATACATTTGTACGAGGCTTAAATGGAGATCTGCCACGACTACAGGCAATTAAAGAACCAAGAGACTTAAGTCATGCTCTTTATTTGTGTAGTTAAGTCGAAAATCAAGAACAACGAAATTCATTTGTGTCCAAACCGAGGCAAACGGTGATGAGATTCGCGACACAAAGACCCATGCAGAATACATACCAGTGGAGAAATTTCCAACCTCGACTTTTTTATAACCCACGACCTGTTAATTACCATCATCAAGTGCCAATTACAGGACAATTTCAATGAGGGACCACATTGGAAAAGATGATACGTTTATTTAGACGACATCATAATCTTCAGTAAGTCGGAAAGGAACATGCAGAAAACCAAGAGAATATATTCTCCACTCTTTCCAAGGCCAACATGATTGTTCAAAAGTCCAAAGTCGATTTTTTAGGTCTTACAATTTAGGCCGACAGCGTTAAAATTAACATTGAAAAAGATAAAGCAATACCACAATTCCCAAAGCCTAAGACATTGAAAAACTTTTATCTACGATTACGGCAATATAGCTAAATCACTTTCTAACCTACTCAGGGGAGAGAATGGCCGACTCTCCAAAAACATTTCCAGCAAGATAAAAACTGTTTAGATCAAAGTGCTTTGGAGCCCTTCCAAAAAATTAAAAAACACTCTAGTTTCAGAAGACGTAATACTCGCTTAACCCGGTTTTAAGAAAGAGTTCCATCTTACTACAAACGCTTCGAGCTACGCCATTGGAGCAGTTCTGGAACAAAACGGTAGACTAATCACATTCATTTCGCATACGCTTACAATAACCAAAGAAAACTATGCCACTAACGAAAAAGAAATGTTGGCAATAGTATGGGCACTCTATACCCTAAGCATGTACCTTTACGGTACCTCTAAAGTGATTATCTATACCGACCATCAACCATTGACATTTGCCCTAAGCAAAAAAAAAAAAACCACAACGGTGAATTCAAGATTAATGTCTTCAAGAACCAAGTTCTTCATTAATGTCCGAAGAAGAATCAAATAAATTCGAAAAACCCTTCCCACAATACCAAAGACATATCGTTAAAAGGAAGAGCTATGAAGAGTCCGATTTAATAAAAATACTTAAAGAAAGATTAGATCCGAAATTAATTAACGGATTACTCACCTCCATGAGTATAATGGGAAAAATACAAAATATATTTCCCACTCACTTCAATAACTACAAAGTTAGGTATACACAGACACAAGTAACGGACGTACCGTTAGAAGGGGAGCAAAATGAGATAATCGCAAAAGAACATACTAAAGCACACAGAAATCAAGTAGCAAGTAAAACCCAAATATTAAATAATTTATTTTTTCCCGGCTTGATAAAAAAGGTCACTGCAATAGCTAAACAGTGCTAAACTTGTAAGCTATCTAAATACGAAAGGCACCCGCAACAAGGCGAAATCCAAAAAACTCCAGTTCCTACATACCCTGGCCAAATTATACACATAGATTTGTATACCACCGAAAAAAAAGATAGTTCTCACCGCAATAGACAAATTTTCAAAATAAGCACAAATAAAGATAGTAAAATCGAAAGCCTCAGAAGACCTCAAAGTTCCTCTCAGAGAGATCAAGATAGCGTTCGGAATGCCACCATGGGTTGTTATGGACAACGCAAAGGCCTTGAGCTCCGCATGAGCAAATTCGTGCTAAAGGTCTATAATATCAGATCTACAAGAACTAAAGACAGCCAGGGAACGGAACACTAACAAAATCAAAGAAAAGCAAAACAAGGAATTGACCTTTCATAACCAAAAGAGGAAAGCAATAAAGGAATATAAGAAAGGCGATATAATATACGATAGAATAGATAAACGGTTGGGCTCAAAATTAACACCAAAGTATTAGAAGGAAATAGTTTCGGTAGACCAAAATACGAAAGTTAAAACACAGTCAGGAAAAATTGTACACAAAAATAATATCAAAACATAATGTCCATTTACAGGTATTTTATGCCACTGTGCCATGGGTTGGCAACAGTTCTCGATTATTCGCACTCACAGCTAATTTCAATAAAAACTGCAATAGCTGCAGTCCAAAATAGTGAATTCAAAATTATTCAAGTCCTTAATGTCGAAGAGTATGAAAAGACTACGTATGAACTGGAAGAGGCCGTACGTAATGTGAGCGTTTCACACCAGCTGTACCCGTTTTTCGAGAACGATCTAAGAGCAATAAAAAGCGATTTACGTAGACTTAGGCCAACTATAAGGGCGACTAGGTCTATCGAAGCAATAGGGACAGCTTGGAAGTGGTTGGCCGGCTCGCCGGACACAAATGATCATGAAATTTTAATAGAAAAAATCAATGAGCAATTAATATACAACAATAGACAAGTAGCTATCAATAAAGCCTTAAGCGACAGAATGATCGACCTAAGCAGAATTACCAATGTCATTATAAAAACAACACAGGAAGATAAGACATTGAAAAATGATGCAACAGACCATCTCAAATTCAAATTACAAATTTTTAAAGATGAGTTGACTAATCTAATAAACGCATTAAACTGGGCAACAACAAATACTGTTAATTCCATATTATTATCTGAAGCAGCGGAAACTAAAGCTCAAGAGATATTAGAAATTGAAGGTGTGTTTATAAATGTGGAAGAATTACAAGAGTTCGCAAAAATAACAATAGCCACTCACGGCAAAAATCTACTCTATATGATGAGTATACCTCTAATCAATAAAGAACCCTGCTTCTCCATTTTGATAAAACCAGTAAAAAAGGCAATATCATAAATGAGAACGATATACGCCCAAATAGAAAACTGCGAAAGACATAGTGATAAGACAATTTGTAATAGAGATAATATTTTAAATTTAAGCAATAACACTTGTATAACCCCCACTTTTACAAAACCGCAACCCATACTTGTTAAGTCATATACAAGTCAGCAAACATTTATATTATAAGATATCAAATAACTGCACATAGCTATGTAAGAATGACGCACAAATTATTAATACATGTAAAACTAGGTCAAGACCATTTACAAAACGCTACATTTATTAGCCCAATAACACTTTAAGCAACATCAAATTATGCTGAACACACAGAATATCGCTGACTGAACAATGCATGCATAAAATATGTCGCAACAGAAGCGGTCAGCCAACCCGGTAGTTGCTAAATATTCTATTCTGCATTGCAAGCAACTGCTGAGTACACAATAACCTAATTCTAAATGACACCGCAAAACTGTAAAACTAAGCTTGTATTTCCTATGAATATTGTTACTTTTCGTTAATAAAATCAGTGTTCTTAGTACAACCTACAAAGATACATTCATTATTATCCGCAGTCGACCTGGTTACACGTGCCAGTTGCGACAACAATTAAGCAGTCAGTTTGTACTGGATGCTAACAATACATATACATACGGCTGGCGAAAATCCTCAACTGAACCTTCCACGAGGGTGCCGGCTGGGCAATGGGCATCGTGCTACCTCGAGACAAACGAGGGGTACCAGGTGCTATTTGCCTTGCGGAGGGACAGGACGGCGTCTAGCTAAAAGTGAACCCCAAACCATTCAAAGGCTTCGGCACTGCGAAGGCGAGGGGCTAACCGAAGCAGATGTCGTCATGCCCCAAAACAAACGAATGTACTACGAACCTACTTGCCTGTGGAGAGGTAGTACTATGTCTAGCTAAGGTGAACTCTACACCACTCAAAAGCTTCGGCACAGCGAGGGCGTAGAGCAAACCATGGTTCTAGGTCCTTGGCAGTAAGGATAAAATGCTATGGGTACGTCGGTGGAAAAGGGTGCTACCACAGGCGGGCACGGGGGGGGGGGGGGGGGGGGGGAGAGAAATCCTCTCTGCGTGTCGCCAGCAACCCACCCTCCGTACTGGTTGGAGCAGGCCAGGACGGTTGCATAGCAACTGCCAAAAATACACCCAAAATGTGGCGCGATACCGCAGTCCAAGGAGACTCGGATTGCGAATCACAGGAAGGGACTCGAAAACCGGTTTCTCAATGTCTTCCAGGCCCGGCGAGCACCAGCACCCCCAGTAGGGTCGGGCTCAAAAGGTCAAAGGAGGGATTGAAAGCCAAAGCCAAGTACAAGTCCGCCTTAAAAATCCGGGCTCGGCTCGCTAACTGCAAGCGAGAACTCACACAAGATGAGATCCGCCAGCAGAAGTGGGCCGACGAAAGGATTGAAGAGGGCAGGGCTCATTTCGAACAGAGGAAAAACATGGCGTCTGAGAACGTCAGTTTTGCCAACAAGGTGGAGGAGAGTTTGGCCGTCAAACGCCAGCGCTCCGCTGAAACCGCTAAAGCAGAGGTGCCAGCCAGCAAGCGGCCCTGCAAAAAGCCAGTGACGCAAACAAAACTGACGGCCAGTGATGTGGCGAGGCGACATCTTGTCGTCGCGCTCATCGACCGGAGCGACCCAAACGGCAAGATGAAGCCAGTGCAGTGGAAGAAGGTGGAGGAGCTACTGTTCAACGCGCTTCTGAGTCGTATGGGCGAACCGGACTCGCTACCCATCTCTTTTGATGGAGCGGGCTGGCTCTCAGGCGTTAAAATCCTGAGCTGCAAGGATGACCACACTCTGAAGTGGGTCACCGGTGTCGTGGCTGCTCTGGACGCTCCGTGGGAGGGTGCCAAGCTGGAGGTAGTGGACAGAATTTGCATTCCGTCCCTACCAAAGGCAAAAGTACTTTTCCCGCGGGTCGTACCAGCGGACCAGGCACTGCAGCTACTGCGATGGCAAAATCCGGACGTGCCAACTGTCGATTGGAAGGTGATCCACGTTGCGAAGCCCGATAGCAAGGGTCAGCAAATGGTAATCCAGATCAATAAGGAGGCCGACGATTTGCTATACGGAAGGTTCGGGAAGGTGGCGTGGGGCGTGGGTAGCGTATACCTACGTCTCAAAAAGCGCCACCCTGACGACAAAAATACGAATACGCTGGAGGCGGGTGAGGTGGAGAAAGACCTGGCGGAGGTCACACTCGCAACCAAGAGCCTGGAAATAGAAGATGACGAGGATGCGGACATTACCGTGGTGGAAGTGCCATCCGTGGAAGATGCCACAGCCAATTATGGAGCTGAGGGTCATCCAAATCAACTTACATAAGAGCAAGTTGGCATCGGCGGAGCTCCTGTTAACCCTGGAGACAGGGCTCGCCGATGTAGCCTTGGTCCAGGAGCCCTGGATAGCCTCAGGCAACAAGGTTTCTGGACTAAAGACTCCCAACTACAACATATTCCACCCAACAACAGTGAGTAGAGCAAGGACCGCAATCCTAGTAAGGAAAGGTATCTATGCTTACTTATTGTCTAATTACAGCACTGACGACCTCACTGTGGTCGCACTAGAAGGTGGCAGAGATGAGCCAATCCTAATGGCATCCTGCTACATGGCGCATGACACCGAAGCGCCCCCTCAAGAGCTCACTCGACTGGTGACAGAGGCCGACTCTAAGAAGCAGGCCCTCACCATCGGAGCTGACGCCAACGCTCATCACACGGTATGGGGAAGCAGAGATATTAACGAAAGAGGTGAGTCACTGCTTGATTTTATATTACAGACTAATCTTAAGAAAGTAAACGAGGGAGATGAACCAACATTTGTTGGCCCTACCTCATCTAACGTCTTAGAACGTCGGTAACGAATACCGTGGCTCAGGATTGGAGAGTCCTTAGTAGACATTCCTTCTCGGACCACAGGTACATTCAATTCCGGGTAAACTTTGAACGAATAGTGAAGAAAAATGTGTTTAGAAACCCGCGAAATACGGACTGGGAGCAGTTCGTAAAAGAGGTTGAAGGAAATGTTCCACGACCACCCAATATAGTCTCCACAAAAAATTTAGAGAAGTCCCTAGAGACACTCAACAAAAATCTAGTGGCAGCCTACAATAAAACGTGCAGACCATCCCAAGAGAAGAAGAGACACACGGCCCCGTGGTGGACTCCAGAACTCAAAGGAATAAGGAAAGACGTACTAGAACTCTTCAAACTCGCAAAACAAGCGGAAGAAGAGCTAGTATGGATCGAATACAAAACACAGCTCCGTGACTTTAAGAAAAAAGTACGAGTAGCCAAAAGACACGCATGGCAAAACTTCTGCTCAGGCATTGAGAAGACAGCCGACACCGCAAGGTTAAGGAAACTGCTAGCTCGCCAACAGACTGTACAAAGCCAACTAAAAACCGAAGACGGCAGATGGACGGAAAGCAGTGAAGATGCGGCAAATGTGCTCCTGGAGGCGCATTTCCCTAACTGCACTGAATTCAACGCAAACACGCAATCGATACACCCAACCACAACAGTGGAAATTCCGGAAGGTATCACGACAACGCGACGGATAATGTGGGCGATAGACTCCTTTGAGAGCTACAAATCACCAGGTCCAGACGGAATATTCCCGGCCATGATGCAGAAGGTCAAACATGTGATCACTCCATGGCTGAGGGAAATTTTCAGAGGTTGTCTTAGGTATGGCTATGTGCCGGAGGCCTGGAGGACAGCACGGGTAATTTTCCTGCCAAAAGCTGGAAAATGTAGCCACGTGCTGCCGAAGGACTTCAGACCCATTACCGCAATCAGGGAAGCCAAGTGTGGCACTCCCCAAGGAGGAGTGCTCTCACCCCTACTGTGGAACTTGGTGGTAAACGGACTTCTTAAAAAATTCAAACGGAAAGCCCCGAAGATAACTGCCTATGCAGACGACATAAGCATAATTATCACAGGCAAGTGTCCATCGACAATCAGCTCTGTCATGGATCACACACTTAAAGAGATACTAGAATGGGCCATGGAAGCCGGTCTAAGTATCAACGCGGACAAGACGGACCTCATTCTCTTCACAAAGAGATACAAGGTACCTCGCTGGACTCCACCAAAAATAAACGATAAGGCAATGATACCGAAAGAGAGTATCAAATACCTAGGGATTGTATTGGATAGCAAGTTGAGTTGGAAGCTCAATGTGGAGGAAAGGGTGAAGAAAGCCACCAATGCACTTTATACATCGCAAAAGATGTTGGGTAGCACTTGGGGACTCTCACCACGACTGACACACTGGATTCTCATCTCGATTGTGCGCCCCATACTACTCTACGGAATTCTGGTATGGTGGGAAGCCACAGAGAAATCCACATACCTAAAACGAATGGAAAAAACTCAGCGACATGCACTTATGCATCAAGGGCTGAGGACACACCACCAAAGCACTACAGACAATACTTAATGTCAACCCCGTGGACATACAGGCACGCCTAACAGCAAAAAAGACTGCTCAACGTCTTTGTACGATAGGCAACATGAAGATACTCAACTACGGGCATAGTATAATTGGAAGAGGGATCCAAGTCGAAACAGACTATATGATCCAAAGAAACAATTTTAACTATACGCCCACGCTCCTAGGAAAAGATGATTGGCGCTCAGGAGCTGAGCAGACGGCCATCAACGTATATACAGACGGCTCAAAAATTATGGAGGGAGTCGGCGCAGCAATATACTGCGCCGAACCACCCATGAGCCTGTCTTACAAACTCCCGGACCACTGCAGCATATTCCAAGCGGATATATTCGCAATCAGGAAAGCAGCAGAAGTAGTCTTAAAAACGAATACAACGCAGGACATGGTGAACATATTCGTAGATAGCCAGGCGGCAATCAAAGCCCTACAGGCTCACCACATAAGCTCTCGGAATGTCATGGCGTGCAGGGAAACGCTAGATGCACTCGGCACCGTTAAAAAAGTGCGCATCTACTGGATTCCAAGCCACCAGGGCTTCGAGGGCAACGAAACAGCGGACACTCTGGCTAAGCAAGGTGCAACGGGACTCAACAGTAACATTGTTGATGTCCCGATCTCCCTGCGAACGTTACACTCCTATATGGAGACACAGGCACGGGACACAGCAGTACGAAGGTGGACATACACCTCCGACTGCAGAATCTCAAGAATAATGTGCAAAACCTACGACGAGAAACTAACGAAATATGCACTAATGCTAAAAAGGCATGACTGCCGAAGGCTGGTAGGTCTCTTCACAGGCCACTGCCTAACCGCAGTACACGCGAAAAGGCTAGGCATAACTGACAACGACGAATGCCGGAAATGCAACGTTTCTGGTGTCAAAGAAACGCTTGAGCATATCCTGTGCAGCTGCCCCGCACTGGCAGCACAAAGACTACGCTATATACATGCTCCCCTTCTAGCTTCACTCGATGAAGCCAGTAAGCGGGAACCCAACAAGCTTCTGGCATTTGCCCGAAGTACGCTTACCCAGCTGGACACCACCTAGAGAGGTAGTCCATCGGGATAGCCCTCAACACCTCTAAACACCGGCCTCACTAAGGACCCTTCAGCGGTCTATGTGTGGCGCTCCCCCAGGGAGTGCCAGCCGGCATAACCTAACCTAACCTAACAATACATACACACCTTTTACAGGTACATTTTGGTGACCCCGACAAAGGACTCCTGCTCAGGCCGAGCGAATAAAACACTTCCACCGGGTCGGGAGTAATCAAAGAGCTATATACAGCAACATAACAGACGTGATTCTGGTAGCTTAGTCATTGTCAACAAGGCGATAAAATGAGCACAGAGAAATCAGCCTTATTGGAAGATGTCCAAGATGCGCAGAAAGAAATAAGCCAAGAGGTATCAAGGCTTATAAAGAACGCTAAAAAAGACCCAGCAGATCGGAAGGCAAAACGTGGCTACTACCAAGCCAAGGCCACAATCCTTGAGGAAAAGTGGACTATTTTCAAGAACAACAATGTCTTGATCAAAACTCTAAGTAAGAGGAGTCTCACCCATACCACAAGTTTTTCAAAGAGGTTCACTTGGTTAAAAAAACCAGAACTTACTTCAAAGAACAAGCTGATATTGCAGATCAGTCTACCAGCAATAGGACGGAATCAAAACCCGCCATTGCTGCAGGAATTGTTGATGCCAAAGAAAACACAAATGCCAAGCTAGTTGCATTGTGCCGTCGGCAAAAGGTGACGATTGCGTCAATCAATCGCGCCCTGCAACACAAGCCTATTAATGCGGACATCATTAAGTCATTATGGGCAAAAAATCAAGAGGTCTATTTCCAAACATACGAGGAATTTGAGGACCCAGAAGAGAGTGGCTACAACGCCACCGAGTATTTAAAGGCAGAGGTTGATGTTCTGAATGCGCTTACCAGAGATTCAAGCAATGAGTGCACTGATAACATCAACTTACCACGTATTTCCATTCCAAAATTTGATGGTGATACGCTTAAATGGACGCAATTTTTCGATATGTTTTCGTGTATGAAACATGAAACAAAGTTGACAACCATACGCAAGATGTGGTATTTAAAAACCAACGTAGTCGGAGAGGCGGAAAGATTAATCCGTCACATCGCTCTAAGGGAAGAGAACTATCTCTACGAATGGGAAATCTTAGTAGATGCCTACAACAATCCTAGAGACATCGCATCTATGGTTTTAAATCACCTCTTACTGCAACAAGCCTGCAGCGACGATGTGAAGTCCTTAAAGGAGCTCCACAATACCACCATAGAGTCATTAGCCTCACTGAAGGGACTCGGGATTGACATCTCAACATGGGATCCAATCGTCATTGCCATCCTCAGAAACAAGTTGGATGGCACAAACAAAACACTCTATGAACAATCATTGGGTAGTACAAAGAAAATCCAGCCACTGGACACCATGCTCCAGTTCCTCGAACAGCGAGTTCGGGTCATGGCTACTGGAAAAAAGGCACCTGGAATCTTTAAAAAGGAGTCAAAGAACGCGACATGTGCAACATCTTCAGGTGCACAAAAGGGATGTCTTTTCTGTAAAAAGACAAGTCATTATTTATCAAAATGTGACGAATTTCGCGCAAAATCTGTCAGCGAGCGCTTAAATTGGGGGCAAAGGCAAAGGTTATGCTTCAACTGCTTTAAAAATGACCATAAAACAAAAACATGCACAAGCAGTGCACTATGGGCGATTTGTCGATTTTGGCGGCATAAAGTCTAAAAATAAAGCTAGAGACATAATTTTTTTTTTAAATGTTCGTTTTATTTAACTCTAATTTCGGATTTTTTTTTTTCGACAATTGCTATTAATAAATTGTGGAATTTATTTAATAGGACCTCGTCAAACAATGTGATTTCTGCAAAAAGTTTGGTATTTGCAAAGATTCGCCTCGCCGTATTCCCATCGTTGCTGTTACCAGATCCATTCTGTTTTGGTATGCTAATATGTAAGCCCATTTCCTTCCATATTCTTGGTTGGATTTCCTTCTTCCGCGATATCATTTTGTTTTTATTCTCGCCTTTAACGTGCCAAGTTTTAATATCGATTCGATATAATATGTTTAAAACGAATTCCATAAACCTGATCCAGGCGTGTAACGGACTAACGCCGTATTTCAAAGAGTCAGGTTTAGGTTTAAAAATTTTAGAATTGAAATCATTAATGTGCATAAGCGCTTTTGGATTTATAGCACATATTGGACAACATTGCGTAGATTTCGTATTTGTTAAAACATTAAGTACCTTGCCGTCAATCAATGTCATATATGTTTTAAAATTAACAGAAATGTTTGCGCTATGTGATTTAAAATTTTGCAAGTTTGCTACTTGCATATCTAAATTATGCTTTTCTTCTTGGATTTTTGCATAGCTTTCTTTAGCGTATTCAATTTCAATCAGCCTGCAGAAGCGTACAAACTGGGGGCTTTTGTTTACCCAAATTAAACGATTTAAAGAATCCACTAATTTTATTAATCATAGTTGCCACGAATAGAGAACTGTCGGAAGAATCGGGTTCATCCAAATCGAATTTCTGCTTAGAGGAACTTTGACCGGTCGACCCATCAAATCCATAGCATGCAATAAGTGTGCACTCTGTAACATTTTCCATTTGTTCCAAAACTTCCTTTTGTAAAATTAAAATTCGTTCAGCCGTATGGCTTAGCAAATCCTGCAGAGAAACCTTTGCCACAGATTCTGTAATTTGTACTCCTGTTGGTCTGCACTGCATCTTCGTTTTTTTTTATTGCATCATAACCAGGATATATGTCGTTCCCGTACGCCTTATTTAGTTGCTTAGTATTAATATATTGTTGTATTGTTAGCCCATTTTCCACTATATAGGCTAAGGCTACATTATTTGATATTTTTACGGGCTCTTTGTTTGACACATTCTTAATTTTTTCTCTATATTGACTTCCTGCTGTACGCCGACTGCTTCATTATTTTTTCTTTTTCGCGCAGATGTTGAGGCTGCATGCAGAAGTAAAGGAGTAGACAAGTCATTTGCTATGGCAACTTCTAAAGCCATTTTCCTTCTAAGCCTTGACCCGGCCTCTGTATACCCTAATATTGGGCGTCCTGTTTTGGAAGGTGTTGAATTTTTGGTATCCTCCATATCGATTCGTATTTCAAAACTTTTTGAAAACCTTTCTGAGTACATCGACTTAATTTTATCCAGATTTGCGTGATGTTTGCGTAAATACCGTTTAATTTGTTTTACAAAAATGGATACTTTGGCTTCTATTGTATTCATCTGCGATATGCTCAAATCATCTTTATTTATTTCTGTTAATATAAACGACGTTACAGCGCTTGCGTTGCGATTGTTGCTGTTCCAAATATCGGCAAGCTCGCTGTTGGTAATCGCAACAACAACAACAAGTGCATTTTTTGTATAAACGGGGGAAAACGGGGAAATGAGATTTTTACCAAATGAAAATAGACATTTAAGTTAGTAACTTGCCATTATTAGTTGCCTGCTCTGGCTTGCTCTTGATATAGAAATACTTCACGGAACACGATTACAATTGTTAAAATTTTAGTTCAAATACAACCAACAACAACACTGGACAAAAACAATCACACATATATTTATGTACTTTTGCCATAACATACAGATTATACATACCTTGATCTTTGTTTTCCATACTAAATATATATATTTAACTGCATAAAAACATACGCACACTGATCGATTGCAGAAGTAAAATTTTCGCGGTAACTTTTACAATCGAAATCTGCTTGCCATCAGCTGACTTTAAGAGGCTGCCACATAAAGAGAGTTGCCACACAGTAAAAAAAAAATTTTTTTTAAGCTTCCTGAAGTGTTTACTATTTATAATTAACAAGGTTTTTTTAATATTCTTCCATACATTTTTTGACTTTATGCCACTTTTTTTGGAAAATCGCCCAATGTGCAGTGTTTAAAAAACTGCAAGAAGTTTCATTTATGTTGCTGCTGCTTCTGCTTATGCTTCTGAGAAAAACGAAAGTCGCTGTCGAAGCAACAGCAGAAAGCGATCGCCGACGACAAGCGAAGCAGCAGTCACCGTTTAAGAATTTTTGATTTTGCTTTGCTGCTGCTTTCGATCAGAAACGCAAGTTGAAGCAGCAGCAACTGTTCGACTTCTGCAAGTCGCCGCAAGTCGCAGTCGCGACTGACTTTTTGCTGCTTATTCTGTTTGCTGCTTATGCTATTTGCTGCTCCCCTTGAATCCTAATTAATTTGACCGTTTGATAATTTTTTTGTGCGTAATATTTTAATTCATTATTTTTTTTTTCTATACGGAAATTAAAACATAAAAAACAAGAAATTAACAATATTATTCAAAATTAAAAAATACAAAATTCATAGAAATCACACTTAAAATTATACGAACGAAAAAATAAAATAACATTTTAAATGTTAATAATAAATTTTGTATTATTAAATTAATAATATAATATAATTAAATATTATATTATATTATAATATTTTAATAATTAATAAGTCACAGGCTCTCAAAGTCTTCGTCATCTTGAAAAGAGATGTCGATCGCTGAGTCCAGAAAGCTTGGATTCAATTTAACCAGCAGTATGTTCTCTAGTACTTCCTGACTTAGTCGATTTCGGTAATCAGTAAGTACAAGTCTTAACGTCGAAAACGCTCGTTCAATCGTCACCTGTTAGAAAACATATTTATGAAAATATGAACATTAATTTATTAAAACATTCGTATTTACCTGAGTTGATGGTACAGAAAAGCAAACATTAATTATTGCGTATAGCTCCTGGTCAGTGCACTGCTTTCCTTTCCAAAATGTGAGAACGTCTACATCGATTCTTTGGAAAGGATGTTGAAGATTTTCAATCTTTGAGTAGACTTCGAATGTGCTATTGACTTCCGTTTGGATCCCTTGCACTAAGTAAGCGTTTAACAACTCATCTTCTTCATCAAAAAACAAGTGGAAACGTTGCAGTCGGACGCAACCGTCTGCGGTATACTCGATACCAGTATTAAAAATTTTGATGCCCATCCATGTGGGATGTCAATTGCTATCTTCATACCAAATTTGGTGACTCTAGCTCGAAGTTTGTATAAAGTGGGGAAAGGGGGGCTGGGGGCGGTATGGGTGGGCGTGGCATCCAAATTTTTGATGCAGATCTTTGTGGAATGTCAATTGCTATCTTCATAACAAATTTGGTGACTCTAGCTCAAAGTTTGTAAAAGTGGGGAAAGGGGGGCTGGGGGCGGTATGGTTGGGCGTGGCATCCAAATTTTTGCTGCAGATCCTTGAGGAATGTCAAATGCTACCTTCATACCAAATTTGGTGACTTTAGCTCAAAGTTTGTATAAAGTGGGGAAAGGGGGGCTGGGGGCGGTATGGTTGGGCGTGGCATCCAATTTTTTTTCTGCAGATCCTTGTGGAATGTCAAATGCTACCTTGATACCAAATTTGGTGACTCTAGCTCAAAGTTTGTATAAGGTGGTGAAAGGGGGCTATGGGGCTGGGGGCGGTATGGTTGGGCGTGGCATCCGAATTTTTGCTGCAGATCCTTGTGGAATGTCAAATGCTACCTTCATACCAAATTTGGTGACTCTAGTTCGAAGCATGTAAAAGGTGGTGAGAGGGGGGCTATGGGGCTTGGGGCGGTATGGGTGGGCGTGGCATTCAAATTTTTGCTGCCGATCCATGTGGGATGTCAATTGCTCTCTTCATACCAAATTTGGTGACTCTAGCTCGAAGTTTGTGTAAACTGGGGAAAGGGGGGCTGGGGGCGGTATGGTTGGGCGTGGCATCCAAATTTTTGCTGCAGATCCTTGTGGAATGTCAAATGCTACCTTCATACCAAATTTGTTGACTCTAGCTCAAAGTTTGTATAAGGTGGGGAGAGGGGGCTATGGGGCTGGGGGCGGTATGGTTGGGCGTGGCATCCAAATTTTTGCTGCAGATCCTTGTGGAATGTCACATGCTATCTTCATACCAAATTTGGTGACTCTAGTTCGAAGCATGTAAAAGGTGGTGAAAGGGGGGCTATGGGGCTTGGGGCGGTATGGGTGGGCGTGGCATTCAAATTTTTGCTTCCGATCCATGTGGGATGTCAATTGCTCTCTTCATACCAAATTTGGTGACTCTAGCTCGAAGTTTGTATAAAGTGGGGAAAGGGGGGCTGGGGGCGGTATGGTTGGGCGTGGCATCCAAATTTTTGGTGCAGATCCTTGTGGAATGTCACATGCTACCTTCATACCAAATTTGGTGACTCTAGTTCGAAGCATGTAAAAGGTGGTGAAAGGGGGGCTATGGGGCTTGGGGCGGTATGGGTGGGCGTGGCATTCAAATTTTTGCTTCCGAGCCATGTGGAATGTCAAATGCTTCCTTCATACCAAATTTGGTGACTCTAGCTCAAAGTTTGTATAAGGTGGGGAAAGGGGGGCGGAACGGATGGGCTAGGCTCCAAAACTTTGATGCAGATTGTTGGGGGTCATTTCCAGCTATCTTCCTACCAAATTTGGTGGCTCTAGCTCCACTACTCTGGAATATACACGCATTCCCGTTTTTGACGAAGCGTTGGGGCAGATGGGGGTGGCTAGGGCGGTATTGGTGGGCGTGGCATCCAAACTTTTGATGCAGTTTTTGGGGGGTCATCATCATCTATCTTGGCACCAAGTTTGGTGACTCTAGCTAAAAAACTGTTGGAGATATAGGCTTTTCTGATTTCTAAATGCGGGGGGGCTGGGGGCGGGATGGGTGGGCGTGGCTCCAAAACTTTGATGCAGTTCTTTTGGGGTCGTTACCAGCTATCTTCCTACCAAATTTGGTGGCTCTAGCTCCACTACTCTGGAAGATACACGCATTCCCGTTTTTTACGAAGCGTTGGGGCATCTGGGGGCGGCTAGGGCGGTATTGGTAGGCGTGGCATCCAAACTTTTGGTGCAGGTTTTGGGGGGTCATCATCAGCTAAATTGGCACCAAATTTGGTGGCTCTAGCTCAAAAACTGTGGGAGATATAGGCTTTTTTGACTTTAAAATGCGGTGGGTCTGGGGGCGGAATGGGGGGGCTTGGCTCCAAAATTTTTGATGCAGTTTTTTGGGGAATGCTAGTAGCTATTTTCTTACCAAATTTGGTAGTTCTAGCTGTAAGGGTGTGTGAAATATGCGGATTTATCGTTTTTGAGTTATCGAATTTATCGATTTGCCAGCCCCCCAGTTATCGTAGAACCCCAATCTTGACACTTTAATATACTATCCCATAGATTAAGAGAATTGGAAAGTTTCAAGTCCCTAGCTTGAAGGGTGTGGAAAAAACTTGCACACATACGGACGGACAGACGGACAGACACCATGACGGACATTGCACAAAACCAATATACTCTTTACCTTCGGTATCGAGTATAAAAAAAAACGGTTCTGAGATTGCGATGAGCCCGAATTTGGTGTTGAGCATAAATTTCCAGTAGGATTTATGTCGTATATTCTATCTCATATCGATTTTAAATGACACACTGCATCAGTTCTTTGTTGTGGTGTTAGTGTATGTTGGAAACGAGGATCCAAAAACAAACAAGATATGAGAAATTTATTATTCAATAATGTTTTGGATCGCACTTCTATAGAGCTAAGAATTTTTTCGCCAACCGTTTTTGTCATTTCGTAACTTGCATTATTTACAATTTTTTCAGTGCAAATTTTTAGTTTTAACCTTGGGCGTAGAAATTTCCATAATGCAGTTGCTTCTCTTGGCATTTTTTTATTGTTTTCTGCAATGGACTAAAAACTAAGCAATAGTTTTCAATAAAGTCCCAAAACGATGCATCCACTTCAAAATTGTCTTCTTCAACTTTGTTTTTAGTTGACTCAATTTTAGTTAAGACATCTTTAGCCACTAACAAATCCTTTAGCATCGTGTAGGTGGATCCCCATCTGGTTGGACAATCTAGTTGCGGCATGTTTAGATTTTTCAGCTCAAATATTTCGCGAAACCCATTTGAGGTTTTTCTTATAAATTTTGTCATGTTACGACAGTTAAATAGATATTTCAACATATCCGACGATTTAGTTACGTCGAGAGCAACCAGGTGAGCTGTACGTGCAGCACAATGACAAACTTGAATATTGCCTATTAGCACGCTTGGCACTTTTTCTATACTTTTAATTTTTTTTAAATATTCCTCGTTAGAAAAAAATTCGTCTTTCTCGTCAATATTTTCATCGAAAACAAATGATAAAATATTTGTTGCCTTAAGCATGTTGGCACCATTGTCAGATGTAATTGACACTATTTGGTTTAAGTTTATATTATATTTATTTAGAACTTTAAGCACTTCAGCGGCGAGTTTTGGGGTGTGCTCGATCCAACACCTTTAAGCTCTACCATGCCCAATATAAGGGATTTTATTTGAGCTGAACTAATATATTGTGCACTTATGCCAAAAATGTTTCTGTTCAGCCGCGTGGAACTGTCTATTTTTAGAGACAATAAATTATTTCTTACTTCAGTGGTTATATGCGCTTTTATATTGTTTGCCACTGTTTGCAAAGTTTTTTTTACAGTTTGATGCATTTAATGTAATTTTTTTTCCGTCGGCGGCTTTTAGTCCATCGCAAATTGGGTCAACGATATTTCTCATATTTTCAGAGTTTTAAACAGAGTTTAAAACAGAGTTTAAAAGGAATGCTGTCTTCTGTTACCAATCCAATATAAGATCTTAGCAGTTGTTTTTTATTCACTTCAATTTTTATTTTATTTTTTCTAATTGTTTTTATTAATTTTGCTGAAGAATTTGACGACGACGTTTCAAACTGTTCGACACTTGCGGCATTTAAAGTTATTTTGTGCAATTTAAACAAATGAGTTTTTAAATTTGAAAGTCTATTATTTTTAGCTTATTTTTACATGTTTTACATGTAGCTATACCATCATCTACATTATTTTCAAAATACATCCAAATTTCACTTTGCGCCAATTAAGCTCCTGTTTCGATGTTGCTTCAATTGAGACTGATGCATAACACACAACAAATAAAAAATGAAATGATCAAGAATCAAACAGCATAAGCAGCAAAAAGTCAGTCGCGACAGTAGTCGAGTGAGCAGTCGCGACTGTGACTTGCAGAAGTCGAACAGTTGCTGCTGCTTCAACTTGCGTTTCTGATCGAAAGCAGCAGCAAAGCAAAATCAAAAATTCTTAAACGGTGACTGCTGCTTCGCTTGTCGTACTCCGAATTGAGGGCATCGGAGGACAGCCAAGAGTCAGCAAGGCTCGAGTGAATGTCCTAGTTAAATCACTACACAGCAATTTTACGATGCGATTGGAAGCATTCGTATTACCGCATATAATTTCGGATCAACCTGCCCAGTCGATCAACACGGCCAATTGGGGCAAGCCGAGCAAGTTACCACTGGCGGATCCAAACTTGAACGGACCAGGCAAAATCGACATGTTTATTGGAGCAGAGCACTGTTTTTCAATATTGCTCCCACAACAACGCAGAATCTTCCAGTCTGGTTTAATGATGCAAAAAACTGAGTTCCGTTCGATCATTTCTGGAAAAATAAACGCTGCAAGTAAGTCCTCAGCCATCTGCGCAGCTGCAACAAATGAGGAAACAAATGCATTAATGGAATGATTCTAGACATAAAATACCTTGGATACAACAGAAAAACACCGAACACCAATCTAAGCGCATTCTGAAAGGCATCTCTTAGAACATTAACAAGTAACGGTGGATGGCAGATTCATCGTTCAACTTCCATTTACTGAACAGCCCTGGGAGAGTCCATAGAGATTGCGACCAAACGGTTTCTATCGTTAGAGCGCAGAACCTCCGCTGACACGTGGAAGCAGTACGCAGCGTTCATGGCGGAGTATGAGAAGCTGGGACACATGAAACAAGTGTCACCGCAACAGATTCCTAAAAATCACTACGTGATTCCGCATCATTGCGTGTTAAAGCCTGACAGCACAACAACAAAATTACGAGTTGTCTTCGACGCATCGTGCAAAACATCTTCTGGAAAATCGCTGAATGACATACTGCATGCAGGCCCCACGGTTCAAAGCGATCTTATGTCTATTCTACTACGATTCAGAACACATAGATATGTATTTACGGCTGACATTGAAAAAATGTATCGTCAGGTATGGATCAATCCGGACAATCAGTTTCATCAACTGATTGTATGGAGCAACAATTCATCGGAAGAAATTAAATACTACCGACTGAAAACAGTCACATATGGCACAAAATCCGCACCATTTTTAGCAATAAAATGTTTGGATACTCTGGCTAATAAGCATATGGAAAGGCTACAGATGGGTGCAAAGGCACTACAACGTGACTTTTATGTAGACGATTGCCTGACCGGCACCGACACAATCGCAGAAGCGAAACAAGTTCAACAAGAACTAAACAAAATTCTTCAGCCATCGGGATTCAAACTACGAAAATGGTGTTCAAACAATGAACAAATTTTGGAGGGAATTCCAAAAGAAGACACAGTTAACGACGTACAGCTCGGCGAAACACTGGAACAGTACAGTGTAAAAACATTAGGCCTTATTTGGACGCCCAAAACGGATCAACTTGGCGGTCGAACTCACAGCAGTGCAGCAACAGTCATTACAAAACGTGCAGTCTGCTCGGAGCTGGCACAGATCTTCGACCCACTAGGCTTGTTCGCTCCAGTCGTAGTAAAGGCAAAAATTTTCATGCAACGCCATTGGGAATTTAAGCTCGATTGGGACGACGAGTTACCTACAAGTCTTCAGAATGATTGGAAGGAGTATCGAGACGAGTTGCAAAGCCTCAACTCAATAAGAATCCCAAGGCACGTTTATGATGGTAAGACTCCGATAGCGAAAGAATTACAAATCTTTGTTGATGCGTCGGAACGAGCATATGGCGCTGCAGTTTACGTACGCGCAACGTACAGGAACAAAAAAATATCTGTTCGGCTACTATGTTCAAAGTCTCGAGTGGCTCCAACAGCAAAACAGTCACTCCCTCGACTAGAGCTATGTGCTGCACTATTGGGTGCAGAGCTTGCTGAAAGGGTTCGACGCGATCTAAGCCTCGACAGCAACACAGTGCCAGGATACTTTTGGTCAGATTCTACAGTTGTCCTTTCATGGATCAACGCAGCTGCCGCCACATATCATACATTTGTGGCAAACCGAATAGCGAAAATTCAGGCCTTGACAAGCCAGACTCAATGGCGGCATGTATCATCGGCCAACAATGCGGCAGATGTACTCTCAAGAGGAATATCGGCACGAAAACTACATGAGCACAACTTATGGTTGTATGGACCACTATTTCTGCATGGCTCTCCAGACAAATGGTCAGCCTTACCCAGTATCACCCCCAGCAACCTGGAAAGGAAAACGATACATATAAGTCTCGCAATATCTCCATCTACAATAGGTGAAGAATTGTACACTTGTAGACACAGCCATTCATTTCACAAGTTACAACGCATTGTGGCTTACATGTTACGCTTCTGCTACAAAAAATACAGACCAATACAGACCAGCAACTGACACTCTAAGCGTCGAGGAATTGAATCACGCTCGCATTTATGCAAGCTGGGCCCGTCACATCCAATTTTTTTCACTTTAAACCACCCTACCACATGAGGGAGCTGGATGAAGTGACTAGGAAAACCTTAAAGGTAACCAAACAGTATGTGGACGACTTAGATTGGTCAGAAGGTGACATCTCTTATTTAAGTCTTGGCGTAATACTTAAGCCATTGAATAGTTACGCAACTGTAATAGTAAGAGGAAGAGTTAAAAAAGAGTTCTTAAGTAAATTTGTACACACAAAAATAATAGATATAAATCTTGAACAGAGCTTAGCACAATATCCAAACTTCTTTACAAATTGTAGAATACATAAGAAAATAGTACATCAATGTGCACTTAATAATTTATTTAAATTGTTTCTTATCTTAGAAAACTCACAGTTTGAGGTATCTGAAAATGAAAATTTGTATACTCTACTTGAATAAAATAAAAATTATTTTCTTATAAATTTCATCATGTTTTTATTTAATAATTAAGAGGGGGTACATAAAAAGTTATAAATTATAAAATTGAATGCATATCAACTACAACTTGATTTTCTATTAAATTGGTTTCAAACGATGCGTTGAACTAATCCAGTCTGCTAATCGATCATGCATAAGCAGGCAATATACTTTAGTATATTTAACACTAATAGCTTCTAGATCGAACGAAACTCTTACATCGATTGGCCCCGTTTTGACTGTTTCATTCTGATGTGACAAGTCTGCAACAACCATTTGTGCTTTCTCTTTAAACTCTATAGGTGTAAGTAATGGCTCAGATTCATTCATATAGTAGCTTGAATGAAATCCTGTATACATATCATACAAACTTGCGTATCGTTCATGCTTAAAATTTATGTTCATGTCATCGTATGGAAAGTTTAATGAGTTGAGGTACACTTTTACATTTCTCAAATGATTATGTGTTAGTTTATCATCCACTACAAAAGCTATTTTCGCAAATCGAGGGCGTTCTCTATTAGCTGCTAGCTTAACATTCCAAACATGTTGTGTGCCTTCTGGTAATGTTGGATTCAGATAACAATCCCAACTGCGGAATGCAAGTGGAAGTGAGCCTCCACTCTTAGTCAGACTAAACATTTGTAACTTCTTTTCATCACTCAGAGTTACATGTGGTATTTTCCATACAATGTTAGAAATATTAAGCTTATACTCCTTAGTTCCAATTTTAGTGTTATATACATCTTCCATATTTTTAGTCATGAGTAATATCAACTCATGTTTACAATGCACGAGCGAGTGCGCAACTGTCGTCGAATGCAGACGTGTTTTCTCATCGTGGACCGGTTAATTAATTCCCAAACGCAAAAGTGCAGTGATATAGAAGCTTATAAAATATATATTTTATGCGAAAAGACGCTTAGTGCAATGAATCTGCACAAATTGCTTTTTAAAAATCTGCAATTCAAACAAAACAATTGACTTTTGACAAATAATAACATATAAAACAAAAGGCACTAACAAATTCTTCACCTCGCTTAAGACAATGAGTCAACGCGAGAATTGTGGCCAGTGACAACGCGAGCAAGACGAGCGTCGTCGGCTGAGCAACGCTTACTTTTCCGTAGTTTCAGAGCAGTGCGAGCGGTCAATTACCCCCAACCCGCAAATCGAACTCTCTTACACAGCGCGTGCCAGAGAACGTTCTTACTCACCGTCTCCGTCCCTGTTATCTAAGTCCGCAAAATTCTACGAATAAACCAAAAATGACCCGTAGCAATTTAAATATACCCTCGAATGATACTACATACAATAGCAATAGATTTCACATCTTGGCAGAAAACACAGATGATCTGCCTTCTGAAGCCGTTGGGGTTGTCACGAAAAAGCCGAAGCCACCCCCAATATATATACGCGAGAAAAGCTCCAGTGCTTTTGTTAACAAAGTTATCGAGCTCATAGGCAAAGATAGTTTCTACATAGTTCCTCTCGTACAGGGTAAAATTCAAGGAATTAAAGTCCAGACAAAGTCGGAAGATAATTACAGAGTTCTCATAAAGTATCTAAACGAAAAAAAAATGAATTATTATACGTATAAATTAAAAAGCTGCAAGGGCCTTCAGGTTGTAATAAAAGGCATAGAATAAAAGGCATAGAACACCAGAAGAAATAAAACAGGCGCTGCAGGAGAAAGGATTTCGAGCAAAAACCGTCATAAACATCTTAAACAGGAACAGGATGCCGCAACCACTTTTTAAAATAGAACTTGAACCAGAAACGAAGATGCTTAAAAAAAACGAGGTGCACTCAATATACAAACTTCAGCTTTTACTTCACCGAAGAATCACCGTAGAAGAACCGCACAAATGAAACGGTCCGGTACAATGTATGAACTGCCAAGAGTACGGCCATACAAAAGCCTACTGTACACTACGCTCGGTATGCGTATACTGTGGGGAACTGCATAGCTCCGCAAGTTGCCCAGTAAGCAAAGAAGACTCTAGCAAAAAATTCTGCAACAACTGCGAAGGAAAGCATACAGCCAACTACAGAGGCTGCCAAGTCTACAATGAACTTAAAAATCGTATCCATCAGCGCTGTACCACTGTATGCTCGCAACACGCACCGACTACCTTCACTCCATCGAAACACAACCCAGACGTCTTCTTTTCATCTGCAGCCAGATCCTCACTTGGCCCCGAGTTCTCAACCAATAACGCAACTTATGCAAGCCCCCTAAGATCTGGACTGGCTCTTCCTGCCTCTAACACACCGTACTTACAACCAAAACAAGTGAGCACAAACGCTGCACAGGTGCAGCAACAAAGCAACCTCGAAGCACTCGTATGTACCCTGCAGCAGAGCATGAACGAGTTTATGTCATTCATGAAAACAACTATGCAGGAACTAATGCGTAATCAAAATCTCTTGATAGAAATGCTTGTATCACAGCAGTCAAAATAATCAATGGCTGAGATACGAATATCTACGTGGAACGCTAATGGCGTCTCACAGCATAAACTTGAATTATCTCAATTCCTACTCGATAAGCACACCTTACAAACAAATATAACTTTAACATAAGTGGATACTAATTCTATGGTACAAATCATCCCGATGGTAAAGCACACGGTGGAACTGGTATTTTGATCAGAAGCCGCCTCAAGCACCACTACTATAAAGAGTTTGCTGAAAACTTTCTACAGGCCACATCTCTAAAAATACATTTGGACAGTGGGAACCAACTTACTCTTGCCGCTGTATACTGCCCTCCGCGTTATACCATATCTGAAGACCAATTCATGGAATTTTTTAACTCACTAGGAGAATGCTTTATAGCAGCAGGAGACTACAATGCCAAGCACACACACTGGGGATCTCGCCTAGTGAATCCAAAAGGAAAGCAGCTCTACAATGCAATTATAAAAGCTAACAACAAGCTCGACCACGTTTCTCCTGGCAGACCAACATACTGGCCGACAGATCCCAAAAAACTACCCGATTTGATTGACTTTGCAGTTACCAAAAACATTTCGCGTAGACTGATAAGTGCAGAGTGCCTTTCGGATCTTTCATCCGATCACTCGCCAGTCCTAATAAATCTACAACGACACCCTGAATTCATAAATCTACCCGGTAAGTTAACTTCACATAAAACTAACTGGCTCAGATACAAAAAATATATAAGCTCACACATTGAGCTTAAGCCACGTCTCGCTGATGTAGCTGACATTGATAGTTTTGTTAACACTCTGGAGACTGTCTTCGTCGCCGCTGCTCGCGCCGCTACGCTTCAAATACCAAAAACAATACACAACCAAAGGACAACAAATCTACAAATTGAACAGCTCGTTCTTGAAAAGCGGCGCTTACGACGCGTCGATCAAGCCATTTCATGGCAGATACCTGCCAAGTGGCTAACTGCAACAACCAATCGCAAAACCAACTCACCCTTTTCAATTAAAAAGAAGACCCCAAGAAGTGAAGGCACCCTCTCATTGGATTCCTCCTCGGCCTCTGACACTATTGTAAAAGGTGAAGTCAAAAAACCGACCTTAGCTCCAGGTGTCAAAAAGTCCGTTGCAAGTGTCGTGACCAGCTCGAACCGCTTTGCTATGCTAGCAGATGACAATGATTCGGCTGACGTTGTCATAGGAAACGAGGATCATTATCCTTCTCCTCTTATGCATGCTGAAAATGGTAGAGGAAGCTGCTGTTAAGGCTCCTTCATTCCCAAGTCGGGTAGAGATGGCAAGGTCAGATTGATGCTTAACAAAAGTGATGACACAATACAACTGACTGTACCAAAGTCAGAGAAGCCGAAGCTTGCTGTGCTCACTGCGGCATGAACCATGTGTACAAGCAAACAGCCCAACGCCAGTTTCAACGCATCGCACCCCATCCTATCCTTAGTCCACATGTTCCGGTAGCCAGCCAATCAGCCACGTCACTGATGGAGTAAGTTATGCCAGCCACTTCCGCAATGGCAATGGTACTCAGTATCCCCAATTCAACTCTCCAAACCACAAGCCAACACCACCCATGAGCGAGGAATCCATAATGAGAAAAGTGGAAGCCCTCATTCAGCAAATGGTTATGCAGCTAACTGCACAACTTACGCAGATGCTCGGGAACCTCATGTCATCCCTGACTCAATGCAAGTAAAAATTAATATGACCATTTGGAATGCAAACGGTCTTTGTCAAAGGAGGCCCGAAGTCGATGTAACCCCATTTCAACGAACGCTCGTTCTTTAACATACCAGGATGCGAGCTTATAGTTTGTAACCACCCCAGTGGCGCTGCTAGAGGTGGCTCTGCTGTTCTCATCAAGTCGGGTATCTTACACTCTGAACTCGATCCTATCCAGCTTCCATGGGTGCAAGCTTCTATTTTACAGATCCACAGCCCTCAGGGAGATATAAAGCTATCAGCGCTGTGCATCCCTCCACGGCATAACATAACCCAGGGAATGTTCGAGCAAGTGGCTGACCGATTGGGCCCCAAATTCATCGCTCGAGGCGACTTTAATGCCAAGAACACCTGGTGGGTATCCAGGCTTACAAATACCAAGGGTACAGCACTCCTAAATTGCATCTGGAGCAGGGACCTCACCTGCCACTCGGCCGGAGAGCCCAGCTACTGGCCTACTGACCCTACAAAACTGCCGTACGTTCTTCTTCTTAATCGAGGCAAACTCATGGCACACCCAAAAGGGAGAGACATCTCTGGTCTGGAGAAACTATGCTGAAAATCCAGGAAAAAGGCGACTTAGATACATCTGGAAGCTAAGCAGGAGCCCCCGAGACAAAGCCGCTTTAAACCGCGCCACTATTAGACTCAAGGAGCTGATGCGAAAGCTACGGAGTGATAGTCTGGAAGCATATCTGACTGCCGCTCACCCTGGTGACACCGAAAATAACATTTGGCTTGCAAGAGAGAAAAGAAGGCCTACTATCAGTTGCCCCCGATACAGTGCCAGTGGCTCTTGGTGCCGCTCTAGCGAGCAAAAAGCTCAAGAGTTTGCTGCGCACTTAGAACGGACATTTACCCCGTTATAATTCAGCGACGTGTCTTCTAATGACAAAATAAACAACTTCCTGGACATGTCATGCCAGTTGGACTTCCCAATTACTCAATTACTCCAATAGTAGAGGACGAGGTTCAAGAGAAGATAAATTCGCTGTCGAACAAAAAAGATCCAGTCTATGACGGGATTAACGCACTTGCCATGAAGATACTGCCGCCTAACGTGTTCAAACTGATCACTCTCGTCTTCAATGGGATCTTACGTCTTAACCATTTCGCCTCCCAATGGAAGTGCGCTACGATCATTATGATTTCTAAGCCTGGCAAACCTGTGCATATTGCCTGCTCTTGCCGTCCCATTAGTCTCTTGGTGATCGTTTCCAAAGTTTTTGAGAGAATATTTAATATAGCAAACTGAAAAAGTCTTCCTATGCCGTGATACCTGGTACTGAAGTCGTAGTTGCATAATCGTATATTTTTTGTCAGATTTAAATGCGCTGAGTCAGAGCTGTGCCCTAATCGGGCTGGTGTACCCCAACGCAGCGTTCACTGCCGACCTACCAGTAACAAATCCAGATCACTTCCTCATCCGTACGTACGCGGATGACACCGCTTTCCTGGCCTCAAATTTCAGCCCAACTGAAGCCTCTGTTATTCAGACGCAGCTATCAGCCCTAGAGCCTTGGTTAAGTAAATGGAATAAAGGCATCATTACTGAAAAATCCGTGCAAATTGTCTTTACTCTGCGGACTCTCACATGCCCAGAACTACACCTCAGAGGACAGATGTTTCCAACAGCGTCAAGTGCCAAGTACTTGGGCCTTACTTTGGACAGCAAACTGAATTGGAGAACACACTTGGCAAACAAGAGAGCACAGCTCAATATTCGCTTCAAAGGTCTGTACTGGCTGCTAAGACCCTCCTCTCGTCTCAGTCTAGTCATCAAAGTCCTTTTATACCAGTAGATTCTCAAGCCCATCTGGGCCTACGGTATACAGATCTAGGGAACTGCAGCTGCCTCTAACATCCAAATCACACATTAGTGGGTGCACCGTACTTCTTTAGAAACAACGTAGTTCATAATGACCTAAAGATGCCCACGATCAAAGAAACAATCACTAAATATAGCCAGAAATACATGATAAAACTTGAGAGCCACAGCAAAGTATTGGCGCAGCAGCTGCTGGACAACAGCAATGAGACCTGACGGAACTCAAGATTCCATCCTCTTGACCTCCCTTTCCGATTCGACACGTCATAAATATATTTAACGTCAATGTTAAGTATACGTAACCGTCAAGTACTCCACAAAATTTAGCCATTGTCAAAACATGACAGATTCTAAATAAAGAATCTTCAACCAAGAAAAAAAAACTTGCCCAGTTCCAAAAGTTGACTAGATTTTTTAAAATTTGTGCTA
Organism: Scaptomyza flava; assembly: GCA_030179655.1. Classification (NCBI taxonomy): domain Eukaryota; kingdom Metazoa; phylum Arthropoda; class Insecta; order Diptera; family Drosophilidae; genus Scaptomyza; species Scaptomyza flava. Next base: position 55,084,508 of record JARNME010000404.1, read on the forward strand.
TAATACCTTAAGTGGACTGTTTTTCAGTCAAAAATAAGTTTAATGAGTTCATTCAACCAAATTATATGGATCTTCCTGCAAGAGATTTTATACCCTGAGCCAATTAATGGCTTAAGGGCCAATTTCCCAATATCCGGTAAAAGTGTTTACCGAAGGTAAAAAGTATATTGTGTTTGCGCAATGTCCGTCATGGTGTCTGTCCGCCCATTGGTCTGTCCGTCTGTATGAACGGAACTTTTTTCCACACCCTTCAAGCTAGGGACTTGAAACTTTCCAAATATCCTTATCTATGGCCGGGACAGATAGAGGATTGGCGTTCTGCGATAACTGGGGAGCTGGCATATACATAAATATTATAGCTCTAAACCGATAAATCCACATATTTCGCACATACTTTCAGCTAGAACTAAAAATTTGGTAAGGTGATAGCTACCTGCAACCCCCAAAAACTGCATAAGAAATTATTTAGCCATGCCCACCAGTTCCGCCCCCAGCCTCTCCTCATTTCTAAGTCCAAAGATTGTCTGATGTAGATAGGGGTGCCATTAGCTATCTTTTTTACAAATTTGGTGACTGTAGCTGGAAGTTTGTAAAAGGTGGGTGAAGGGGGCTGGGGGCGTTATGAGTGGGCGTGTCATCCAAAATTTTTATGCAGATCTTTGTGGTATGTCAATTGCTATCTTCATATCAAATTTGGTGGCTCTAGCTCATAGTTTGTAAAAAGTGGTAAAAGGGGCTGGAGCACTATGGCTGGGTGTGGCATCAAAATTTTGATGCAGATCTTTGTGGAATGTCAATTGCTATCTTCATACCGAATTCGGTGACTCTAGCTCAAAGTTTGTAAGAGGTGGGGAAAGCGGGCGGAATGGGTGGTTTGGGTGGGCATGGAATCCAAATTTTTGATGCAGATCTTTATGGGATGTCAATTGCTATCTTCATACCAAATTTGGTGACTCTAGCTCAAAGTATGTAAAAAGTGTGGAAAGGGGTCGGAATGTGTGAGCGTGGTGATGCATTTCTTTGGGGGTCATTACCATCTTTCTTCGTACCAAATTTGGTGGCTATAGCTCTACAACTCTGGAAAACACAAGCATTCCCGTTTTTCATGAGACGGTGTGGCCGAAGGGGCAGCTAGGAAGGTATGAGTGTGTGTGGCATCACTTATCTTGGCACCAAATTTGGTGACTCTAGCTCAAAATCTGTGGGAGATAAATGCTTTTTTGGCTTCAAAATGAGGGGTGCTGGGGCGGAATGGGTGCAGTTTTTTTGAGACTTACAGTAGCTATCTTCTCACCAAATTTGGTAGTTCTAGCTGAAAGGATGTGCGAAATATGTGGATTTATCGGTTTTGAGTTATCGAGATGCCAGCCCCCAGTTATCGTAGAACCCCAATTTATATGTACTAATCTTAAGGATTGCACAATATCGTATATCGCATATCATAGACCATAGCTACTCTTCATGATCAAAATGATAACGCGTATACCTACACTCAGCGATCACTACTGACTTCCGCATACAAAATGCGACGAGGATAACGAATAACGATAAAGAAAAAAAAAAAAAAGTCTACACAGCGTCTGTATTTGTCGGTCGCGTCAGTTTACAGCCTAAATGCGACGAACAAACGATAGAAAAATTTGGCTCTCAGCAACACTTTGCCAGAAATGCTGACGCAGCAAATGGATGCAAGACCCTCGACGAGTACCAAGTGGAATTCAGCCACCGGTGAATAACCATAGCCCCTTCCAGTTTAAAAAGACGCAAATGGGTCACTCCACAGCTAACACATTCGTGGCGTTCGGTCGCTCCAGAAGCAAAGTCATTTCTATCCGGTCGGCGAATGTTGAACTGTTGAAAAACCTTTTTGGTGAAGACAGTTTAAACGACAAAACATACAGTGATCTAACAAAAAAGTTAACGCAACACTTTATAGCCAAGCGTCACGTTGTAGCCGCTCGATACGAATTCTTTAAACGAGAGATGCGGAACTCACAGTCACATCGTGATTTGGTTGCCGATCTGCGTGGAATTGCACGCGAGTGGCAATTTGTATGCAAAGCCGAAGGGTGCTCAAGCAACTTCGTAGATGAGTTGATCCGCAATCAAATCATAGTCCACATGCCTTTTGATGCTGTCCGTGCAGCAGCATTGCAAAAAGTACAGCCGTCCCTAAATGACGTATTAATAGTTGCAGAAACGTTCGAAACGACAACTAAAACAGTAGCTGCGTTAAAAGAGAACTTCGAAAAAAACATTCCGGTAAATTCTACTGTAAACGCAACAGTAAACGCAAAGTATACCAAAAACCAAAGAAAAGCTAAAAAAAACAATGAATACAGAGAAGAGCGCGCTACAATCTTGCTCTGGTTGTGGTCGCTCACACGCGCGAGACAAATGCAAGTTTCGCTTTGCCAAATGCAACAAATGTGGTAGAAAAGGCCACATAGCATATGTATGGCTGACAAAGAAACCGAAAAGTGAGAAAGTGAAAACAAAAGCAATTACCAAAACGCCGCCCAATCGAACAGTGTGTACACTATTATGGAAATAGATGACAATAAAAACATTATTGATCTGGCTGTTTTCAATCAAAACATTCCATTCGAAATAGATTCGGGTTCTTCGGTGTCAATAATAAATGTAACAACGTATAAAATGCTTAACAGTCCAAAAATAATGAAGTGCAGTAAAGAGTTAAAAGCATTCGGACATACGCCAATTCCAATATTGGGTGAACTGCATAATGTGGCAAAGTATAACAACAAAGAATCCAAAATATAAGTGCACAATGCGACGGGCAAATAGCTAATCTTTGTGATAAATTCAAAGAAGTATTTGAGCCAGCTATCGGAGCAATAAAAAACTTCCAAGCATCAGTATACTTAATGCCAAACGCCACACCGAAATTTTTTAAAAGCCGTCCAATACCGTTTGCTCAACTAGCAAAATTTAAGGAGGAAGCAGAACGCCTCACGCAAGCCGGTATCTGGAAGCCCATTAAGTTCAGCAACTGGGCATCGCCGATTGTTCTCGCACCCAAGCCAGGTGGAGCAATTCGTACCTGCGGGGACTTCAAACAAGGCGTCAACACGCAACTCAACATTGAGCAGTATCCCCTGCCTACACGTGAATCACTTTTACACGTTATTCGCCATGGTAAACATTTTACAAAAATTGATATAAAAGATGCCTACTTACAGATGCAGCTAGATGAAGCTTCAAAACAAATTATGGCCGTCAATACCCCGTTAGGTCTTTTTCAGTACCAACGTCTGCCGTATGGAATAGCTAGCGCGCATGCTATATTCCCGCGTTACTTACAGCAACTTATTAGTGGCATCCCAGGATGTGGCAACTATCTTGACGACATAATTATATCAGCGCCAACAAGCGACGAACACATTGCCCGCGTCGAACGAATCTTAACTATTCTACAGGAGAATGGCGTAAGATGCAAAAAGGAGAAATGCTAATTTTTACAATCGGAAATAGAGTATTTAGGAAGAAGAGTCAACGCTTCAGGCATCCTACCTGACACATCGGGTTTGCAAGCTGTCAAAGAGTCGCAACCACCCAACAACATTCAGCAACTAGATGCGTTTATGGGAAAGGTAAACTACTACTGCAATTTTATACCTAATTACTCTCAGTTAGCAGCTCCGCTAAATCAACTCCGACGCAAAAACGTACAATTCAAATTTGGTACACATCAGCAGCAGGCGTTTACTTCATTAATTGCACATTATAAATGCAACAAAATTGGCACATTTTAATGAACAGCTACCGCTCGTTCTAGCCACTGATGCATCGTCATATGGCATTGGTGTTGTGTTATCACTCATTCAAACAGATGGAAAAGAAAGGCCAATAGCATTTGCATCAAAAACACTTGACAAGCATCAAGTCAAATACAGCCAAATTGAGAAAGAAGCACTTTCTATTATATTTTGGGTAAAGAAGTTTCATCAATATTTGTACGGACGTAAATTTATACTGGTAACAGATCACAAGACGTTAATTACAATATTTAATCCGAGCAAGCATCTTCCTACAATGACTTCGCATAGACCTCAACGCAAGGCTATATTCCTTATGGCCTATACTTTTGAGATCAGGTTCCGTGCAACGACTCAGCACGAAAACGCTGATGCTTTATCTCGCTTGCCGGTGCCTACAGATGAGGAGTTCGACAAAACAGAAGCATGCTATAACGTAGTAGAAATATCGACTCCAATTAATGCCGACATAATAGTCAAGCATACGGAAGGAGACACCATTCCGAAAAAAGTACTATACTTTGTTTCAAATGGCTGGCCAGAAAAGCCAAGCGATCCGGAAATAGTTCCCTATTTCAATCGCCGATTCGCCATAACAGTCAACAAGCAATTGTTATGTTTACACACCGATATAAGTCGCATCATCATACCGAAAGCATTGCGAAATGACATCATTAACCTCTTACATGATGGTCATTGGGGCATCGTAAGGATGAAACAACTAGCACGCCAACATGTATGGTGGCCTGGCATTGATGAGGATATCGCCCATATTGCCAAGTCATGCAACATTTGTAAAACTAATAATCAATCTCCAGTTAAAGAATTTCAGAGTTGGCCGCAAGCAACTTCAGCCTGGGAGAGGATCCATATCGACTTTGCTGGTCCGATATTTGATTCAATGTGGCTCATCTGCGTAGATGCATACTCTCAGTTCCCGTTCGTCACACAAATGTCATTTACAACAACAGCCAACACTATAGCAGCATTGACAGCAATCTTTGCCATCGAACAATGGCCCATCAGCGACAATGGCCCACAACTAACAGCAGACGCATTCAAACAATTTTGCGTTGCAAACGGTATTAATCACATCACAACAGCACCTTTTCGTCCTGCATCGAATGGACTTGGAGAGCGATTTGTACAATCATTTAAATACTCAGTAAGCAAAAATGTAACTGATGGGTTCACAGCAAAAGCAGCAGTCCTGAAGTATCTAGCTTCATATCGCTTCACACCAAACGCCCAAGGATAAACGCCTGCAGAACTAGTTCGCACAATTTTAAGCCAACTTTTCGAGCAGCCAACTGATCGTCAAAACAAGCAGCCGTCACAAAAGTTCTCGCCAAACCAGAACGTATATGCTCGAAATGAAACTTATTAGCTTGGCCTATCAAAATGTTAGAGGCCTTAACACTAAACTGGCTAAATTATATATTAACACTGAAACCTGGTTAGAACCTGATATTTCTGATTATTCCATTTTTCCTTCTAAATATAACTTGTACAGATGCGATCGCACTTCCCGCAAGAGGGGTGGTGTTCTCATTGCTATTGACTCTTGTATTTCCTCTGAACAGATTCTTTCTGATCATCTTCCGGACATAGAGTTTTTATGTGTTAAAATATTACTCAACGGCCGTTCACTTTATGTTACTTGCTCTTATATTCCTCCTCAATCTGATATTAACATTAACTCATCCCATCTGAGTGCCCTGCAACTTGTTTCGTCATTTTTGACAGATATGGATAATCTGATAGTGGTTGGTGATTTTAATCTGCCACATGTTGTATGGTCTCTGAATGACACATCTTCGGCGATATTACCAGTCACTTCTGATGATTTTATCGATGGCCTACTGGAGTTAGGCCTATCGCAAGTTAACAGGGTGCATAACTGTAGTGGTAGAATGTTGGACTTAATATTTGTTTCGGACTGCGATTGCAGTAATACTAGAAGATTACCCCCTCTAGTGCTTCCGGAAGATACTTACCATCCAACCTTAGAACTATCCATCGTAATTCTTAACCCTATTTCAGTATCCCAAAATACTTTAAAAACGCGTTGCTTTCGTAAAACTAACTTTATTAAATTAAATTATCTTCTTCAACATACTAAGTGGTCTCGCCTTTATTCTTGTAGTGATATAGAAACTGCCATAGCCATATTTTATAGGACCTTGAATTCGCTTTTGGATATTTGTGTTCCCCTCACTTGTTCTTCAAGTGATTATAAACCACATTGGTTTACGAGAGAACTATCGAAATTGAAAAACGCAAAGACAAGATCATATAAAAAATTTAATAAATCGGGATCTACTTTAGATTTATCTTCGTATTTAGTAGCAAAATCTAGTTTTATTTCCGTTAACACATCTTGCTATAATAATGATCTAAATCGTTGTAGACTAAACTTTTCACGTGACCCTAAACAGTTTTATAAATTTGTTAACTCTAAACGTAAGACTTCTTGCTTGCCATCCTCAGTATACCTAGATGATACAAAAGCAAGTTCTGATCAGGCAGTAGCCGATCTATTTGCTGAGTATTTTCAATCAGTATACTCATCGAATATGTATAGTAGTAGTAATTCCTATCCTTTTCAAGTTCAAACGTCAAATTGCATATATGTCCCAGTAGTTACTGAGTCAACGCTTCTGAGTGAATTTAACTCTATTAAACCTGGCTACTTGCCTGGTCCTGATGGAGTGCCAGGTTGTATACTTAGATACTGTGCGGATTCACTTTGTAAACCCTTACTTAAATTATTTAACTTGTCGGTTGACTCAACAGTGTTTCCTGCTATATGGAAGGACTCCTTTATAATTTAATAATAACGTTATTATTATTAATTATTAATAACGTTAAAAATTAAAGAGGCATATCCAAGTTGTCCGCCATTCCTAAAGTCTTTGAAAAAATTATATGTTCTCAACTGCAACACTCATGTAGTTCAATTATATCGCCTCATCAACACGGTTTTGCTAGGCGTAGATCTACTACCACTAACCTTCTTGAATTCACTTCGCTTGTTATAAAAGGGTTTCAGGAAAACATGCAAACTGACGTTGTTTATACCGATTTTAATAAAGCATTTGATTCTGTTAGTCATTCTTTGTTGCTTCAAAAATGAAAAATTATTGGATTTCCATCAAAACTCGTATTGTGACTTTCGGAGTACTTGTGTGGCCGGACACAAAAAGTATTTTTTAGATCGTCTGTATCTAAACCTATTTTTGTTACCTCTGGTGTACCCCATGGTAGTCACCTTGGACCTTTGCTATTTATTACAGCAGTTATTAATAACTCTTTCGTATATATGTTTGCTGATGATGTGAAGCTATGTTTCACCTATAATGATGCTTCCCTAATTAATTTTCTACAGTCGGATTTGAGTGCATTGTCAGCCTGGTGTCGTTTTAACTTACTCAATCTAAATTGTTCAAAATGTAAAGTCATGTCATTTTGTAGAAGTACCCCTCATACTGCTCACTACTTGCTTGATGCTTCACCACTTGACCGCGTGTTTGAAATGAAAGATTTAGGCATTATTCTTGATCCTAAATTAGAATTTGACGCTCATATTTCGTAAATGGTCAAAAGGCCATTAATGTCCTTGGCTTCATCAAGCGGTGGTCGAAAGAGTTTAATGATCCCTACACCACTAAAACGCTTTATACATCCTTACTACGTCCTATTCTGGAGTATGGATCTTGTGTGTGGTCCCCACAATACTCGATTCACCAGGGCAGAATTGAATCTGTGCAGAAGAAATTTCTTCTATTTGCCCTTAGAAGTTATAACTGGGTTGCTGGAGTTGACTTACCCCCGTATTCAAGTAAACTCCTTTTAATAAATCTTCCCTCCCTGTTAAACCGTAGAACTATGCATGGAGTATTATTTATTACTAACCTACTTAATGGTGAAATCGACTCATCAGATCTTTTGAGTCGAATTAAATTTAATGTCCCAATAAGACCTTCACGTAACTTTTTACCCCTTAGCCTTGATCGTGCTTCAGCAACTATTTAACTCATGAACCATTTCGTGTTTTATGTTCTGACTATAACAAACTTTATTCTCTTGTCTCCTTGGAGGCCTCAACTCCAGTACTAAAAATATCGATCCTTTTTGCTTTATCTAATCGTAACCACTAATTACTAATCTAACGCTGGTCTGATTGGGTTTTTCTGGGTTTTTCCCAATCCTCGCAACAAATATTGGACTGCTCAAATTTTTATTGAAATTCCCAGAGCTTTAACGTTAACTTTTAATTATTTTTTCAGATTTATATATTATTCTATATTTACTTTTTTAACTATTTATTTTATTTTTATTTTAACTTAACTTAACTATTTTTAATTTAAATTAAATTTGATTCATTTTAACAACGGCTGCTCTTAGCTGACTATAAATAAATAAATAAATAAATAAAATTAGGTTACGAATTGTAAATAATTCCATTGATTGTTCACATGATCAAAATACTTAAATCTTTTTTAAATTTACCTTTCTCAGATTTGCCTCTCATGTATGGGTTCATTTTAATGCCTGCGTTTTTATTTTTTTGAATAGCCGCCAACAGCAAGAAATTAGTTGTAGACAAAAACGAAAATAGCGTACTTTACACATGTTTTTTTTTTTTTGAGACTCACAATACATTATTCATTTTTTTTTTAAATTATTTAAGAAACAGTTCTCACTTGCCCAGTGATTAGAGCAGGCGTCAAGCAGGAAACATAAAAATCTTTTTCCATAAATAAAAAAAAATCAAAACAAATAATTTCATTAAAATAAAAACTGTGCTTTTTAAAGAGTGCTTGAATACCACACTTTAAGTTCATTGGACGTTGTTTTTTGCAGTGTCGGCAAACGTTAAGCATCTGCGGACATTAAGAAAAGTGTTAAAATGGTTTACTTTGCCCTACGGTTAAACCATAATAGTGAGGAAATGGACAGACTCATCACGTCACCGACACAATAATCGCCTGATTAGTGACGGGAGATATCGAGCAATGGAAGACAACTCACAGCCAGTCTCGGACACAAGTCGTTCTAGACATGCGATGATGTCGATAGCTGGCCAAAACCAAAGGGATCTTAGGGCTCAGCTAATAAATGATTTTGCCATAATGGCATCCTCAGGGTCAAACAGCTACATGCTAAAAATAGGGTGCAATGTTATCAATAAAGCTTTAACTGACTGCAGCCCGTCCGCTCATGTTACGAATATTAAATTTCTGATAAGAATTCAACCGTCGATCAAGCCATTTCATGGCAGATACCTGCCAAGTGGCTAACTGCAACAACCAATCGCAAAACCAACTCACCCTTTTCAATTAAAAAGAAGACCCCAAGAAGTTAAGCCACCTTCTCATTGGATTCCTCCTCGGACTCTGACACTACTGTAAAAGGTGAAGTCAAAAAACCGACCTTAGCTCCAGGTGTCAAAAAGTCCGTTGCAAGTGTCGTGACCAGCTCGAACCGCTTTGCTATGCTAGCAGATGACAATGATTCGGCTGACGTCATAGGAAACGAGGATCATTATCCTTCTCCTCTTATGCATGCTGAAAATGGTAGAGGAAGCTGCTGTTAAGGCTCCTTCATTCACAAGTCGGGTAGAGATGGCAAGCTCAGATTGATGCTTAACAAAAGTGATGACACAATACAACTGACTGTACCAAAGTCAGAGAAGCCGAAGCTTGCTGTGCTCACTGCGGCATGAACCATGTGTACAAGCAAACAGCCCAACGCCAGTTTCAACGCATCGCACCCCATCCTATCCTTAGTCCACATGTTCCGGTAGCCAGCCAATCAGCCACGTCACTGATGGAGTAAGTTATGCCAGCCACTTCCGCAATGGCAATGGTACTCAGTATCCCCAATTCAACTCTCCAAACCACAAGCCAACACCACCCATGAGCGAGGAATCCATAATGAGAAAAGTGGAAGCCCTCATTCAGCAAATGGTTATGCAGCTAACTGCACAACTTACGCAGATGCTCGGGAACCTCATGTCATCCCTGACTCAATGCAAGTAAAAATTAATATGACCATTTGGAATGCAAACGGTCTTTGTCAAAGGAGGCCCGAAGTCGATGTAACCCCATTTCAACGAACGCTCGTTCTTTAACATACCAGGATGCGAGCTTATAGTTTGTAACCACCCCAGTGGCGCTGCTAGAGGTGGCTCTGCTGTTCTCATCAAGTCGGGTATCTTACACTCTGAACTCGATCCTATCCAGCTTCCATGGGTGCAAGCTTCTATTTTACAGATCCACAGCCCTCAGGGAGATATAAAGCTATCAGCGCTGTGCATCCCTCCACGGCATAACATAACCCAGGGAATGTTCGAGCAAGTGGCTGACCGATTGGGCCCCAAATTCATCGCTCGAGGCGACTTTAATGCCAAGAACACCTGGTGGGTATCCAGGCTTACAAATACCAAGGGTACAGCACTCCTAAATTGCATCTGGAGCAGGGACCTCACCTGCCACTCGGCCGGAGAGCCCAGCTACTGGCCTACTGACCCTACAAAACTGCCGTACGTTCTTCTTCTTAATCGAGGCAAACTCATGGCACACCCAAAAGGGAGAGACATCTCTGGTCTGGAGAAACTATGCTGAAAATCCAGGAAAAAGGCGACTTAGATACATCTGGAAGCTAAGCAGGAGCCCCCGAGACAAAGCCGCTTTAAACCGCGCCACTATTAGACTCAAGGAGCTGATGCGAAAGCTACGGAGTGATAGTCTGGAAGCATATCTGACTGCCGCTCACCCTGGTGACACCGAAAATAACATTTGGCTTGCAAGAGAGAAAAGAAGGCCTACTATCAGTTGCCCCCGATACAGTGCCAGTGGCTCTTGGTGCCGCTCTAGCGAGAAAAAAGCTCAAGAGTTTGCTGCGCACTTAGAACGGACATTTACCCCGTTATAATTCAGCGACGTGTCTTCTAATGACAAAATAAACAACTTCCTGGACATGTCATGCCAGTTGGACTTCCCAATTACTCAATTACTCAAATAGTAGAGGACGAGGTTCAAGAGAAGATAAATTCGCTGTCGAACAAAAAAGATCCAGTCTATGACGGGATTAACGCACTTGCCATGAAGATACTGCCGCCTAACGTGTTCAAACTGATCACTCTCGTCTTCAATGGGATCTTACGTCTTAACCATTTCGCCTCCCAATGGAAGTGCGCTACGATCATTATGATTCCTAAGCCTGGCAAACCTGTGCATATTGCCTGCTCTTGCCGTCCCATTAGTCTCTTGGTGATCGTTTCCAAAATTTTTGAGAGAATATTTTTGCCTAGGCTTTTGACCTATTTTGGAAGAAAAGCAGCTCATTCCGGACCACTAATTCGGTTTCATTAGACATCATGGTACACTTGAGCAGTGCCACTGGGTCGCACTGCAGTGCTTCTGGATGTCCGTTAGGCATTTGACAGGGTATAGCATCCAGGACTCCTGTACAAACTGAAAAAGTCTTCCTATGCCGTGATACCTGGTACTGAAGTCGTAGTTGCATAATCGTATATTTTTTGTCAGATTTAAATGCGCTGAGTCAGAGCTGTGCCCTAATCGGGCTGGTGTACCCCAACGCAGCGTTCACTGCCGACCTACCAGTAACAAATCCAGATCACTTCCTCATCCGTACGTACGCGGATGACACCGCTTTCCTGGCCTCAAATTTCAGCCCAACTGAAGCCGCTGTTATTCAGACGCAGCTATCAGCCCTAGAGCCTTGGTTAAGTAAATGGAATAAAGGCATCATTACTGAAAAATCCGTGCAAATTGTCTTTACTCTGCGGACTCTCACATGCCCAGAACTACACCTCAGTGGACAGATGCTTCCAACAGCGTCAAGTGCCAAGTACTTGGGCCTTACTTTGGACAGCAAACTGAATTGGAGAACACACTTGGCAAACAAGAGAGCACAGCTCAATATTCGCTTCAAAGGTCTGTACTGGCTGCTAAGACCCTCCTCTCGTCTCAGTCTAGTCATCAAAGTCCTTTTATACCAGTAGATTCTCAAGCCCATCTGGGCCTACGGTATACAGATCTAGGGAACTGCAGCTGCCTCTAACATCCAAATCACACATTAGTGGGTGCACCGTACTTCGTTAGAAACAACGTAGTTCATAATGACCTAAAGATGCCCACGATCCAAGAAACAATCACTAAATATAGCCAGAAATACATGATAAAACTTGAGAACCACAGCAAAGTATTGGCGCAGCAGCTGCTGGACAACAGCAATGAGACCTGACGGAACTCAAGATTCCATCCTCTTGACCTCCCTTTCCGATTCGACACGTCATAAATATATTTAACGTCAATGTTAAGTATACGTAACCGTCAAGTACTCCACAAAATTTAGCCATTGTCAAAACATGACAGATTCTAAATAAAGAATCTTCAACCAAGAAAAAAAAACTTGCACAGTTCCAAAAGTTGACTAGATTTTTTAAAATTTGTGCTATAATACCTTATGTGGACTGTTTTTCAGTCAAAAATAAGTTTAATGAGTTCATTCAACCTAATTATATGGATCTTCCTGCAAGAGATTTTATACCCTGAGCCAATTAATGGCTTAAGGGCCAATTTCCCAATATCCGGTAAAAGTGTTTACCGAAGGTAAAGAGTATATTGTGTTTGCGCAATGTCCGTCATGGTGTCTGTCCGCCCATTGGTCTGTCCGTCTGTATGAACGGAACTTTTTTCCACACCCTTCAAGCTAGGGACTTGAAACTTTCCAAATATCCTTATCTATGGCCGGGACAGATAGAGGATTGGCGTTCTGCGATAACTGGGGAGCTGGCATATACATAAATATTATAGCTCTAAACCGATAAATCCACATATTTCGCACATACTTTCAGCTAGAACTAAAAAATTTGGTAAGGTGATAGCTACCTGCAACCCCCAAAAAACTGCATAAGAAATTATTTAGCCATGCCCACCAGTTCCGCCCCCAGCCTCTCCTCATTTCTAAGTCCAAAGATTGTCTGATGTAGATAGGGGTGCCATTAGCTATCTTTTTTACAAATTTGGTGACTCTAGCTGGAAGTTTGTAAAAGGTGGGTGAAGGGGGCTGGGGGCGTTATGAGTGGGCGTGTCATCCAAAATTTTTATGCAGATCTTTGTGGTATGTCAATTGCTATCTTCATATCAAATTTGGTGGCTCTAGCTCATAGTTTGTAAAAAGTGGTAAAAGGGGCTGGAGCACTATGGCTGGGTGTGGCATCAAAATTTTGATGCAGATCTATGTGGAATGTCAATTGCTATCTTCATACCGAATTCGGTGACTCTAGCTCAAAGTTTGTAAGAGGTGGGGAAAGCGGGCGGAATGGGTGGTTTGGGTGGGCATGGAATCCAAATTTTTGATGCAGATCTTTATGGGATGTCAATTGCTATCTTCATACCAAATTTGGTGACTCTAGCTCAAAGTATGTAAAAAGTGTGGAAAGGGGTCGGAATGTGTGAGCGTGGTGATGCATTTCTTTGGGGGTCATTACCAGCTTTCTTCGTACCAAATTTGGTGGCTATAGCTCTACAACTCTGGAAAATACAAGCATTCCCGTTTTTCATGAGACGGTGTGGCCGAAGGGGGCAGCTAGGAAGGTATGAGTGTGTGTGGCATCACTTATCTTGGCACCAAATTTGGTGACTCTAGCTCAAAAACTGTGGGAGATAAATGCTTTTTTGGCTTCAAAATGAGGGGTGCTGGGGCGGAATGGGTGCAGTTTTTTTGAGATTTACAGTAGCTATCTTCTCACCAAATTTGGTAGTTCTAGCTGAAGGGATGTGCGAAATATGTGGATTTATCGGTTTTGAGTTATCGAGATGCCAGCCCCCAGTTATCGTAGAACCCCAATTTTATATATGTACTAATATTCATTATAAATGGATTGCACACAAATATCGCTTATATCGCATATCATTAAGAACCCATAGCTACTCTTATTCAATGTATCAAAATAATGAAATAAACAGTCGTATACCTACACTCAAGCGAGTCACTACATGACTTTCCGCATAGACAACAACTGGCGACGAGGATAAAACGGAATAACGGAATAAAGAGAAAAAAAAAAAAAAAGTTCTACACAGCGTTCTTGTATTTGTGTCGTGTCGCGTCAGTTTTAACAGCCTTAAAATGCCGAACGAACAAAACGATATAGAAAAAATTTTGGCTCTTCAGCAACACTTTGCCAAGAAAATGCTAGAACAGCAGCAACAATGGATGCAAACGACCCTCGATCGGAATGTACTCCAAAGTGGGAATTCAAGCCAACCGGGTGAATTAACCATATGCCCTCCGTTTCCAAGTTTTAAAAAAGAACAGCAAAATTGGGAGTCATACCTCCAACAGCTAACACAACATTTCGTGGCGTATTCAGTGTCTGCTCCAGAGAAGCAAAAGTCATATTTTCTATCCTGGATCGGCGCAGACGGGAAGAAGGGTGCTCAAGCAACTTCGTAGATGAGTTGATCCGCGATCAAATCATAGTCCACATGCCTTTTGATGCTGTCCGTGCAGCAGCATTGCAAAAAGTACAGCCGTCCCTAAATGACGTATTAATAGTTGCAGAAACGTTCGAAACGACAACTAAAACAGTAGCTGCGTTAAAAGAGAACTTCGAAAAAAACATTCCGGTAAATTCTACTGTAAACGCAACAGTAAACGCAAAGTATACCAAAAACCAAAGAAAAGCTAAAAAAAACAATGAATACAGAGAAGAGCGCGCTACAATCTTGCTCTGGTTGTGGTCGCTCACACGCGCGAGACAAATGCAAGTTTCGCTTTGCCAAATGCAACAAATGTGGTAGAAAAGGCCACATAGCATATGTATGGCTGACAAAGAAACCGAAAAGTGAGAATAGTGAAAACAAAAGCAATTACCAAAACGCCGCCCAATCGAACAGTGTGTACACTATTATGGAAATAGATGACAATAAAAACATTATTGATCTGGCTGTTTTCAATCAAAACATTCCATTCGAAATAGATTCGGGTTCTTCGGTGTCAATAATAAATGTAACAACGTATAAAATGCTTAACAGTCCAAAAATAATGAAGTGCAGTAAAGAGTTAAAAGCATTCGGACATACGCCAATTCCAATATTGGGTGAACTGCATAATGTGGCAAAGTATAACAACAAAGAAGCGAATATAGTGTTAATTGTAGCAAACGTAAAAAACTCAAATAACTTATTCGGAAAAGACTTGTTTAAAACATTCAATTTTAAAATTGAACAAATCCAAAATATAAGTGCACAATGCGACGGGCAAATAGCTAATCTTTGTGATAAATTCAAAGAAGTATTTGAGCCAGCTATCGGAGCAATAAAAAACTTCCAAGCATCAGTATTCTTAATGCCAAACGCCACACCGAAATTTTTTAAAAGCCGTCCAATACCGTTTGCTCAACTAGCAAAATTTAAGGAGGAAGCAGAACGCCTCACGCAAGCCGGTATCTGGAAGCCTATTAAGTTCAGCAACTGGGCATCGCCGATTGTTCTCGCACCCAAGCCAGGTGGAGCAATTCGTACCTGCGGGGACTTCAAACAAGGCGTCAACACGCAACTCAACATTGAGCAGTATCCCCTGCCTACACGTGAATCACTTTTACACGTTATTCGCCATGGTAAACATTTTACAAAAATTGATATAAAAGATGCCTACTTACAGATGCAGCTAGATGAAGCTTCAAAACAAATTATGGCCGTCAATACCCCGTTAGGTCTTTTTCAGTACCAACGTCTGCCGTATGGAATAGCTAGCGCGCATGCTATATTCCCGCGTTACTTACAGCAACTTATTAGTGGCATCCCAGGATGTGGCAACTATCTTGACGACATAATTATATCAGCGCCAACAAGCGACGAACACATTGCCCGCGTCGAACGAATCTTAACTATTCTACAGGAGAATGGCGTAAGATGCAAAAAGGAGAAATGCTAATTTTTACAATCGGAAATAGAGTATTTAGGAAGAAGAGTCAACGCTTCAGGCATCCTACCTGACACATCGGGTTTGCAAGCTGTCAAAGAGTCGCAACCACCCAACAACATTCAGCAACTAGATGCGTTTATGGGAAAGGTAAACTACTACTGCAATTTTATACCTAATTACTCTCAGTTAGCAGCTCCGCTAAATCAACTCCGACGCAAAAACGTACAATTCAAATTTGGTACACATCAGCAGCAGGCGTTTACTTCATTAATTGCACATTATAAATGCAACAAAATTGGCACATTTTAATGAACAGCTACCGCTCGTTCTAGCCACTGATGCATCGTCATATGGCATTGGTGTTGTGTTATCACACATTCAAACAGATGGAAAAGAAAGGCCAATAGCATTTGCATCAAAAACACTTGACAAGCATCAAGTCAAATACAGCCAAATTGAGAAAGAAGCACTTTCTATTATATTTTGGGTAAAGAAGTTTCATCAATATTTGTACGGACGTAAATTTATACTGGTAACATATCACAAGCCGTTAATTACAATATTTAATCCGAGCAAGCATCTTCCTACAATGACTTCGCATAGACCTCAACGCAGGGCTATATTCCTTATGGCCTATACTTTTGAGATCAGGTTCCGTGCAACGACTCAGCACGAAAACGCTGATGCTTTATCTCGCTTGCCGGTGCCTACAGATGAGGAGTTCGACAAAACAGAAGCATGCTATAACGTAGTAGAAATATCGACTCCAATTAATGCCGACATAATAGTCAAGCATACGGAAGGAGACACCATTCCGAAAAAAGTACTATACTTTGTTTCAAATGGCTGGCCAGAAAAGCCAAGCGATCCGGAAATAGTTCCCTATTTCAATCGCCGATTCGCCATAACAGTCAACAAGCAATTGTTATGTTTACACACCGATATAAGTCGCATCATCATACCGAAAGCATTGCGAAATGACATCATTAACCTCTTACATGATGGTCATTGGGGCATCGTAAGGATGAAACAACTAGCACGCCAACATGTATGGTGGCCTGGCATTGATGAGGATATCGCCCATATTGCCAAGTCATGCAACATTTGTAAAACTAATAATCAATCTCCAGTTAAAGAATTTCAGAGTTGGCCGCAAGCAACTTCAGCCTGGGAGAGGATCCATATCGACTTTGCTGGTCCGATATTTGATTCAATGTGGCTCATCTGCGTAGTGCATACTCTCAGTTCCGTTCGTCACACAAATGTCATTTACAACAACAGCCAACACTATAGCAGCATTGACAGCAATCTTTGCCATCGAACAATGGCCCATCAGCGACAATGGCCCACAACTAACAGCAGACGCATTCAAACAGTTTTGCGTTGCAAACGGTATTAATCACATCACAACAGCACCTTTTCGTCCTGCATCGAATGGACTTGGAGAGCGATTTGTACAATCATTTAAATACTCAGTAAGCAAAAATGTAACTGATGGGTTCACAGCAAAAGCAGCAGTCCTGAAGTATCTAGCTTCATATCGCTTCACACCAAACGCCCAAGGATAAACGCCTGCAGAACTAGTTCGCACAATTTTAAGCCAACTTTTCGAGCAGCCAACTGATCGTCAAAACAAGCAGCCGTCACAAAAGTTCTCGCCAAACCAGAACGTATATGCTCGAAACTACGCCAAAGGAGAAAACTGGATCGAAGCCATAATCAATCATCCACTAGGCCGAATGTTATTCATCGTTCGTTCGGAATATGGCTACATCAAACGCCATATTAATCAGTTAAAACAAAGGTCAAATGATAACAAGGAATCATTCAGCACCTATAACGGCTTTAATCCTTTCTGGTTCACAGCTGACTCAAACCAATCGTCAGTCAGCTCGCTACCATCAAGCAATGATGGGAATCTGCAAGAAAGCACTCCTCAAAATACGACAAGTATTGCTCAGTCCAACATTGCTCCTACAGCACCACTGGCAGAAGTCTCATCTCGGCGTCGACAACGCAGTTCGGGTATTCCAGTCCGCAGAAGTAGCCGGGCTCGCCAAGCTGTCAATCGGTTCACGCCTCCTAATTTCAAAAAGATTAAAGCCACTATCCGTTTATAAATTCAGGGGGAAGATGTGTTATATATGTACTAATATATTCATTATAAATCGATTGCACACATATATCGCATACATCGCATATCATTAAGAACCGATAACTACTCTTATTCAATGTATCAAAGTAATGAAATAAACAGTCGTATACCTACACTACAGCGAGTCACTACATGACTCTCCGCATACACAACACCCAATATGACACTTTATCCTTCTCGGATAAAGATAATGATGTTTGGAAAGTTTCAAGTCTCTAGCTTGAAGGGTATGGAAAAAAGTTTTGTTCATACAGACGATCGGACGGACAGAAGGACAGACACCATAACGGACATTGCACAAACTCAATATACTCATTACCGTCGCTAACGAGTGAAAAAAGTGTAGACCCCCCACTGTTTGCAAGCTAGATTTACCAATTCGGGTGCCAAGATAGGTGATTATGACCCCAAAAAACTGCATCAAAACTTTAGATGCCACGTCCACCCATACCGCCTTAGCCGCCCCTTCGGCCCCACCGTCTCATTAAAAACGGGAATGCTTGTATCATTCAAAGTGTTTGAGCTAGAGCAACCAAATTTATTATGAAGATAGCTGGCAACGACCCCCAAAAATATGCATCAAAGTTTTGGAGCCACGCCCACCAATACTGCCCCCATCCCCATTTTCCCCACCTTTGACAAACTTTGAGCTAGAGTCACCAAATTTGTTATGAAGATAGCAATTGACATCCCACAAAGATCTGCATCAAAAATTTGACTGCCACGCCCACCCATTCCGCCCCAGCCCCCCTTTCCACACTTTTTACAAACTTTGAGCTAGAGTCACCAAATTAGGTATGAAGATAGCAATTTACATTCCACATAGATATGTATCAAAAATTTGGATGCCATGCCAAACCATACCGCCCCCAGCCCCCCTTTCCACATTTTTTATAAACTTCGAGCTAGAGTCACCAAAGTTGGTATGAAAATAGAAACTGACATTCCACAAAGATCTGCATCACAAATTTGGATGCCACGCCCAACCATACTGCCCCAGCCCCTCTCTCCCCACCTTTTACAAACTTCGAGCTAGAGTCACCAAATTTGGTATTTGTATTTTTTAATTTTGGGACCGCCAAATTGTTAATCCATTTGAAAACCAACAATTTAAATTAAATTAAATAAAATAAAAAAATAAATTGAATGAGCCTAGCTGAAAACGGCAACGTGGGAAAAACTTTCCAGCTGCTGAGTAGCTTGAATAATAAAATATATACAATGCAAGGGTCAGCTTTTTGCCTAACGATGATTTGAGCGATATTTATATTGACATATAAGAGTTGTAGAAATTACAGATGGGATCGGGGAAAAAATTGCTTCCCATCCCATCCCGTCCCGAAATCAAATTCGCTTTTCCCATCCCGATTGCCTCGAAAAATTTTGTGTCTATCTCAAGGGTCCCGACATTTTCCGGAAAAAAATATTTTTTTTAAATAAGTGTGTACATATATATATATATTTTTTTTTTAATATAATCTAACTTTAAATTTAAATATTTGTTTAAAAAAAATATTCTCCCAAATTTTTTTCCCATGAATCGAGATTCTCTTCTCTCTTCCAAAATTCTACTGGAAGTAGAAAAAACCCTTTCGCTGGTGGCAGAAGACTTTGGAACAGTGGCAAATCATTGCATTAATGCCAAAATGTTAAAATATCGCAATTTTCCTTAAATTTATAATGCCTTATATAAATTATTTATTTCTTTATCGATGTCGTCTTCCTTTTTGGGTTGCGGTGCACAGAACTCCGAAAACCTATGTGATAAATAATAATGTTGAAGTTTTCCCACACATCAGCTTTTGAGGAAGAATTTAAAAAGACTTTTTTTTCACTTTTTTGGCAATTAATTGCAAAATTTCAACACGCGTTGCCATAGCTGCACCAATTATTGGAATAGAGTGACCGAATTTCGTTATAGTGAAAATACATCTAAATGCTCCCATTTATAACTCTAGCGATATTTCGTGTCACTAAAAAATAGAATCGGCGAGTAATTCGATAAATACCGAACATTTATCGACATATCCCGACAGGTTTTACCGGGACCCGTGGGAATTTCGGGATCGACCACTTGTCCTGACTTTCCCGAATTTTTTAAAATCGTTCCCATCCCGCCCGATCCCGATAAATTTTTCGGAACCCGCGGGATTCCCGAAAATCCCGATCCCGACGCCCATCTCTAGTATAAATGTTAAGCGCAGTTTACCTTCGACTTAACTTAACTTAACTAAAATAAACTTTACTTAAATAAACTTAACTTTAATTAAATTAAGGAATGTATGTATAGCTGGCTATAGGACAGCAATATTTTCATTATACACTGTACGCTACAAAAAAAAACTAATACAAGCGCACGCTGTTCGGCTTTCGGCAGTTGTGTTGCTCCCACTTCGGCAAAGCAAATCAAGTCAGTTGCTGTTCAGCATTCTCAAGACGAGACCTCGCTGCGCAATTTTTCTGAATGCTAAATATTTAACACACAATGTTTAATTTGTCACCATATTTGAGATTATAATAATATATATTTTTAAAAATAGCATTTTCAAAACAACCACAGCAATTATGAATTATGAAGAAATTTTAAAATTAAACTCCATATTCCCCACAACTTATAATTGCGAAACAAAGTTCTCAACATTAAAAAACATAAAAACTAAAAATAGAAATAAAATTTCCAATAAACATTTAGACTACCTACTTTGAATAAAATGCGTGCGCGAACATAGTTTTCAACACAAGCACATGTTAGTTTGCCGATCGCTGATTTACACTCAACTTATTTTAACTTAAATAAATAATTAAAAAAAGAAAAATTAACAACAGTTATCACATATTGACAACATCTGCATTCAACAGTTATCCTAAGGTCTTAATAAATAAAATGTTGAAATTTTCTGCATTCAAATAAATAAAATATTAAACAAAATAAATAAATTATGAATCTGTTTCAACTTGTTTATGTAGTTGTATGAAGTTTTGCAACACTGTTCTTGATCAGCTGTTTGATTTTCATGCAATCAACACTGTTCAACATTGAGAGCCATAAGGTGGATTGAGTTAGCTGAATATACCCTTCACAGGGTATATTGACTTTGTCATGAATCTGCAACGCCTTAAGGGAATGATGGGAGACCGCATAAACTATATATCAAAATGATCAGGACGAGCTCAGGAATTGATTTCCGTTTGTCCGTCCGTCTGTCCGTCTGTCCTTCTGTCCGTCTGTCTGTTGATGAATTTTTCACAGATTGCTTAGATCATGTCGGGTTTGCTCATTATGAAATTTTATCCCGATCGGAGCATTGTACGATATAGCCACCATATAAAGTTACCATATCAACACGATTTCCGGCCAAACTGCTGAGCCGATCTTGATGAAACTTTCACAGATTGCTTAGATCATGTCGGGTTTGTTCACTATGAAATTTCATCCCGATCGGAGCATTCTACGATACAGCCACCATATCAACACGATTTCCGGCCAAACTGCTGAACCGATCTTGATAAAACTTTCACAGATTGCTTAGATCATGTCAGGTTTGTTCACTATGAAATTCCATCTCGATCGGAGCATTCTACGATATAGCCACCATATAAATTTACCATATCAACACGATTTCCGGCCAAACTGCTGAACCGATCTTAATGAAACTTTCACAGATTGCTTAGATCATGTCGGGTTTGTTCACTATGAAATTTCATTTCGATTGGAGCATTCTACGACATAGCCACCATACAAATTTACCATTTCGTACTATCAATTGTTGTTGTTTCAAGTACCTACATGTCAAATTGTTGTTGTTGTCGCACACGAACAAGTAAATGAAGCTCAAGAGTAAAAATATTAGCGAAAATTACCAACAACTGCACAGAAACATTAATAAGAGGGGGGAGCATTGATTTGGCTGTGTGAAGGGTATCATAGTCTTGGCATAGCCAAAATTAACTATGCGCCACTATGTTTTTTAATTTAAGGAAAGACATTAAATCATATAAAGACCTTGCAACTGGTAAGAGCTTTCAGAGCATTTTCGTCTCAGGGTTCCATTTCTAGAAACCAAAAAAGCAATAAGTGCGAGCGAGCGTGATAGCGTTTAGCATGTGCAGATTGTTTTGTTTTAGTTGCCCTTGCACTCAGCGGCCACCAAGAACGGTCAAATTTGAAAGTATTTGTGTGCATGTGCGTTTTTTACTTAACTTATGGGCTTGCTTGTCGAGATTTTTGTTATTTTTTTTTCTTTGTCTGTGTCTTCGACAAGTGAACTACAGCATAAATTTATAGTAGTTGCGATGGCATAATTGTTGGCTAGTGTCATAGAAATAAAAATTTGAAAGAGTATGAATGAGTTGAATGGATTAGCTGTTTTCTTAGTTCAAGTCAAGTTAAGTTCGGGTAACTGAGCCTTAAGTCGAGAGTAAACAGCGCTTTAACCGGCACTCAGGCCTCAATTTCTTAAATATATAAAATACAAAATTAAAATGAACACGCCTGATTGCAAACAGTTCCGTGGAAAAAACTTTTCGCTTTCTGAGGAGCATTTGTTGGTGGAGCTAGTGGAGTCGAATCAGCATATTTTAGAGTGCAAGAAGAGCGACGCCGTTACGTGGAAGCAGAAGGACGAAGCCTGGCAGAAACTTGCTGCTCAGTTTACTGCGCAAACTGGTGTTAGTCGTTCATGGAAAGCCTTGAAGGACAAATATGCTGTGCGATGCCATTTTTCTTTAATAACAAAATAAATATACAATTCAAGGGACAGCTGTTTGCTTTATCGATGATTCTTATCGATATATCGTGACTTCAACGCGCTATAAATTTTAACCGAGACCCAGCCTTCCAGTTAGTTTGTTTCTCATATACTCCTAACCGAGAGACTCACATTCGACTAAACTTAGAATAAGTTGACTAACCGGACATTGAGATATTGGGCCTTAGTAAATATATGTTTGTCGATAATGATTTCATAGCAAAGCTAATATGGTATAAATAGTAGTTGAGATTCATGGATTTGTTTTGAGTCTTAATTCCTTTTTACTAAATGTTTTTAAACTTTTTTACTTATGTTGCAATTTTATAAACGCGGAACACCTCGTTGCCCAGTCTTTTATTTTGTTTTAATGTTTACAGAGATATACGTATTCATTTAGTTTTGCCCTGTTTTTAAAATACATGTGTCATTCGCTATTCGAATTTAATTTTGGATTGTAAAATAAAAACATACATATAAATAACTTATTTATAAGACCCATGCATTACTATCCAAATAATTTGGATTTTGTTTTTTTTTTTACTTAAAGGATTTGCTATACAAAATATTGAATATTAGTTGTTATTCATTCTCAAAGTTTCACTAAGCTGATTGAAGAATTTTTTTGACACATCGTACATATTTTTGTTGTCTTGGAATTTAATAATATTAGTAAGTGTTAACATCGGTATAATCATGTTCAGTGCCTTTTATGAGTTTGTTAGCATGGAAGCCAAAAAGAATACTGGGGACTAAAGACCAGTAGCATGTTTCAACCTCCTTTCATATGTGTATATATATAAATATAATGAATATATGTATATGATATATTAATATACATATGTATATGATGTTAAAGAAATTTATAGTTTGTAACTTCTTATTAATATAGTATGTGAAATTGCATAACATTGAGATGAAAAAAGGACAAGCCACACACTTAACAATCGATTAAGGGATCAATTCCTCACTTTGCAATCCTTGATCTAGAACACCTGTTAAAGGCTTAAATATAAGTTTGTATGCTTATAATTTTGTGCCGGTAGTTTTAACAAACTTTACAAGTGCACTTTAAAAAACCTTAAAAAAAAAACTTTTAATTAATATTTGACATTCGTGTATGAGTACATATGTAAGTAGAATTTGCTATCTTAATCACAGAGTCAGTCATAACACAAACCATATTGGTCTTAGTATGGTATATGCGCAAACAAATGCTAAAAAATGTTGAGAAAGATGTGTAAATGTATGTTGTGCAAAAACATAAAAAATAATTATTCTATTAAAACAAATCAAACAAGTAAGAAAGCTCTAGTCGGGAGAGCCCGAACCCAGTTGTAATAAATAAATTAAATTTATAATTGACTTTGGTATAAGGACTTAGCTTCAATCGATTAAGTTAAATATCTCCGGTGTTTCTAAACCGACTTGGACGAAAAGTTCTATCTTTAGTAAAGATTCTTTACCCATTACTTCAACCCTCATTTTTAGATTTTCCAAACTCGATATTTTTTGTTATCGATATTATGTGTATATCGGAAACCAGAATAGTTATAGATAATTATGGTATAGGAGAACTTATATCCAAAATCTGAAGTCTCTAGATCTTGTAGTCTCTGAGATCCACGCGTTCATACAGACGGACAGACGGACGGACAGACGGACATGGCTATACGGTCTCGGCTGTTGATGCTGATCTAGAATATATATACTTTATGGGGTCGGAGATTCTTCCTTCTGCCTGTTACATACTTTTGCACAAAACCATAAAACTCTTATTTACCCATTTTTTGGGTTAAGGGTATAATAAGTGGGAACGTTGCAGTCGAACGCAACCGAATACGGTATACTCTATACCTGTTTAAAAACGGCTAACGAGAGACCTGATTGCAAAGGGGAACGGATGCAAGTGTGTGCGTTGCGTTGAAAGATCAGCTATACCAACAAGAATCTATCTACAAAATAGAGCCACCAAACACCGATAGTGCAACCACTAGTTGGAACTCGATAGCCTGGCGCCCACTCTCTCTGAGAGCGCATTTCGTGCGTTTCTCGTGTTTCGTGAGTGATTCGCCAGCCACTTCCCTCGCTAACTTTGCTACAACATGTTTGTTGGTGGTAGCCAGGCATTGATTTTTGATTTTTGCTAGCCAAAAGGCTAGCTACCATAAGCATGTGTGTGTCCCTGTCTCTATGCATGTCCATATTTTAATGTATGCGTTCCATTTCCCAGGCAATTCATTGACCTTTCTCAACTTATATGAATTTCGGCAAACGCTAAACAGAAAAATTTTATATTAAAAGTTGTATTATTTGCCTACAAAAAACACAAGAAAAACCAGAAGAAACAACACTTCCAAGGCAGTTTGGTGCTCATCAAACATTTGCTGATCAGGCGAACAGCAAAATTAACAAGCGTCTAGTAAAATAAGAAGGCAATTATCAGTTTTGCATTGCTGGTTACACATACTCTTTCATGTTTTCAGCTCTATGACACTTTCCAACCATTTTGCCATCGCAACCACCATACAACTATGCAGCGATGCCTACAAATTGCGGAAGTGTATTCCACACGTCCATTTGCCCAAGGCATTTGCAGAAGCAGAAGCAACACGAGAGTTGGTGGTTGGTCTATCGGTGTTTGGTGGCTCTATTTAGATAGGTTCTTGTTGGCTATACTAAATTTTGTGACTCTAGTTTGAAAACTTAGAAAGATACGCGCATTCCCGTTTTCTATCTGACTACCAAATTTGGTGACTCTAGCTTAAAAACTGAGAATGATACACGCATTCCCGCTATTAAAATGGCGGTGAGGCGGCTGGTGGTGGCTAGGTTATTATTGGTGGGCGTGGCAACCAACGTTTTTATGCAGTCTTTTGGGGATATCATCACCAAATTGGTTGACTATAAATTAAAAACTATGGAAGATATAGGCTTTTCTGATTTCAAACTGTGGTGGGAGGGGGAAGGGCGTGTGGCGGTCTGGGGTGGATTGGGTGAGCGTTGCTTCAAAATTTTTAATGCAGTTTTTTGGGGGATGCCAGTAGCTATCTTATTACCAAGTGTCGTAATTTTAACTGCAAGGATGCGGGAAATGTGTGGATTTATCGACTTAAGCTATCGAACAATTCGACCGTCCAGCCCCCAGTAGGCTTAGAGCCCAAATCTTGACACTTTATCTGTACCGGCCATATAAAAAAGATATTTGCAAAGCTTCAATTCTCTAGCTTGAAGGGTGTCGAAAAAAGTTTTCTTCGGTATCGAGTATAATTAAGAAAAAATTCAAGCTTTAAAAAAAAAATATTTAACATTTTTATTTACTATTAAATTATGAACATAATAAAATGATTCATCAAATAATACTTAGCGTAAAAAATTAAAAAAAAAAAAAATCAAGCAAAATAAAGGAAAGTAAAATCGTTGCTACAACATAGTATAAGAATACATTGTCTCGGTTTAAAATCTATCTGGAAGTTTACTTAATACGAACTAGAATCCAAATTGAACACTTTGTTTTAAAATTCTAAGAAGCTATGTTTTCATTTTTAATTTATAATTTTTAAATAAATTGGGCACATAAAGAAGAATTTGTAACGCATGTCAAAAATTGGAAATCGTTTTTTTTTTTGACTCAAGCCAAAATTGTATCTATCTTTTGTTCAGACTACAAGTTCCTCGTAAAGCATCGCGCACACAAGAGCGAATTATTCGCAGCGGGAGCGGCAGCGATGAATCGCGTGATATTTTCCGCGCCAAAATCGCGAAAATTATTCGCGTCAGACATTGAGCATACACAGCTGTTCTCATGTGACGTAATTTTTATAAATATTTTTTTAATAAAAATGAATGATAGATAATAAGTTAAAAACTGCTTCTCTGATTATATTATTATTATTATTATATTGTATTAAAAGCCAAAATATAGTAATTTAACATGTAAACAACATGTATTCATCACATGCATCGTATGTGACGTCATCTGCGCAGAACATAAGCCAGTTTCTGCGTAATCTGAGTTTCATCGTTCTTGGTGGAAGCGGAAAAACGCTGCAATCACAGTTCGCAATATTCAGCAAAAAAAAACGCTGCACATTCGCTGTCAGAACGAATTCGCCCCGCTTTGGTGTGCGTGCGTTCATAAGACGCAATGTAATTAAATATTCGTGCCGCTGCCGCTGCGAATAATTCGCTCTGCTGTGTGCGATGCTTAATACTTTTTGTGACAAAAAGAAATTGCTTATCAAAATATCATCTCGTAGCTTAATAATTTTGTATTATTGAGGCATTTTGATTAAAAACTTAAGAAATAATTTTAATCAACCTATACAACAATTATATAACACATTTTAAACATATTTAAACTTATGTAAAAAATATAAGCATTTCATTTGCTGTTTAAAACATATTTTGCACTTGTTTGTTGTTATATGTTGTAATTGTAACTATGTCATTACGATAGATAATTTTAATACGATACATTAGTTTAATATTATTATTTTGGTATGTATACATATATGTTAACATTTTACAGCATATTTGTGTTTGTATATTTAAAATTTTCTTCGCATTTTTGTTTTGGCAGTTTTTACAATATTTGTTTTCCTCACACAAAAACTAAAGTATACATTCATGAGTCGGTTTTTATTTTTTTTTTGCAAAGTGGTTAATGAGGATTGCAAAAATTTGCTCACTGCAATACAAAAAATAGTTTCACTTAGGTAAATTGTTTAATATTTGTTTTTAACTTTAGAAATGCATATGGGTTCTTAATTGCTTACTGCATTAACCTTACAAGTAAATAATTAAACAATAATACAAAATGCAAAAACGCAATAAAAAAAATTTAATGAAACTTTGTGCTATAGTCTGATGCGTGAACTATTTTGAACTAGCTCCTGAGCAGTTAAACACTTTAACATATTTGAGGTTCTTTCTGCTCATATTTATAAAAATATCTCCTCACAAATGACGCTTCATGTGAAGAGCAAGATGGTCGGAGCGTGAGAAACAACGATCGCAATTGCGGCACTTGAAGGGTTTGGCTCCAGTGTGTTTGCGATAGTGCCGAGTTAACTCATCGCTCCTAGCAAAACGCCATTCGCAGCCCTCCCAGGAGCACTTGTAAGGCTTCTCACCTGTAATGAAATAAGATTTTACAGAATATTAAATAAAACTTGTATTCTTAATGAATATAATTACTCTTAAAATATACTTATATATTTAGTTATACTAGTTCGCGTTATAGTACATTTCAAACAAAATGTAATATAATGTAAGGGTTTAAAAGGCTTATATGTATGTCGAAGACCGAAGTCAGAAAATTTGTGTGCCAAACGCGAACTCTTTTGATAATATTTTTGTTGCGTTGTAAACGTTAGGAAGGAAATAACAAATGCATAACCAAATTTAAGGTGAAAATATAGCAATATTGTATGAAATTAAAAGACAAGACATACATAGAAAATGTATGCCGTTGCCTTCTTTACTGCTCCCACTGTTAATTATAATATATAAATTCATCAATATTTCTTTACTGGTATTCGAATCCGTACTTCCGGGTAAAAGTCGGGTACCCTTGCCACTAGACTATATGAATGTGATGTTCAAAGTGCCTTTCAAACCTAATTTGTACCTTTAATGAGTTACTCACTCCGTTACAAGTGAAGCTTATACAAAGCTACAAAACAAGTGGATACGTTGCATTCGGACGCAACCGACTGCGGCATACTCGATACCAGTATTAAAACCGGTAAAAAGAGGCCTGGTAGCTGCCTTGAAGATTCTCCGATGCACATGGGGATGCCACCAGCTATCTTCCTTCCAAATTCGGTGACTCTAGCTCGAAGTTTGTAAAAGGTGGGGGAAAATGGGGATGGGGCATTATTGGTGGGCGTGGCATCCAAATTTTTGATGCAGATCTTTGTGGGATGTCAATTGCTATCTTCATACCAAATTTGGTGACTCTAGCTCGAAGCTTGTAAAAGTGGGGAAAGGGGGGCTGGGGCGGAATGGGTGGGCGTGGCAGTCAAATTTTGATGCAGATCTTGTGGGATGTCAATGCTATCTCATAACAAATTGGTGACTCTAGCTCAAGTTTGTCAAGGTGGGGAAATGGGGATGGGGCAGTATGGTGGCGTGGCTCCAAAACATTGATGCAGATTGTCGGGGGTCGTTGTCAGCTATCTTCCTACCAAATTTGGTGGCTCTAGCTCCACTAATCTGGAAGATACACTCATTCCCGTTTTTGACGAAGCGTTGGGGCAGATGGGGGTGGCTAGGGCGGTGTTGGTGGGCGTGGCATCCAAACTTTTGATGCAGTTTTTGGGGGGTCATCATCACCTATCTTGGCACCAAATTTGGTGGCTCTAGCTCAAAAACTGTGGGAGATATAGCTATTTCTGATTTCAAAATGCGAGGGGGCTGGGGGCGGAATGGGTGGGCGTGGCTCCAAAACTTTGATGCAGTTCTTTGGGGGGTCATCATCACCTATCTTGGCACCAAATTTGGTGGCTCTAGCTCAAAAACTGTAAGAGATATAGGCTTTTTGGACTTAAAAATGCGGGGGGGCTGGGGGCGGAATGGTTGGGGTTGGCTCCAAAATGTTTGGAGCCATTTTTTGGGGGTTGCTATTCGCTATTTTCTCACTAAATTTGGTAGTTCTAGCTGTAAGGATGTGCGAAATATGGGGATTTATCGGTTTTGAGCTATCGAATTTATCGATTTGCCAGCCCCCCAGTTATCGTATAACCCCAATCTTGACACTTTAATTTACTATCCTAAAGATAAAGATAATCGGAAAGTTTCAAGTCTCTAGCTTGAAGGGTGTGGAAAAAAGTTGCGTTCATACAGACGGACAGACACCATGACGGACATTGCACAAACCCAATATACTCTTTACCTTCGGTACCGAGTATAAAAACTGATGAGCAATATATTGATGATTTTTATAAAAAACTATTTCTTTATTTCGAGATGTTTTTTTGCCCAATTATCGAATAAGCGATATTTTTTGGGATATGTTTAGATAATTTTACGTTGGTCACTCTTGCATTGGGTGTGGCGAGAGCAAAGCGCATTGCATGGCAAGATCAAAATGGACGTATAATTTAATCACAGTGAAATAAAAAATGGCACAGCCAAGTGTAATTTATGCGGAAAACTAATCAAAACAAGCGGTAACACTACCACCTTATAAACAAGCACCATGGTATTTTTCTAAAGTGCAACCAAAAAATTCGGTATATTAAATAATTAGGTTTCGAAGAACTCTGGAGATCATCGAACAATAACGGAGTCATTCAGAATTTCTTAGTCTTTTAAATGTATGTAAACTAAAATGAAGTTATAATATTTTTTTTTTTAATTTTAGGCAATGGAGATAAGGCAAATGAAGCCATTTTCTTCATGATTTGCAAGGATGAAATGTCTGTCCAGTGCGTTGAAAAAGAACGTCTAACATATCTTAAGAAATGTCTGCTGCAATTTAAAATGCCTGAGCGGTCCAAGGCAAGTACAGTCGAACTTCCATATAACGAACTTCCGTAAAACTATTTTCTATACAACGAAGTCAGAAACCAGAACCCTGCAATTTGATTCAGTCAAAAACCCATTTAAAATAACGAAATTTCTCTATAACGAAGTTTTTCTTGTCCCCTTGAGATTTTTTATATGGAAGTTTGACTGTACTACAGAATTTCGGTTGTCGTATACTATTTTCTATGAAATCAATAGACTTAGCTAATTTTCAATAATTTTTTCAAGAAAACATTAATGGGAGACAAATACATAAAATATGGAAAATAGGGAGTTGAAGTTGCCGCAATCTACATAAGACTTTCTTAATGTTCCGGGCTTCGTCTAAGGCGGATATGCAAAAACTGTCTAAACTCGCCTTAAGGTATCTTAGAACCGCTGGTAGTTCAGTGCCTTCGAAGCGACTTGCTTCCGCCATAAAATGTGTCGTTTGTGACTCATATAGCTGTATGACAGAGTTACATATAACACAACGCGTTTTTTAAAGTCGTTGAAAATGAAACACTAGAATTAAACATTATTTTCATATTTAATCTGTATAATACACGGTAATTCAAATATATAAAGGTTTGTTTGCTTATTAATATAGTTTATATCGGCTTATTGTGGGACCGTCAGCCAATTGGAGTAACAAGGGGAAGAACGCGCAGTTGTAGGGAAACGCATTCATACCGCCACAATGCATGCCCACCCGTGCAGTGCGTGCCGCCCTTGCGGATCACAACTGGAAGTGCGACTATACTCTCCACGCGAGGGCGGCTAGAAGCAGGCCCTTGGTACGGTCGTGTACCATTTTCGATAGCAGATTTTTTCACCGTGAATATTAAAATTTAAATCAGTGTGTCAAAAGTCGGATCAATTATCAATATCCAGTGAGAAAAACTCACTGTGGAGAACTCAACTCTTAGCTCAACGACAGAATCAGTGTTGCCTTTAAGAAACTTCGCAAGCATATGGGCCCGCACTACTACAGACTGCATCAAACGACTCTAAGTCTCAGCTTCAACATTAACCAATTAAGTATAGCCTGAATAAAATCGCAAGAATCATTCAAGGGCAATTGAACCCAAAAAATTTACATAATGTGACCTAATAACCTCAAAGATTGTTGAGCTTCTTTATTGTGCCTTCTACATTATTGCCTAGCTCTTCACTTAACTTGGTCACTTTTCAGACAGCTGAAAAAAGTCAATCATCGTAATGATACCAAAGCCTGCAAAAGATCATACAGTTCCCTTGTCGAGACCGCAGGGCAAGCCGTGGTTCAAAGTTCTTGTCAGATAGACTAAAATGATATGTTAAATTTCTGAGATATAAGTAATAAATGAGTTATTAAGCGATCCCTCCCACACCTGATGAGGTCACCAAGCTGACGTCACCAATTTAAATGTAAAGAATGGTAAAGCCACTTATGCTCAAAAGGAAACCATGGCGGCGAAAGGCGACGATTTACCAACAAAATGAATGAATGGTTGGCGAGCGTGCAAGCGGCCCTGCAAGAAGACAGTGTTACATCCAAAACCGACGGCAAGCGATGTGGCAAAGCGACGAAGCCCGAACAGTGAAAAAATGAGAAGGCGCTTTTTTGAAGAGTTCCTCAAGAGGATGGATGATCTTGATGCCTTCTCACTCAAACCATTACAAATAGCCTGCGTTCTCTTTAACCGGCCATGCTTTACTAGATATAGCTAGATGGTGATACATTGAACCCAAGCCGCAACGCGTACCGTGTGTGCATATAAAACAAATATCACAGTCAGAAAACAGTTCACATATATTTGCAGAAGAAATTAAGCTTGTTGCAAGTTTTTTTTTTTTATTTTTATTTTTTTTTTTTAACTGGAAGCACGCAGCTAAACGTCGCTTAGAGCGAAAGGCATAAGTTCTCCAGGAGAGTAATTTGCACCAACGAGTAACTCAAAATCGAATATGAAGAAATATTAAAAGAGCTCAAACCGCAAAACATCACAGAAATACTTAGAATGCAGAAAATTAAAAACAGCCCACCAAAAGAGCCTGGAATACTTTTACTTCGCATCGCTCATATTTCCGGAAACAATGATTGGGTATGAGCGAGTGAACATACACCCATACATACCCCTCCTACTCAGTTGTCTTAACTTATACCCTGATTCCACTAGGCTGCATTCTTCATTAACAGCAAGTCGGGAATGTAGGTGATTCCACTATACATCCAATTGGTTTCGGCATTCTTTTTTAGCAGGGTATGTTAAGTGACAGCTGACAGCCGTTTGCATGTGTAATTGTGTGTATTGGCAAGAAACATGAACTCGAACCAAAATAAAATAAGTAAAGCGAAAAAAGCAAAAATTATTGCTATAACTAATTCGCATACGACAAACATGATTGTACAAATCATGCAGGTTGTGCAGACATGTTTTCAGCTGATAAGTAGCTCACGAATCAAGTTGGCGAATGCATTTGACGAAGTATCAATGCCACCAAAAATGCAATTAAAGCGCGCTTCGCCTATAAAGTGGAAATTCGTGAGTAAAAGATTAAATAAATATGAACTAAATTTTAAGTAAGTATTATATTATATAGGAACGATATGGTATGTTTTAGGAACTCGATGTCCCTGCAAACTCGGATGCGTTTTTCAAAGAAAGCTTTCGCATGGAAAGATCCAGCTTTGAGATTTTGGTGAAGCGTCTTCACCGAATATTGAAGCAAGACACTTTGTTTCGAAACGCAATTCCTCTGGACAAGCGCATAGCCATCGCCCTTTACGCACTTGGCTCATCAGCTGAACACCGTGTCGTAAGCAGAGTTTTTGGAATATCTCCCCCAATGGTAGGAAAGATACTCCATGAGTTTTGCAGTGAAGTATATAATGAAATGAAAGCGGAGTTCCTGCCGCGTGATTTCATTACTCAAGCAAAGGTGGAAGAGTGCGTGAAAGGGTTTGAAAAGCTTGGATTTCCGCAGTGTTTTGGGGCTATTGGTGAGTATTGTTTATTTAATTTTATTTATTTCACAATATTAATTTTGTAGATGGAAGCCACGTAGAAATTCATCCCACAGCAACTGAGGCAGTCGACTATCACAATTATAAAGGATGGTACTCGACGATTGTATTTGCGTTGGTCGACTACCGGTATAGGTTCACGTTTGTCAGTGTGGGTTGCCCTGGTCGCTGCCACGATTCGCAAGTGTACGAAACAAGCCAATTAAAAAGAATGGTGGACAGTACAACGCTTTTTATTGAAAATGCAAAGCCCATAGCTGGAGTCAGCGTGCCGGTCGTGCTTCTGGGAGACTCAGCATTCAAATTTTCGACCACACTGATGAAGCCATACCCGTTTAGTGTATCAGCAGACGAAGGCCAAAAAACTTTTAATTATGCCTTGTCTAAAGCCAGGAGAGTGGTTGAAAATGCTTTTGGACAACTTAAAGCACGCTTTCGCAGAATCGGAAAGGGTCTAGACAATCGATGCATGCTGCATACTGCATAACTTTTTGAACGAAAAAAATTGTTCAATATCGGATAGCTGGTTTGAAACTGAGAATACACGCGAGCAACCAAAGCACTGCACAATACTATACTATACCACGACTATTATCCCCCAGCTGAAACAATCCGACGTGCGATATTAACGTCACTTCAAAACAATACACAATATAATAACTATAGTATTGGAAAAAACTATGATTATTTATTTGAAATATTTTTAATTATTAATATTTTTTAAGACTTCCAGTTGAAATTTTGTAGAGGACTGTCTTAAATTTTCAAATGCCCCAGCTAGGCGTTCAATCGCTTGCAGTTGCAATTCTGCAATTTTTAGTAACTCCGCGTTACGCTTCTCGTTTTGCTCCAACAGCTGTTCACTAACCGCCGTCTCGGCTTGCCTTGCCACCTTGCGTCTTTTGTTTGTCACTTAGAGAAATGCTGGAGCCGTAAAGTCCAGAGCGGCACAAGTTGGAGTCATCTGAGTTGGTCGCATCTTCAATTAAAATCACTGCTGGCGACCTGAAAGCTACTGGGTTGATTGATTTTACACCGCCCAAAAATCTGTTTAGTTTTTCAAAATGCTTCCATTTGGAAGGTGCGCCACCAGACGGACCAGTTATTTTTATCTCCAGCCTGTTTTAAGATATTAATATGTTTTATATACATTTACGCAATTTATAATCTTTACTTACCGAAAGAAGAAGAGAAGCAAAGCCCAGCGGTCGTGTTTTCTTGTGAGCTCCGAGTCTCTGTGCAAAGTTTAAAGTTGAATTGTTTATAAAGCAAAAAACACTAGACACAAATTTGGCGCAGTCTAATTGGTATTGAAATAAACATCAAATTTAAACAGAAATACAAAACTTAAATATTGTGGTATATCAATAGTTGCGTGGGAGCAAATTACAAATACGAACGCAAAGTGTATAATATACAGACATAACATAATTACAAAGAATACGAATCGCACGAAAAACACTCAAAAACATACAAAAAACACTCATTTACACTGCCAAAAAAAATTAAACAAATCAGCATGGCACCCATCACAAAGCGTCAGCGAGAGAACTCTGCCGGAGAGATCAAAACCAGCAAGTCAATCGATGGAGCTGCAATCCTCCAGCTCATAAGCCAACGCTTTGACGAGCAAGCGGGTGTGATCGCGGCGAAGGTGAGTGAGTGCGAGGAACGCATACTCACTGCTCTTAATGGCAGGCTAGACGGCATGTGTGAAGATTTGCAGAGCCTGATGCGTCGGGTTCAAAAACTGGAGGATGATGCTGCTGACTCACAGCTCTTAAAAACAAAGTTGGCCACCTTGGAGGCCAAGCTCAGTGCCCAGGAAAACGCAAGTGTAGCCACTGAGTTAAGGCTACACGGCGTGCCGCTAGCAGATGGGGAGCAGCTGCGCACAATATTTAACACATTGTGTTTTTCACTGGGTGTCACACCGGCACCGAGGCTTCGTGACATCTTTAGGGTCAGACAATCTGCAGGGACGGTTGCTGACCCCACAATATTAATTCGTTTAGACTCTGTTGACAACAAAATTAATTTAATGCGCGCGGCAGGTCACTTTAGGCGAATTAATAAGCAACAACTTAGCCTTCAACAAATTGGCATTGAAACACGCGGTCTGGTTCCGATTTACATTAACGAACAACTAAGCAAAGACAATTACAACATATTCAAAGAAGCGATGAGAATGAAAAAACAAAAACAACTGACTGCTGTCTTTTGCCGTCGCTCGCTTGTCCACGTAAAGCTTACGGTGGGTGGAGAAGTAATCTGCATAGAGAGTGCACAACAGCTTTCTCAACTGCGCGCTGAAAGCTCGACGTCGGTAGCGGACGATCTTTTTCGGACCTAGCTTCTGCATATCAATTGTTGTTGTTTGTAAGTTTGTTCTCTTAAATGTTAGGTGTAATATGTTTCTCTTAATTTTAGCTTTTAAATTTTATTTGTGCTTTTTGATTTTGTTTTTTTCCCAACGCAGTTTAGGTGTGCTATTGGTAGGATTTTATTATCAACTTAGATGTCTTGCAATATGAATGAGTCCAGATCGAACAGCCAAGCAATGATTAGGGTATTAAGTAAACATAAAGCTGGTCTTAAGATATGTCATTTGAATGGTCAGAGTTTATGTAATAAGATGGAGGAGTTTCGTTTTATGTTTGTGAATTCAAATGTTGATATTGTGTGTGTATCTGAAACGTGGTTTGTTCCTGAATTGGAGAACTCGTCTATTGTTTGTCCTGGCTACAATTTATATCGTTCGGATCGTGTTTGTCACGCAGGGGGAGTTGCAATATTTGTCACAAATAGACTAAAATGTAAAGTTATATGTCGACAACCAGTTGAGAGTCCAATAGAGTACCTTTTTATTAACATTACTAATTCTATCTGTGACAAAAAATTGCTTATTGGCTGTATATATAGACCCAATAAGAATATTGACTACTCTAGGCTTATAGATGTGCTATCAAATATAACACTGACGTATACTGACATAATATTAGCAGGTGACCTGAAGAGTAATGTACTAAAAGAACAACATCTGACTGATGAAATGCAGTCACTTGGCTTATCAGTAGTAAACTCGACGGAACCAACACATTTCACACGCAACACAAGCACGCTTCTCGATGTAATATTTGTTAATAAAAATGACAACATATAACATTATGACCAACTCTCCGTACCTGCGTTTTCTAAGCATGATCTTATCTTCCTGACTTATGATATGCATCTCATATATTCAAAACAAATAATTACTTTTAGAGATTTCAAAAATATTGATCAACTCTCACTAGTTGAAGCATGCTGCAATTGTGACTGGGGTGGCATTTACCACCTTCCTTCTGTTGACACCCAAATTACCGTGCTACAGCATAATATTGACTATCTCTACAATGAGTTTATTCCATTAAAAACTAAAATTACAAAACCAGCTCTAAAGTCCTGGTTTAATAATGATATTAAAAGTGCAATTAAACAAAGGGATGAGGCTTACGATAAATGGAAACGATACAGGACGGACTATCACTATCGACTTTTTAAATCCAACAGACGAAACGTAAATCAATCTATTAAAAATGCTAAGCGCAATTTCTTTAGTAATAAATTTAATAACGCAATATCAACCAAAGAAACTTGGAAAACATTAAACAATATGGGCGTTGGAAAAGATAAATCTGTGATATGTGATGACGAAGATGTAGATATACTTAACAATAAATTTGTCAACTTCAATGTTCCTATAGCTGTGAGTAATCCGTATGAAAATTGTGTACCGTTAAACAACTGTAGTAATTGTTTTGAATTTGAATGTGTTAACCAATGTGATGTCCTGCATGCAATATTAAAAATTAAATCTAACGCTATCGGCTTGGATAACGTAAACCCAAAAGTCATTAAATTACTGTTACCAAACATAATCAGCCACATCACACACATTATAAATACTGCTATTATGTCATCCACATTCCCTGAGAAGTGGAAACTGGCAAAAATAATACCAATTCCAAAATTAAACAACGAGTTTAGGCCAATTGCTATACTGCCGTTTTTATCTAAAGTGTTTGAAAAACTTATGGCAGGACAGATTAATAACTTCTTAAATGTAAACTCGCTTTTGAGCAAAAAGCAATCTGGTTTTGGGGCAAATATGAGTTGCACAACGGCGCTTTTAAAGGTAGTCGAGGACATTCGAGTGAGAATGGATAATAGTGAAGTAACGCTGCTTACACTACACTACTACAGTAAAGTATTTGACACGGTAAATCACGAAATTCTCTTGACAAAGCTTAGCAAGATATATTATTTTACGCCAACGGCAATTAAACTATTGACCTCTTACTTAAAAAATAGGCAACAAGCCGTTGTAACGCAGAGTGCGACTTCAAGCTTAATGTTGGTAAAACGTGGTGTCCCACAGGGATCTATACTAGGACCTCTCCTTTTTTCAATATATATAAATGATTTGCCTAGTGCCCTGTCCAACTGTGAAGTACATATGAATGCTGATGATGTTCAAATGTATGTCAGTGGTACTATTAGTCAAATTAATCAGTGTATTGAATTGTGCAATAATGATCTGTTACGTGTTAGCGTGTGGGCTAAAGAAAATGGTTTGTGCATAAATCCGTCAAAATCTAAGTGTCTAGTTATATATAAAAAGAACATAAATACTAACGATATTACTAACCTAATAGTAGGCAGTAAATCTATAGATTTTGTTGACAAAGCCGTAAATCTCGGGATAACTTTTAATAGAACCTTGGATTGGAATGACCAGGTAAATAAAGCTGTGGGAAAAACGTATGGCGTTCTTCGACAACTTTCCCTGACCCAGCAATTTTTACCAGTTAAAATAAGGACAATGATTGCAAAAACTTTAGTAATGCCAATCCTGTTTTATGGAGTAGAAACTTTTGCCAAATGCGATGCCGCGAGCCAACATAAACTTAAAGTCGCATTTAATAATATTGCTCGCTACGTGTATGGGCTGCAAAGAACTGACCACATAACGGATTACGCCAAGAAGTTGGTTGATCTCGAGTTTGCGCATTTACTAAATTATAAAATACTAGTTCTTCTCCACAAAATAATCTTTTCCAAAAAACCTGACTATTTGTTCGATATCTTAAGTTTTACTACATCGGAAAGAGTAAATAACCTAATTAGTTTTCGTACCAAACTGGCCTGCTCAAGCAGGCAATTTTACGTCTCTGCTGTTCGACTCTGGAACCAATTACCAACAGATTTAAAAAGTACCAAGAGCGCACCTCTGTTTAAAATTAAGTTGAAAGCACACTTAAGCACATAAAACTAACAAAAATTCTATAGTTTTAAGACACAATTATTTGTTTAATAATAAAATAATAATTAAAATTATGTAATACCATAAATATTTAATTGAAAATTGAAAAGAAAATAATCTTTGACATGTTACGTATTGTGAAAAGAAAACTGCTATTGAAGAGTTAAATATAAGATAGGCTATAACATATAATATAAAGTTAATGATAAAACAATGTGACTAGTGCACTAATATATAAGTATGTAATAACACTTGTAGCACTAGGAAAAAAAAAAAAAAAAAAAAAAAAAAAAAAAATAAATAATAAAAACTTTCGTGACATATTGTCAATCTTGGTTTTAACCTCCTTTCCTGTAACTTCAGAAAAAACATGCAATTTAATTTGCTCTGCAATTCGCGCATATATGTGCGAGTTGCGTTGTTGTGATCGCAGTGCGTCAATATTCTTTTCCCACAGTTCAATTAACACGGTTTCATATTTTTCTTCCCACTTAACACACATTTTCTTAGAAAAGGCTTGATTTTCTGCCATCTATTAATAGCTTAATAAATATTTATTCAAATTAATTTGTGCAGAATTAAACTTACCTTCACAATTTATATATCAGTTTGTATTTGTGTTTTTATTGTACTTGATGACAAGCTGATATACTCAATTTGAATCTGTTTAAACCAAGCATCGATTACAAACTTCATAGTTTATAAAAGGTGGGGAAAGGGGGGTTAAATGGGTGGGCGTGGCTCCAAAACTTTGATGCAGTTCCTTGGGGGTCGTTACCAGCTATCTTCCTACCAAAATTTTGTATGAAGTATTATGGAGGTTTCTTGTAGCTATCTTCTTACCAAATTTGGTAGTTCTAGCTGTAAGGATGTGCGAAATATGTGGATTTATCGATTTTGAGTTATCGAATTTATCGATTTGCAAAGTTTCAAGTTTTCAAAACAAGTTGCCTTCATACGGACTTACAGAAACCATGACGGTAATACATACACATGCAAAATACCCGTATAACCATTTTCTTACCGAGTCCCAGTTTGTTTCCAAGTTTCTAAGCGCAAAATCGGTTCTTGCAGCTTTGTGACGTAGAATCAGATGGGGTAACCTCTTACGTACACCTCGGACAAGGTGCTCAGACAGACCTAAAGTGCGCCAGACAGTCATGGCAGACACATTCTGGCGGGAAGTCGAAGCAAGCTTGACACATGATATTCTCGAATTGCTTGCCTTATTTATAATGAACTGTATTTCACGCTCATTTAAGACTGGTTTTCGACCAGTGCTACGTTTTTTACCGTAACTTTTCGGTTTTTTCAAAAAATTGGCAATAGAAGTGCAACTTCGCAAGTTTCACGGCAAATTTGGCAAATTGTCCAGCCAAACTTTGAAAAAGCAAGAATCGATCCCTTTTCCTCCTCCCAAAGCAGACTAGAGCGG
This sequence comes from Scaptomyza flava, assembly GCA_030179655.1. Classification (NCBI taxonomy): domain Eukaryota; kingdom Metazoa; phylum Arthropoda; class Insecta; order Diptera; family Drosophilidae; genus Scaptomyza; species Scaptomyza flava. Next base: position 55,124,416 of record JARNME010000404.1, read on the forward strand.
CCCATTTTAATTAATTTAGTCAATACTATAGTTACAAACAATAAACAACGCCAAAATCTGCGATCCGACGACTTTAACTTTACTTAAACCAATGTGTCGTATAATCGTGATACGCTTGCAAACAAGTAAATTCTTGCACTCTAGGAAAAGTAAACGGTGCATTTCCAGGCAAAGCTTGGATTTTTCACAGTCTATACTTTGCACTTTCGTGCATTATACATTTTTTTTTTTTAAATTTCAAACAAATCTTTTGCAAGTAAAGAAACATAAAATTTTGATGTGTCGTATCATTTTGATAAGATGAAGAAATATGGAAAGAGCTAAAACTGCAAAACGTCACAGAAATATTCAGATGTCACAATTGTCTTAACTTGGAAACGCCATAACTAATTGGAAATTTCACAAATTATGCATCAAGTGCACCACTGAACAACACACTGCTGAAAACGAAACCTACTCCTCGAGAAATTGTGCACAAACTGCATACATGACATTCACAATCAAAACAAACACAGCGCAATGGATAACATGCTCAATTTTTATAAAGCAAAAGAAATTGTCATTAATAAAAACTCTTATGAAAAATTTTATCACCAAGAAGCTACTGGAATCCTCTACTCACGACACACCAATCAACCAACACCTTACCTTGTGTACCTGTAAAAGGTGTGTATGTATTGTTAGCATCCAGTACAAACTGACTGCTTAATTGTTGTCGCAACTGGCACTTGTAACCAGGTGGACTGCGGAGAATAATGAATGTATCTTTGTAGGTTGTACTAAGAACACTGATTTTATTAACGAAAAGTAACAATATTTATAGGAAATAATAGCTTAGTTTTACAGTTTTGTGGTGTCAATTAAAATTAGGTTATTGTGTACTCAGCAGTTGCTTGCAATGCAGAATAGCATATTTAGCGACTACCG